>CM049926.1:7702500-8260000 GCA_027405835.1 Asclepias syriaca | reverse complement strand
TAACATGATGTTCTTTTTTTCTGTTACATATTTGTTAGGAATTTTTACCACTTGAAAAGAGCAAAGCACACATTGTAAACACTGCTTGGGCTATGTTAAGTCTCATTGAAGCTGGACAGGTACTAATACATACAATATATTTATATATATATAAAGAGCATTTCCCAATAGAAAAGCGTACATTGACGTCAATAATTCAATATTTACACTCAAATGAAAATTAGACTTTACGTAATTTAGATAAAATCTAAATTAGTTTAAGTCGTGATGAGTTTGTATATTATACAATCCAAAAAAAACAAATATACATATAAGTATTTATATATTTATATATATATTCTTAATATCAAGATTAATAGTTATTATTTATATAAATATAGTAATTATTTTCTTCACTCAAAATGAAATAAACAGGCTGAGAGAGATCCAACACCATTGCATCGTGCTGCAAAGGTTTTGATTAATGCACAAATGGAAACTGGAGATTTTCCGCAACAGGTAATTAATTATTACTTACATATATATATATATATATATATATATATAAAGTTCTTAAGAAATACAATCTGAACACAAATTTTCAATTTAATTATGAATTTGACATTTGTTTTTTGAAATTTGACAGGAAATTATAGGAGTATTTAACAAAAACTGTATGATAAGCTACTCAGCATACAGAAATATTTTCCCTATATGGGCACTTGGTGCATACCTAAACCAAGTGTTGCTGCGCAATATAAGGATGTAAAGGAATTTTATTCATATATATATATATATATATATATATATATATATATATACAAAATTGTATAATTTTAATTGAATTTAAATTAGTTATTAATTTCTTTATAAAAAATTGGAGCTCAGCCTCATCAAATAAATCGACATACACACACACACACACACACACATATATATTATATATATATATATATATATATATATATTTGAAATAAATAATCATTATTTAGTACTTTAATTTGTAGTCATTCACCTTAGTTTTATCTTTTTTTTTTAATTTATTTATATTGTGAATGAAAAAATAAAAAAATGCAAATCATATAACTATTTAAAAATTTAATATTATATATATTGGGCCGGAGAGAGGAGTCTTATCCAAATTGTATGTCTACAGAAAGTTCAAGGCCCAATATAAATCCGTTGGAAGTCCAAGCCCATTCCATTACTGGAAACATTAATAGAATTAGGAGGTAGAAGTAAGTCGTCCATTCTCCAAATTCCTTAGGAATTCGTTGTCTGATTCTGGATATTTTCATTGCAGAAAAAAGTAGGAGTCGAGGTAAGATACATTCGTTTTTATGGTTGAATTATTTGTTTTCTTGTCCCTTATAATGTATTAATTGCGAACTGTTTGATTTTAGCTGTTAACTAGGGTTTTTGGGAATTAAGTTTGATGATAATCTTTTTTCTTTTTCTTTGTTTTTTTCTTCTCAGTAATTTAATTTTTACTTCTTTTCTTCTAATTACTTGTAGTTTTAAAAATTTAATATTCTTTTATGAGATTTTTTTTGTATTGCCTGAATATTCTCAATGTATATTATCGTTTTGCCCTTAATTGCTGAAATTGTTTTTGGGGGTTCTGGGGGAATTATTTCTATTGTTGAACCTATTTCAAACTTATAGCTGCAATTTTATTTTTCTTTTAATTAATTTTCTCTGGGATTTAGTAGTGGTGCTGTATTAAAGAAGTTAAGAAGAGACAGAAGATAAGTAAGTCATGACTTCCTCTGCTGCAGAGACTTTTTCTCATGTTCAGGTATGCTTATATATTATGCTTATTGGCGCATAGTGGTTTTGTACGGTTCTGGACGTAGAATCCATATAGTAAATATATTTAAAGTAGTTCTTAGTAATGTGTTGATAATGTTTCATTGTTGGAATAAGAATTGTATTTTCTTTTTACTTATTTATTTTTTTCTGTTTGTTACTGACCTTTATCTAATCAGCAATGTACAACTAAATAGCCTTGATATATTTTTTTGGTTGTATATTTGTTTCCTCAGTATTGAAAAGATATATATATATTTGTTATAAATCTATAGAATTCTAAGCATGCAGGAAAAAAAATTATCCCCGGAAATATTAAAAAAATATCATTAGTGGGATTTAATAATGCTCCTTGATTTTAATTCAATTTATTTAGATCAATAATATTTCACTATTTCATTCTTAGTTTATCTTCATGTAATTAAAATATGTGGTTATAAATGTCAAATTCTTTTGGGGATTTAGAGATAAATTTTTACTTGATAATATTTAATATCTTCCCCTACACATGTTGAGTAGGAATCTTTTTTTGAGTTCCGTGCTGGTAAATTGCTTTTGGATGGAGCACGTGTTATTCCAGACTCACGCAAAGGTCTTGTTCGAATTGGAAGGGTATGTAACTGAATGAATACAAAATATTCAATCTTATCAGGACTTATATCTTCTCTCAACTTTTAAAATCTAAATTATTGTTTATGTTTTGGTGCTAAAGTTTAATTTATTTAGCAACATAAGATTAATTCATGATTTTCCTTTTTAACTGTATTTTTTTTTTTGCCTATGATAGGGTGAAGAGGGACTAGTCCACTTTCAGTGGGTTGATCGCGCACAAAATGTTGTTGAAGATGTATCCTTCCGGTTCACTTTAGTTGGTTATATTTGTGGTTTCAGATACCCGTTTGTTTGAAATCTCCTGCATGATGAATCTTTATTCATTTTTTAAATTTTTATATGCTGCTTGCCCTTTTTTTGAGGGGGTGGGGGTGGGGGAGCATAGGGCTTGGATTGTACATTGTTTGTCATGGTTTTCTTATCCAATTACTGAAAATTTCATGAACCAAGCTTGAGATAATTGATACAGTTTGAGCAAATATTATAACGCTACAAATCAATTTTTACATTAGGTATATGCTTAAATAAATGGTATCTAATAAAATGGGCACTACAAAATGTACTTTGAGCTGGTGATTGGGAAGTTTTGAAGCACTAATACTATACCATAAGGTCTGAATGATGCTGGTTTAGATGAGCCTTAATGTGCTTTCCAAAAATTAAATTTGAAGCATCCGCTATAGTTCTTGAGTACACATTGCCTATATGTGGTTAAATGCTGTTCATTCTCTACAGAGTTCTTCACATGTCTAACTTGTTGGTTAATTGCAAAGGTGGATTTCTTAACTTGTTGCAAACAGGATCAGATTATCTTTCCTGATGAGGCTATGTTTGAGAAAGTAAGTTCTATATATAATTTTGTTTCTTTTTTTTTTTGTGGGTTAAATCTCCCTGAGGTAATTGACTAATTGTGTTTTGAACTATTCAGGTTAAACAGTCTTCTGATAGGGTTTATATCTTGAAATTTCGTACGGATGACAGAAAGTTCTTCTTCTGGATGCAGGTAATTGTTGCTCTTGTCTCTTGCGTGACTTTTATTTTCTTATGGATTCTAAGATATCACATTTTTCTTGATTTCAGGAGCCACAAGCTGACAATGATACACAATTATGTGCTTCAGTCAATTTCTACCTGAATCAACCATTAGGTATCAAAAAAATAATTTAGCTTTATTTATTTGAAAACGAAGTAATTAGGTATCAACCAGAGTTGAAAAACGTTATGAGAAATGAAAATCGAGAGGAAGAGGAATCTTCATAAAAGTAAATTGGAAACTGCAATAAAGTTTCCTTTCAATCTTTGCTCTTCACCATCTCCAAACACATTTTTATTCTTTTAACTAGATCATCCTTTGATGTACTCAAAAGTGGGGCTTTCATCATTTTGATTCAAAATATGGAAGACTTGATGCATATCAGTTTTACTCTGTTATACTCTTTATATTGTGTCCGTTATTCCATTTTTAGTTTCTAAGTTGCTATCCTTGTAAGTGTCCATGTCTTGACATACTGGTAACATTTCTCTCAATGGTAGGTATTGTGGACCTCTATACACATCTATTTATTTAGATTCACTATTAAATGATTTTTAAAACTCTTGAAGCTGATTTCTAAATATGGGTGAAATAGAGTTTCTTGGTGAAGAGGCTTCTGATGCTTCAGTTCCCCGACAAATTTCTGAAGACATAGCTGAAGACGATATTTCTTCAAGGTAATAACTGTATTTGAAAAATTGATTATTTAAAGTCACCATTTAGAAGATGTTTTAGCATAATAATTTTGATATAAATGAGTTTTTGATGCTTTTTCAATTACCATATGCCATTTTACAGGTGAAGTTACCTTGGAAGTATTTGTGTTTACCTTCACATTGGTTGTAAAACATGTTGTTTCTCTTTTTCTTTTTTTTTCTCCTTTTATTTCTCTTCGTTTTTCTAGTGATCAAGTAGGAGTTTGTTTCTTGCTAGGGGATTGTGGTCTATTTTATGCTCCCACGTAGTGTGTGACAAAGGAAATTTTGCATATGTTACTATTGCAGTAGTATAGTGGTATATTCAGGCACTCTTTCATAATATCATTTCCTTGTCTTTCTGGCAGTCACAAACGCGTCATATCTTTAATATTAATTGCAGGTGCTAGGTTGTGTTTTAGGTGGTGGTAATTATAGGTCAATGATGCAATTAGCATTTTGAACTGAACATCTCTGCATAATGGGGAAAAAGGAGAAAAGAAAGATATTTGATAGTTTAGCATAAAGTCATTGAGTAGGGGGTGGACAGTTTTTGAGTCATACTGCATAGTGTTTGATCTTGAATTTGTATACTTCTATGTGGGCGTGAGTTTTAGCTTGAATTCAACATTAAGAGAGCCTCGAAGTTTGAGGTTGAATAGTGAAAGAGGATAAAAATGTCTTTGTGAAATATTGAAATATACACTATTTATTTTGCCAATTTATATATCAAAGTATATGAAATATTTTACTAAGCTTTTAAGCCAAACACTATTTGATCTTGTCTGATTTTTATTTATTATTTTTTCATTAAAAAAAAAAGAAAGAAAAAAGGATGTGCCTGCAACTTAAAAAATTAAAATTTTAAACTTTAGCAGGGACTGAATGATTTGATAAATTCTCAGTTTTGGTACTCTGCTATATTGAGAATTAGTACAGTTGTTCAACCTTTTCATGACCAATTAAATATTTGTGTTGGGCAGTTGCATGTCCTATGTTCTGACGAAAAGCTTATGGGGGTATGGGGAGCCGGGTTGTTAATGGTAACATAATGGATGTGAGTAATATTATAACAATGTGGAGCTGCAAGGAACAATGTGTTTGAAATTTCACTTTATGCTGTTTGTGATTATGGTAGGTGTTTATGGTTGACTCTCAGATGAGCATGAGTTAATTATGATAGATACCATTACTTGCACTGTTTGTGCTTGTATCTTGACAAGGATAACTTTAAAACATTTTAATATTGGAGCAAAAACTCTGGTGGCTAAACAGTAGATCCATTAATTGTAATGATATTAAGGGATGTATCTACACTACTGACAATAAGGATGAGAATTTGGTTTTCTTAAATAAGGTTGTTCATCTTTGTAGGGCTGGAAATTTGGTTGGGCCTAGCATGGGTGCAGAGGCAATTAGTGAAGTTACCTCCTCTGGACCAGTGAAGTTGGCTGATCTGCAAAGAATACTGAATAACATAGGATCTACAGGTATTTTCTCTTTGGTTCTCTTGGTTGGACACATTCTGTTTTATTGAACTCAATTCTGACATCAGGCTTAATTTATTGTACAGATGATACAGGAGACCCAGATGCAGGTATGAATTCTACAAGAATTATATGGGTTTGTTCAAAATTGTTATAATGTTATGGTGACATGTTAGAAACAATATTTTCAAATAGTGCTTTGAAACATCTATTAATTATCTGTGAAGATATTTCCCTTGTTCTCCAATACGCAATGTAAGTATTTTAGGCTATTGCTGAATGTGAATTACCTTTGCTATAAAATTTTTAGTGTCCCCATTTTTTTTTTTTTTTTTAATATTCCATTCCTCTTGTACCATGTTTGGCTCTATAGATCGTCTAGAGTCAGAATTGTAGCTACAGTAGGTTTTCTGGGCTGATATTTTTTACAATTTTCATGTGTCTTAGTCTAGCAAGTTGTTCTGCTAGCCCTTAGGATTAGAATTTACTCATAATTACTGCCTTTTCTCTTAGGTTTCGTATTGGGAGATATTTTGAAGCCCGAACTCATATTGCCACTGATTAATGATCTGCCATTGGAGCAACATCTATCATCTTATTTACCTGAGGTATTTGTGTTAGCTTTTCTTTTATTTACTCGAGGTATTTGTTTTAGCTTTTGTTTCATCTTTTTCTATGATTGCTTGATTTGAACCTTCTCTGTGAGGTTAGGGACGATGGACCCCAGAGGATTTACTGGAGTTACTGCAGAGCCCTCAATTTAGACAGCAAGTAGATTCTTTTTCTTATGTAAGACAACTAATCCTGATATATTTTTTTCCCCCTTAAGCTTCTTATTGCTCCCTATTTCCTTTCATTTGTTTTCATGTATGAAGTGGTGTTATGAATCTTTTCTTATGTAACATAGGTACTTCGAACTGGGCAGATAGACCTTTCTCAGTTTGGTATCGACCCAAGTAAATGTAAGTTGTATTACAAGTTGTTTGTAGCTAGCTATATGTAAAGGTTTAACATCTTTTCACATTGGAACAAGTTCAATTTTCTAATACTGAATTGGCTTTTCATCTGACCTTAAAACGTGTTTCTATTTGAAATATATAAATTTATTTACTGTATTAGATTAGGTGTAAATGAAGTTTCTGCTCTAAGCCAGATACAGTAAATTGCATTGAGAGGTTTCTTCAGTTTTTTATTTCTTCCAATATTTTAGAAATCTTGTGGTTTTGTTTGTTACAGATAGATTTACAGTGCTATCATTTCTAGAGGCACTTGAAGATTCTGTATCCAGTAAACCAGAATCAGACGAGTCAAGATCACAAAACCGGAATGAAGCGGATGCCATGGATGAAGGCCAATAATAATGTGAAGTCAAGAAACCCAAAAGTTTTCCTTCTTGCACAAAATGGGTACTTTTTATCGGTAACATTGAATTTGTCAAAACTTCATTGGATTATTTGAAAGTGGAATTAGTAAATATATACTTTTCTTACATCTAATAGAATGTACTGGCATCATTTTATTTTATTTTTTTACATGGTATTTAGTAATAGAATGCTTTGGATGAGCGACAAATACTGGCGGGCATTAGATAACATTTTATCTCATGGTGATTGTTGATATTTCATATTTCAATTTTGAGAGGTATATAAAAAATTTAATATTAAAAAAATAGATATATATTATTTAAAATTTATTTGTTATCACTTTGTATTTTAATTAAATAATTTTGAGATTCTTATTTATAAAATATTTTTTAACTTTTTTTTCAATAATCTCTATTTTTATTTTTTAATTTTTAAAAAGTAATTTAAATAGATTCTTAAATGTTATGAAACTACTAAAAAAAAAAGATAGAATTAATATAAGGAGAAAGAATATAGATTAATTTTATTCATGTATTTTCTTGTACAAGATTTGTTTATAATGATTTTGTTATGAATCCCGATTCATTAAATTAGTGAATGTGTACAATCGTTATTATCACTTAATTCCGGGTGACAAGTGTCACCCTTAATGTTTATCCTTATCCCCTATTCATCCCGGGTGATAAATGTCACTTATCACTTAATCCCGGGTAACAGATAATTCCGGATGACAAGTGTCACCTTTAATGTTTATCCTTATCCCCTATCCATCCCGGGTGACAAATGTCACTTATCACTTAATCCCGGGTAACACTTAATTTCGGGCGACAAGTGTCACCCTTAATGTTTATCCTTATCCCCTATCCATCCCGGATGACAAATGTCACTTATCACTTAATCCCGGGTGACAGTGTTACCCTTAATATTTATCCTTATCCCCTATTCATCTCGGGTGACAAGTGTCACTTAATACTTAATCCCGATACTTATCTTTATCCCATATTCACCCCTATAAATAGAGAACTTTCTACCTTTTTGTAAACACAATCAAGATCAACAAGAAATCTCATATAATAATATTCTCTCTATTTTCTACATTTCTCGTTTACTTTTCATCTTGTTTTATTGTTTTTATATAATTTTATAATACGTTATCAGCACGAATCTCTACCACCGGGTAAAGTATTTTTGAAGTTTATCAAACATGTACGTTTTCTGTTATTATTATGGCAAATCTTACTAAACTCGAATTTGTGGCTCTTGATATCACCGGAAAGAACTACTTGTCATGGACACTAGATGCCGAAATGCATCTTGTTGCGATGGGTCTGGCAAACACCGTTGTGCAAAATAATGTATCATCAACACAAGATCGTGCCAAAGCTATAATATTTCTCCGTTATCATCTTCATGAAGATCTGAAAAATGAATATCTTACCGTAAAAGATCCTCTTGTTTTGTGGGAAAATTTGAAAGAAAAATTCGATCACCAGAAGATGGTCGTTCTTCCAAAAGTACGGTATGACTGGTTGCACCTGAGGTTGCAAGATTTCAAATCCGTGAGTGAGTATAACTCTGCAATGTTTAAAATAGTTTCACAATTGAAATTATGTGAAGTTGATATAACGGATGATGATATGCTGGAGAAAACATACTCCACTTTTCATGCCACGAATATTGTCCTACAGCAATAATATCGTGAAAAAAGTTTTAAGAAATACTCTGAATTGATTTTTTGTCTTCTTGTTGCAGAACAGAATAATGAACTACTGATGAAAAATCACGAGACTCGACTTATTGGTTCTACTCCATTCCCTGAAGTGAATGCTGTTAGAAATCATGATCCCAGAAGAGATCGTGGTCGTGGTCGTGGTCGTTACCGTGGTCATGGTCGAAAATATGATCATGGACGCCGTGATAAATTTGGCCCTTACAGTCGTAATAATACTTTAGGTGCCAAAAATGTTAATGACCACCTGAAGTGGATAAAACATAATGACAAAGGAAATATTGTTCCAAAAAATTATGAAGACAAATGTTATCGTTGTGGCATGAAAGGTCACTGGTCTCGTATTTGTCACACGACAAAACATCTTGTTGACTTATATCAAGCATCTATTGAAAAGAAAGGCAAAGATGTTGAGGCAAATTTTACTTCTCAAAATTTATCTCATGAAAGAAATGATGACGATCTTGAAAATGTTGATGTTGGTGTGGCTCACCTGGATGTTGCTGATTTTTTCAAACATCTAGAAGGAAGAATTGATCACTTAATTGGATATGGAAGTGTCCAAAATAATTAGAATATTAATATTATATGTTATATGTTTATATTACTTTTGTTGTGATATAATATGTTTAATTTTTATTTCTGTAAATATTTTGTTAATGAAACAGATGGATGTTGTTCAATTTTCTGGTATGAATAATGATATCGAAAGTATCTGTCTTATTGACAGTGGAACTACGCACACCATACTGAAATATGAGAAATATTTTTCTCATTTGAATGTGGGAGAAACAAGTGTTACCTCAATTAATGGTAGTGCAAAACTTATTGAAGGCTATAGAAGAGCTAATATAATATTACCGAGAGGAACTATGATTGCTATTGATAAAGCATTATATTCTTCAAAGTCTCAAAGAAATTTATTGAGTTTTAAAGATATTCGACGTAATGGATATCATGTTGAGACTATGGAGGATAATGGTAATGAATATTTGGGTATCACAAAAGTGACCTCCGGTAATAAGTTTTTGTTGGAAAAACTACCATCTCTATCCTCTGGCTTATATTATGCGAAAATAAATGCTATTGAGGCGCATCATTTAGTAAACCAGAAGTTTACTAATCCCGTTACTTTTAAAGTTTGGCATGACCGTCTGGGTCATCCGGGATCAATTATGATGCGAAAAATTATCGAGACAACACACGGTCATCCTTTAAAAAATCAAAGGATTTTGACTTTTGATAAACTTTCATGTGCTGCATGTTCCAAAGGAAAATTGATTATAAGACCATCACTATTGAAAGTAGGAGCTGGAAGTCCTATATTTCTAAAACGGATTCATAGAGAAAAAATGATAAAATTTTAGAGAAAGTAGGAATACAACTTTAGAAAAAATAGCAATATAAAACACTGTATTAATACTTTTATAACACTCCCCTTTGAATATACAATAAATATTGTGTTAGATATTCACATAATATATAGATTTATAATACTCCTCCCTTAATCAACAATAAATATTGTGTTAATAACATCATCTTATGAAATAATAATGATCATTCAATGGAAATCCACTAAATTTAATGTATTAACATAAAGATAAAGAATATACATGGTTAAAATCTTATTAAATAAAAATTTCGTGGGAAAATTGTTTTTCTGGAGGTCTAAAGGTATATTTATTTACTTCCATTGACATCACAATCATTGAAATACTAAATGAATGTTCTTTATTCATGAAAAATCTTTTCAGAACTTTAATTGTATATGTTGATTGATGAACAAAAATTTCATCTTTCAGATGTTAAATTTGTAGCCAAGAGAAAACTTTATTTTCCCAAAATCTCTAACTTTAAATTCTCACTTTAAGCAATTTATAGTTCTTTCGAACTCTTCTGGAGTTCCAATGAGATTAATAGTGTCAATATATATATATATATATATATATATATATATATAGTAAGAATCACATAATCAAATTCTAATTTCTTAATAAAACACATGGACAATTTGGTCATTCTTATATCGCAATTTCAATAAAAATTTACTAAGAGAATACATGCGTTTAGATTATTTCAGTCCATATTAATAATCTCTAAAATTTTATGGAATAATTTTTCATTAAAGTCTTTATAAGCCTTTGGTAAATTTAATCCTTCAAGAATTTTCATATAAATTTCTTTTTCAAGGCTTCCATATAAATAAGTTGTAACAACATCCATTAGAGCATGTCTGCCTTTTCATAAATGACCAAACTTATAAGATATCGGAGTGTAATAACATCAATAATGTGTGAACAAATCTGATAATAACCAATACCTAGTTTTTGCGAAAAGCCTTGCGGAATAAGTCGTGCTTTATACTTTACGACTTATTATTCACATTTTACTTTCGCACAAATATCCATTTATAACCAACAGGTTTTACACCTTTGGCGTTTGGACTACAAGTCCAACAACTTCTCACTTTGCAAGTAATTTAACTCCGATTAAAATGCATCATTTTATTGACGCCAATCAATTCTATACTCACATTCTTCAATTGATGAAGGATTTAAATCCATATTATCCTTGAAAACGTCAAGTGCTAGATTATATACAAAAATATATTAATAATTATTTCTCTTCAATCCCAACTTTTATCATAAGTGGTAAAATTAATAGAAAATTTCAAATTTTCTTCCTCATTTGTAATTGGAATCTTTCATTAGTTACCCATTGATTTCCTTTTTTAGTTTCTTCAATATGATCTTTTGGATCATTTAATCATCTTTTCTTTCAAAACATTTTACCCTTAGAATCAAAGGGTTGGTCACGCTTCTTTTTTATTCAACAGCTATATGATTTACATTTTGTTTTTCAGGGACTTCTATATGTATAGTTAAAATCAAAGGATGACCATGTATAATCTCAATTGTTTTTCTCATCATAATTGTTCCCAAATGACCCAAACGATCATACCAAATCTTAAAAGTAATAGGATTAGTAAACTTTTGGTTTACTAAATAATGTATCTCAATAATATTAATTTTAGCATACTAAAGGTCATATGATAGATGGTAGTTTTTCTAACAAAGACTTATTATCAGAGGTTATTTCAGTGATGCCGAATATTCACGACCATTATCTTTCATAGTCTCAACATGATATTCATTACATTGGATATATTTAAAACCCAACAAATTCTTTAGAGACTTGGAGAAAAATCAATAACAATTATATTTCCTCTGGGTAATAGTATATCAGCTCTTCTTGAGTCCTTCAATAAAAAATTTCACTATCCTTTGTCATTGTAACACTTGTTCTCCCATCTTTAAGAAAAATATTTCTCATGTTTAAGTGTGATGTGCGTAATTCCATGATCAATTAGACAATATACTTATGCCAATAGTCATCACAATATTATCCAAATATATTTTTCTCATAATCAAATTATTTGAGCAAATAATCTCACGAAGTTCATGTTGTGAATTATTAATAAACATTCATAAAACCATCTACTAGATGCGTCTATTATAATCATATTACAAACTTTAGATTGTGAGTTAACAATAAACATTCATAAGACTATTTATTAGATGTGTCTATTATAATCATATCACAACTTCAAGTTGTGAGAATTAATAATAAATATTCATAAGACCACCTACTCGATACGTCTATCAGAATCATAATATATAAAATATCTCAAATATATTACTTAAAATTATATGTTGAAATTCAATTTCAACTTTAATTAGGGATGACTTAATAATAATTTTCATGGAGAACAATCAAGGTATGAATGTATTTTAATAAACTTCTAGTTTATTTTGAATAGATTTCAAGTATATCAACCCACAAGTTTAATTAGAGATTACTTAATAATAATTTTCCTTGAGAACAATCAAGGTATGAATGTATTTTAATAAACTTCTAGTTTATTGTTGAATAGATTTTAAGTATATCAACCCACAAGTTTCGGGATTAAAACCTAGTTTAAATACAACTTTGTTATAAACATTCCAATAGTAGTATATGTTTTGACAAGTTTAAAACACATTATTAAGTAAAGAGGTTCAGGTCCATTACTTAATAACCACTTAATTATCAAGTGATGTGTGACTTATGGTCATAATACCCTCCCATGACGAGGATGATATTAACAAAATAATTACAAACTTAAATAATTAAATATAGGATAATAACATAAAATATAAAATTTTCATCAATTACTTTTATACTCTCATAAATTATTAAATTCTCTAAAAAAAAAAAACCTACAATCAATTACTGAATTCAATAAAATATTGAGAAGAAATTAATTATTATTTCAATTAAAAAGAATAAAATAAATCTGGTTTTTTTTTGTCTTTTCATGGCAATCGTAAAGTAGTTATAGAAGGAAAGTAAAATATCAAATATGATGAAACATCACCGATCCAAAACACACTAATCAAGAGTAACTGTATCCATCAACATAAATTCATAAAAATCTCATCACAAACTTCAAAACAAAATAACTCAATAGAAATAATTACCAAAAGTAGTTTCTATAATAAAACTTTAATTCTTTAATTCTTAAATATTTCAGCTACAAATAATGAAGTATAAAATTCGCATAACCAAATTCATCTTCTTTCCATTAGCAAGAAGCAGTTATTCCTTATTCAAATTCAAATTCAAAGCAACAATTCCATTAATCGACTACCACTTGAACAAAAGTAGACTACAAATAAATCTCAATATTTATTATATCATATTATCAAAAATTAATCAATTAAATAGTTTATGCAATCCTACATGAATTGATCATGAAATTATTTAATAATCTTGAAATTCTTGAGTTTTTAACTTTTTAAAGATCTCGTCTTCGATGATATTCTTGGAATCTAAAAACTTTACCTAGAGGTAGAGACTGATGATATTCTTAGAAGCTAAAAACTTTACTTAGAGGTAAAGACTCGTGCTGATAATATATTATGAAAGTACTAAAATAAAGAGAAGATAGAATTAGTATACGGAGAAAGAATATAGATCAATTTTATTGATGTATTCTCTTGTTCAAGACTTGTCTATAATCATTTTATAAAATCCTTTATTTATAGGGATAAAACCCTAGAAAAAGTAGAAATCTAACTCTAGAAAAAATAGCAATATAAAATTCTAGTTTATCTGAACTAGAAAATAAGTATAGAAGGTATATGATATTCACATAATAAATAGATTTATAACATTAAATTTTATTTAGACCGAATTAAAAGATATTATTCAATAGCATAAGAAAAAGAGGCTGCCACAATATCAGGCGAAAAGTCAAAATACCACTCCTTAAAATAGGGGAGGGTTAAACCGTGAGCAGCAAAAAGATGAGTAGTAGTATTGTTTATATGAGGAATAAAAAGAATTGAAAAGGCAGAAAAAGCAGCAAGAACTTGGTGAATCAAGTTAATAATATGACCAACAGGGGACCAATCAGTTTGATTGGCAGTAAGGCGTCAAATGAGCGTCTGACAATCACCTCTGCAATGAGCTTGTGTAAAACCATTCTGCAAAGTCCAACAGATAGCGTGAAGAAGGGCCAATACTTTGACAAATTTAGGATTTCTATGTGAGTGAACCACCCTTCCGATCACACCACTTAGTTGGGTACCGATTCCAAACACCTACACCAATAGCAGCGGTCAAAGAAGTAAGGGCACCATCAAAGAAAACATAAAGGCAATCCCGTGAAACAGACCCTTTAACAAGTCTAGGTAAAGACACTAACTCATAATGCAAAGGTCGATTAAAGAAAAATGGATCTCATTCAAATCAATAACTTCTGCCAATGATGTCCTGGACTGTTGAAACTCAGTTGTTGAAAACAACATTATTTCTGGCTATCCAAATACACCAAAGCAATAAATAGAAACATTGAATCTCCGTATCCTCATAATGAAGCATTAAAGCTGAGAGAACATCAGGGAATGATACCACTGTTATAGACCGCAGAATCAGTTTCCATCCTGTTATCGACCATACCTTTTACGCTACAGAACATTAAAAAAGAACATGATAAGCAGATTCAATTCGATTTGGACAAAAGGGACAGTAAGGATCAAGCGAAACTCGCCTACTGAGAGCTTCCTTAGTAGCTAGAATACCTGAGGTTACTGGCCAAACAAAATGCAAGACTTTCAGAAGGATATATAGTTTCCATAAACGAGCCCAAAAAGAATCAAAACTAGTAGAATTGGCCCCATGTGTCTGTGTTAGAAACTCCTTGCAGTAGGCCATCTAGTAGTCAGATTTTACTGAATAAACGCCATTCGCAGAAAGACCCCAGATTACCTTATCCTCCATCTTTACTAGATAGAGGGGAATACTGGAGATGACCGACACCACATCAGGACTAAAATATGTGTTCAACATAGGTAATTTCCATCGGCTTATAGAGTGATCAATCAAATCCGAGACTAACACAATATTTGGTGTCCTCTTGCTATGAACCATAGGTTTATTATAAGGAATACCAGGGATCCACCTATCATGCCAAACATGAACCGATCGACCATGACTTATACGATAAATCAATGTGTCCTCTAATAACATCCTCCCGTGCAATAAGCTACGCCATAAATAGATGGCCCCTATTGGACATCTAGCCTAGAGAAAAGAATAATAATTATAATATTTAGCTTGAAGAATCCTAGCATCAAGAGAGGTCTACAAGAGTCTTCACCCTTACTTGGCCAACATGACTTTATTAAAGATCAAAGGGTCGCGAAAACCAAGACCACCCTCCTTATTCATCCTGTATAAGTCCCACAATTTCTTTCAATATATTATTCCATTGGAATTTTGCTTCCCCCACCAGAAAGCAGCAGTCATACTAGTAATTTTGGCACAAATATTCTTCTGTAGACTAAATTAATTCATGACGTATGATGAAATTACTTGAATAACAACCTTTATCAAAATCTCCTTACTCGCTGGGGATAAGAATTTATCTTTCCATCAGGAAAGTCTCTTCCACACATGGTCCAGGATAAATTAGAACTTTGAAGAGGTACACCTACCCATACTAAGAGGCATACCAAGATAATTTCTAGTGAAGGAATTTACTACCACTCCCAACCGCTGTGATATTTGCACCTAATCTTGCCCAGGATAATGCTTTCCAAACGTCACACTTGATTTACTGAAATTAATGCATTGGCCAGATAAAATCTGATAACGAGCCATTATGGATTTTATCTGATCAGCCATAAGAAGGTTTGCCCTAGATAATAAAAGGCAATCATCTGCAAACATAAGGTGCGAAACTGAAACAACAACACCGCCAAAAGGTAATCCATGAAGCAAACCTCCCATCTCGGCCTACCTAATGAGAGATGTGAGACCTTCAGTACAAATTATGAATAAGAAAGGGGATAAAAGATCGTCTTGACCAAGACCCCGAGTTGCAGAAAATCGGTGGGAGGGATTGTCATTTACCAGGATCGAAAAAGATACCGAACAGATACAACGTATGATGCACTCAACAAACCAAAGGAGAAAAAGATATTTTCACCATCATCGAACGAAAGAAGTCTCATTCAACTCTATCGTAAGCCTTTTGCATATTTAACTTAAGAGCCATATAGGAATGACCATCAACATGCCCCTTATCAATACTGTGAAGACTCTCAAAGGTGACTATCACGTTATCAGTAGTGAGGCGATTTGCATCGAACGCAGACTAGGAGTGATTAATAAGAAAAGGTAGAACTAATTTTAATCTGTTGCAGATGACCTTTGAAATGAGTTTATACGAAGTATTGCAGAGACTAATAGGACGAAATTCTGTCATTTTCTTGGGGTTTTTAACTTTAGGAATAAGAACAGTATATGTATAATTTATATCGTTCAATGAAAAATCACCTGAAAAAAAACCCTAGGGACAAAAGTGATAACATCCTCTTTAATATCATTTCATGCCCGTTTAAGGAAAATCTTATGCTTCCCATCCGGTCTGGGCACCTTAGTATTTGGTAATTGTTTAACGGCTACTTCAATTTCTTCATGAGAAATCGGGGCATTAAAAAAAGTTTGTTGTTCACCGAAAAGTTTACGAAATTTCAAATCCAAGAGCTCCAAATCCCGAGAACCCTAGGAAGAAAAAAGTTTAGAAAAGTACTCTAGGACCACATCCTGTAAATCTTGCAGTCGGGAAACATCGTCATCCCCCTGAGTCTCTAAGAATATAATTGTGTTTCATGATTTATGGGCAGCAGCTTTTCGATGAAAATAGGTGGTATTCCTATCCCCCTCAGCAAGCCATTTAGCTCAGCTTCTTTGGTGCCATTTGGCGCCAATAAGATTCCTCCATATCCAATAACATCTCTAATTCCCGCCGCTTCTAAGAAATAACCAAACTATCCACCTCACTGGCCGCTAGTAGTACATCGAACTAATGACGATAGATTTTTATATTCTTCTCGAGATCTCCAAAAGTAGAATACTCCAAGCCCGAAGGGAATCTCGAGTAAATTAGATACGGTTTGAAATATCCTGAGGTTGGTGCTCAAGACATCCATGCTAGGCAACCAAGAATTGTGGAAGACAATTAGTGGACTTGAACCGTGTAGGTTCAAATCGACGGACCGAACACCTTGGCTTAGCTTTGTCAAGTATATCCACTGCTAGCTTGACCAATATAGGACAATGATCAGAAGTTGAAAACCCGGGAAAAGATGTCAAGCTAACTCTGGTTCACCAAACCCTGATAAAGATGTGTGTGCACCAACTGATTAACCCGATTATTCGACCAAGTAAAGGGATTACCATGAAACCCTAGGTCCATCAAATCATAATGAAGCATAGTGGTACGAAACTCATCAATCAACCATTGTTGATGTCCATGCTCACTCAATTTTTTCCAAAGATGTAAAATTTCATTAAAATCCCCAAACACAACTAAGGTAAGCGTTGCTCGAAACTCTGTAAATGGAGAAGACGCTAGGATTGAGAATGGAGACTTTGATTAGGGTTTCTGTAGAAGCCCATAAATCGTCACTTATGACCATCATCACAAGTAACAATCGCATCAATGTGTCGTTTAGAAAATCCTAGAATGGAAACCTAGTCAGAATTCCAAAACAGAACTAACCCCCCACTGCTACCATGACTATCAACAAAGAAACCACTAGAAAAAACACAACATAATATGAAAATAATGCATACAAGAAGAGAGTAATTTAGTTTCAGACAAAAAATCAAATATGGTTGATAAGAACGAACAAGGGTTTTAAGTTCATGAATATGTCGAGGTAACCCTAAACCCCGACAGTTCCAGCTTAAGCAATTCATTGTGAGAGGCGGGGTTGCATTACAACCTTCGCCAAAAGAGGAACCTCAAACAAATCATCCAAACATATTTTCTTAGAACTCAACAAAGTAGATTGAATGGCCTGTTCAGTCGCCCGACGCTTCTGGGAAAGCCAACTCCTATAGAGATACGATTACAGTGGTTTGGGAACGGTAACGCAAACTTAATTTTCTGGTCCATTTGCCTCTACCTTTCTTCGACACTGGAACCAAAGACGACAATGAAATAATAGGAGAACAATCGATCGTGAAATTTGAACCAGAAACTCTAAATGAACTAACGAGCTTGTCAGTCCCAGACAAAGAGATTTCATCCAAACCAGACCTTGGTGGCAAATCATATGGAACTAATTGGAATTTATTTGTGATCGAGTCTTCCTCCACACTAAGGGATTCACGAATTGAGGATTCCATTAAAGGTCAAGTATATAATATCCATTTAATTTATTAAATATTTTTAATAATAAAAAAATATATATTATAAACTTAACTTTTGATAGATATTTTTCAAAGAAAAAAAAATCTCAACCATTTTGACAGAATTAGTGATTTTTATTTGTTTTTCAAATAGATTGGATACATTATATATATATATATATATATATATATATATATATATAATATAAATATAAAACTTAATTATAAAAAATAAAGTACAATGTTTTAAAAATATATATAAACAAAATTTATGTGTTTTTTTTAATCTAAGATATAAAGTGTTTTTGGATGAGTTTTAAAAGTTAAGTTGGTTTGTTTAAGGTGAAAGGTCTCATACCAAAATTTAATAATTGTATATATAAGTTACAATTTCAACCCTGATTATTATTATTATTATTTATTTAAAAAGGTTAAAATATTTTTTTAGTTTACTTCCTTTTATAAAAATAACTAATAAATATATGTTTAAAATATTAATTAAATTTTTTAAACTTATTTGTATAATCATTTTTAGACATTTATTTGGCAAATAATATTTTATTTTAATTGATTTCGTATTAATATGGAAATAAATTTTCTCATTAAACATATAGCTAATTTGTCTCGCACTCATCATTAATATAATATGTTATTTTACTTGATTTCGTATTAATATGGAAATAAATTTTCTCATTAAAGATATAACTAATTTGTCTCCAAAACAAGGCCCTCATCATTAATATATATATATTATATAATATATATATATGGGGAATTGAAATCAATTTTAGAACTCTTTTATAATTTTCATGCCATAAAAAGTGGAGATTCTAATCATTAAGATGAAATTTGATATTATTTTAAATAGAGAATTTGTATCAGATTTCTTATAATGAAATTAAACATATACAATTATATATTGTATAAAAAAAAATCTCGATTTCTTTCCTTTTATAACATTTATTTAAATACTAATTTTTTTTTTTTTGCATATTTGTAATAATCTAATTGATCACAAACAAAAAAATACAGTTTAATGGGTATTTTACTCATAAATAATGCAAGTTTAAGTAATATTATTAATAAAAAAATTTTAAAAAAGCTATCGACCTAATAAAAAATTATAGCTTAGTAAATATATGTGTAAATTTTGTGAAAAGAGGGATAAAATGCATTTTAGGTAGTTGCTTTTGAATACTTATTAAATTTTTTTTTTTTAAATAACAATTCAAACGGAAGGTATTAATGACGAAATATACCAATTTCCTTATTTACTAATAGGAAAAAAAAGAGGTCAACTACATTAATGCACAATATTACGTAAGGACAAAAAATCTAATTTATGTTTCTTGTTTGTAACGTAAATTTTTTATCCTTCTGTTCCCACAAATCATCTATTTAAGAAGCACAAATTTACATATTATACATACAGGGTAACAAATATTTTACAATCTTAATTTTCAGAGAGGAAAGATGAAAACTTATTTTAGCATACTTCTTATCAGCATTCTAGTGCTGTTTGCTCCAACATGTAAGTTTCATATATATTTTCTTGTCCAAATTTAGTTTTTCCATTAAATATGCGTTTATGGTTTGGAAACATATAATTTTGTTTGCATATTTATGGGTTGGAAACATATAATTTATTTATTATTTTTTTTTTGTTTGCAGCTAATTTGTTGGGGATACAAAAGATGGAGGTAGAAGCAACAGAATTGGCAGAGAAAATATTGCCTGATCAAGCTTGTACATGCACTGGCACATCTAACAATTGTGGTGCTTGTGGCAAAAGATGTTTATTTACTCTTTGTCCTAGAGGCTGTCCTGTTAGATTCTTTTGCGCTTGATTAAATTAATAATATCAAACTTATATTATTTACCCTCTTTTATTTGAGATTCTTGTTAATTTTAATTTTAATTAAAATCAAATTTTAATTATAAAAGGAAAGATATATACGGTAATATTCGGTATGAATGGATAATAATTAAATAAAGATTATTAATGGATAATAATTATAGAAGCGACTACAAATACAATTTAATCTTTAAAAAAAATAATAAAAAGAGGGTGATTAAAACATATTCTTATATATATAATCGTAAAACTATGGATTCGATTTATATTTTTGTCTATCTTATATTTTGAATTTATTATTTTTTAAAATTATAAGTAAAATTGTTACTAAGTAACATAATTATATTGATAATAATAAAGGTTATACTTCAAAACTTTTTTAAAAAAAAAATGGTACAATTAATATAATTTTAGCAATTGAAACAAATTGAGCAATAAACAAATTTCATGTGGGATGTTGAAGATAAAACTAATAGAAACAGAAAAAAATAATAATAAATGAATAAAAGAATGAAATTAATAAAAAGAAAAAGAAATTACATATAAGGGGTTAAACCTGAATTTTATTATATTCCTTCTATTTACTAGAGAAAAAAATATAGATTTGAATAATAAGTAACTTGAAGTTCCGGATGTTTCCACAAAAAGATTTTTAAATTATTTGGTAAGATATTTTTTATTTAATCATATTTTTTAAATTCTTGAAATTTATTAAAAAAAATATTTTTATTAAATTATTTATAACATTTTTTTATATATAATTATATTTAGAAAAGGATGATGGAAGATTTAAAAAATTATTAAAAATAGTTCTAAAAATATTAAATATTTGATAATAAGTAAAATTTTAAAAGTCTAACTTTTTTTTTTCAAACTAAAAGTCTAATTTTAATTATTGAATAATTTTTTTAAAATATATATATATTATATATATATATATATTATATATATTATATATATATATTAGAAAAATGTAGATAAGAATGAAATAATATTAATAATAATAAAACATTGATTTTGCTATGACATTTACACTAAATTTATTGAAGAGAGATTAGATGCATTTTTATGGAGGTTTTTTAGGTACTTATTATTATTATTATTATTATTATTTTGAAGAAAAAAAAATCAATTAAAGGTAAAAACAACCAAATCTACCAAATCTTCCTTATTTTTATGAATAGGAAAAAGACAATAAATTAGATTAATTATAGGAGTGTGGGTGAAGACCACAAGTCTAATGTGATTGTGTGATTGTAACGTAAATTTTCTATCCTTCTGTCTGCAAATTTTTCTATATTTAAGGATCACAAATTTCCATATAACATATATTATATTCTTAACAATAATTCTCTCAAAGAAAAGATGAGAACTTATTTGTGTTGTGGATCCCACATCATAGTGGACACTTTATGATAAAAAAGATAATTTATTTTAAATTATTTTGATTTCGGTAAATTTAGTTGAGAAAATATAAGAAAATTATGCCATAAATAGATGGTTTTCTTTTCTCTCGAAAAATAGAGAGAGAAGAAAAATACTTTCTTCATTCTTCTTTATTTTCTTTATTTCTTTTGAAGGTTCTTCTGAATCTTCATTAGTTTTTTGTGAGATTAGGGAATGTGTTCCTGAAGCATCTTTACGCTTCAAGGAAATTTGTAAGAGAGAGAAATATTTGGAGAGTGACAAAATAGTGATGTTTTGTGTGATAGTGTTGGTAACACTATAGTACCACTGTTTTGGATTTATCTCAGTTGTTCAGAGTTTGCCTCTAGAATATTTCTAGGGAAGTCTTTCACTTGTAAGCCTATTAATATTTTATTAATGGAAGAATTAATTCGGAGTTGGTCCCGTGAACGTAGCCCATATTCAAGGGTGAACCATGTTAAATTCTGATGTCACTATTTTATTATTATGTTCCTATTACTTTATTTTTGTTTACCCGTCTTAGATACTGTTTAAGTTTTCCCTGCGACAGAGGGTTTTATACCCAACAACTAGTATCAGAGCCTAATTGGCATTTCTGAGTTTGTTTTTTTTTTTGTTCAATGGTACTTTACTTTAGTGAATTTATATTCACTATTTTAAAGTGTCAAAACAATCATGGAGGCGAAGACAAGCAAGATGATAAGTTTGAATGACACAAATTACCACATATGGAGAAACAAAATGAATGATCTCCTATTTGTGACGAAGATGCATTTACCTGTGTTTGCTACTGTCAAACCAGATGGTAAGATGGACGAGGAGTGGGCGGTCGAGCACGAACAAGTATGTGGTTTTATCCGACAATTTATCCAAGACAACGTGTACAACCACATATGTGACGAGACTCATGCACGAACTTTATGGAACAAGTTAGAGGATTTGTATTCCTCTAAAACCTCCAACAACAAGCTGTTTCTTCTGACAAAACTTATAAAACTAAAATACCAAGAAGGTGCATCAATGGCAGATCATTTGAACAATCTTCAAGGTCTTGTGCAACAATTGTTAGGAATGGGCATAAAGTTTGATGATGAACTACTTGCTCTTGTTGTACTCTATTCCCTGCCAGAGTCATGGGAGACTCTGAAGATTTCACTTACAAATTCTGCACCAAACGGCGTACTATGCATGGAATTTGTGAAGAGTGGAGTATTAAATGAAGAAATGAGGCGGAGATCACAAGGATGTTCCTCATCGCAACAAAATGTTCTCATTGCAGAATCCAGAGGGAGGAATCAATTTCGTGGTCCAAAACCGAGGGGCAAGAGTCGAGGGAAGTCAAACAAGCATGCAAACGTGGAGTGCCATCACTGCAAGAAGAAAGGACACATCAAGAGGGTCTGTCGGAAGTTAAAACAAGAACACCAGAACAAAGGACGCCAGAGCAGTGATGATGAAGATGCAAACGTTGTCGAAGAGTTCAACATCGTTTTTGAAGATGAGGAGTCTATCAGTCTTACAAATCATGAGACTGATTGGATTATTGATAGTGTTGTTGGGTATAAAATCCTCCGTCGCAGTGAAAACTTAAACAGTATCTGAGACGGGTAAACAAAAATAAAGTAATACGAACAGAATAATAAAATAGTGACACCAGAATTTAACGTGGTTCACCCTTGAATATGGGCTACGTCCATAGGACCAACTCCGAATTAATTCTTCCACTAATAAAATATTAGTAGGCTTACAAGTGAGAGACTTCCCTAGAAACTTTCTAGAGGCAAACTCCGAAAGACTGAGATAAATCCAAAACAATAGTACTATAGTGTTACCAACACTATCACACAAAACATTACTATTTTGTCACTCTCCAAATATTTCTCTCTCTTACAAATTTCCTTGAAGCGTAAAGATACTTTAGAAACACATTCCCTAATCTCACCAAAAACTAATGAAGATTCAGAAGAACATTCAAAAGAAATAAAGAAAAGAAAAGGAAGAAGAATGAAGAAAGTATTTTTCTTCTCTCTATTTTTCGACGGAAAAGAAAGCCCTCCATTTATAGGCATAATTTTCCTACATTTTCTCAACTGAATTTACCAAGTCAAAATAATTTAAAATAAATTATCTTTCTTATCATAAAGTGCCCACTATGAGGCAGGACCCACAAGAATTCTCCCCCTCCCGGCTACATGGGGGGTTTCACCATTCTGGCTTCTTGTCGACAGTATTCAAAATTTCCTTTTGGAAGAGTCTTCGTCAGCATATCTGATCCATTTTCTTCCGTGTGGATCTTCTTGAGTTCTAACAGTTTCTTCTCTAATACATCCCTGATCCAGTGGTATCTCACGTCAATGTGCTTTGATCTAGAATGAAAAGAGGAATTTTTTCCAAGATGAATTGCACTTTGACTGTCATAGAACAGCTCGTACTTCGTCTGGTGGAAACCAAGTTCTCTCAGGAACTTTTTCATCCATAACAACTCTTTGCATGTCTCAGTTGCTACAATAAACTCAGCTTCAGTTGTTGAAAGTGCAACACATATTTGCAGCATTGATTGCCATGATATAGCTCCCCCTGCAAAAGAAATTAGGTATCCTAATGTGGACTTTCTAGAGTTAACATCTCCAGCCATATCAGCATCTGTGTATCCCACTAACACAGGTTTCTCATCTCCAAATTTCAAACACAAATTGGAGGTTCCACAAAGATACATAAAAATCCATTTTACTGCAGCCCAATGTTCTTTCCCTGGATTTGAAAGAAATCTGCTCACAACTCCTACCTAGTGAGCAATATCTGGTCGCGTACATACCATGGCATACATCAAACTTCCAACAGTTGAAGCATATGGAACTTTATCCATCTCTTCCTTCTCTCTTTCTGTAGAAGGGCATTGTTTAGAGCTTAGTCTAAAGTGATTAGGTAGAGGACAGCTAACCGCTTTAGCCTTGTCCATGCTGAACCTTTGAAGTACATTTTTAATGTACTTCTCTTGTGACAACCATAAATTCTTGGTGCTTCTGTCCCTTGTTATCGTTATACCAAGAATTTGCCTTGCTGACCCCAAATCTTTCATGGCAAATGACTTGTTCAGTTGTTTCTTTAGGGTGTCAATCCTGGAAGTGTTTTGACCAACAATCAACATGTCATCCACATACAGCAACAAGATAATGAAATCATTATCAGCAAATTTTTGCACGAATACACAGTGGTCTGAACTGGTCTTCGAGTAGCCTTGCTCCCCCATAACAGACTCAAACTTCTTGTACCACTGTCTTGGCGCTTGTTTCAAGTCGTACAAACTCTTTTCTAGTTTGCAGACAAAGTCCCCTTTCCCTTTTTGTGCAAAACCTTCTGGTTGTTCCATGTATATCTCTTCCTCCAAATCACCATGAAGGAAGGCTGTCTTCACATCCATTTGCTCAACTTCCAAGTCAAGACTTGCTGCCAACCCCAGCACTGTACGAATGGATGTCATCTTCACCACATGTGAGAAAATCTCATCAAAGTCAATCCCTTTTCTTTGATGGAAACCCTTGACAACTAGTCTGGCTTTGAATCGTGGTTGGTGATTTTGTTCCTCATGCTTTATCTTGAACACCCATTTATTCTTCAAAGCCCTCTTACCTTTTGGTAACTTCACCATCTCAAAAGTTTGATTCTCATGCAAGGACTTCATTTCATCTTGCATGGCTTCAATCCATTTTTCCTTGTGTTCATGATTCATGACTTCATCAAAACTTTCTGGTTCTCCCCCATCAGTTAGTAGCACATACTGATCTTCAGGATATCTAGTAGAGCATTGTCTAACTCTAGTAGATCTTCTCAGAATTGGAGAACCCTCCGGAGTTGGTGGTTGATCATGAACATTATCTTTAGAAATTTCTGGAACATCTCTAGTTTCTGGTTGATCATCGTCTTCAATTTATCTTGGCAGTGTTGTTGAAGGAATACACCGCATGCCTATTGTAACATCATCGGCCTTGGCAGCACTCTTCTGCCCTTCTTTGATATCTTCGATGGCGTCATCTTCAACAAAGACTGCATCACGACTTTTGACAAGTTTCTTCCGAGTTGGATCATAGAGTCTATAGCCAAGTTGGTCTTGACCATAGCCAATAAACACACACTATCGTGTCTTAACATCAAGCTTGGACCTCTCATCCCTTGGAATGTGCACAAAGGCTTTGCAACCAAACACCCGCAAATGATCATAGGAAACATCTTTTCCCGACCATACTCTTTCTGGAGTATCAAATTGTAGAGGGACACATGGTGAGCGATTCAGCACATGAACAGCTGTTAGAATAGCTTCACCCCAGAACGTCATTGATAACTTTTCATGTGAGAGTAGACATCTGACTCTCTCCATCAAGGTTCTATTCATCCTCTCAGCTAAACCATTCAATTGCGGTGTCTTCGGAGGTATTGTCTGATGTCGAATACCATTTGCTTTGCAGTAAGCATCAAATGGTCCAATATATTCTCCACCATTGTCTGGTCGGATGCATTTTAGCTTCTTTCCCGTCTGCCTCTCAACTAGAGTTAGAAATTTTTTGAAAACATCTAACACTTGGTCTTTTGATTTTAGCAGGTACACCCAAGTCTTCCAAGAATGATCATCAATGAAAGTCACAAAGTATTGAGCACCACCAAGTGACTTTGACATTGGCCCACACAGATCTGAGTGTATCAGATCTAACACATTCTTCATTCTTGAAGGAAGGGAACATTTGAAAGAAACTCTATTTTGCTTCCCTGCTAGACAATCGCCACATTTCTTCAAGTGGACCTGATCCAATCCAGGTAACGCATTCTTCTTGGCTAGACATGTCATACTTTTCTCACTCATATGACCTAGCCACTTGTGCCATAACTCAACTGTACTATCATTCTCCACAGCGTTCACAGCATCTTGGGAGAGCTTTGCATGCATCATGTACAACTTTGAGTTTTTCTTTCCTCTGGCCACCACCAATGATCCCTTGGTGAGTTTCCATAGACCATTAATGAAGGTGTTGCAGAAACCTTCATCATCTAGCTTGCCTGTTGAAATTAGATTCAGGTGCATGTTTGGAACATGCCTGACATCTTTCAGAACCAGTCTCGTACCATTATCTGTTTCCAGACAAATTTCTCCAATGCCTGCAACTTTTGAGACTTTGTCATTTCCAATCTTGACAACACCAAAATGTCCAGGTGTGTAAGATGAGAAGAACTCCTTTCGTGATGTGACATGAGTGGTAGCAGCACTTGTTGGGGTGTTAACCCATGTCCCACATCTGAAGATAATGCTAGAGGTGACTAGCTTATAAGAATACCACTAACTCTATTGGTAAGAGGCCTTTTGGGAAGTTGCCCAAGAACAAAACCGTGAGGGCTTAGGTCCAAAGCAGATAATATCATACTAATGTGGAGTTAAGTGGTGGAAGCTCAATCTTGTGGGATCATTCGGGCCTAACAAGTGGTATCAGAGTTCAAGGATAATGAGCCCGAGTTTGCCAGATGTGGAGAGTCTAATACCTTGCGGAGGATGCAAGATGAGAGTCAGTGCCTTGCGAAGGATGCAAGATGATTATCCCTCTAGGGGAGGACATGTGTATGTGGTCCTTAGTTTAAGGGGATGAATGTTGGGGTGTCAACCCATGTCCCACATTTGAAGATAATGCTAGAGGTGACTAGCTTATAAGAATACCACTAACTCCATTAGTAAGAGGCCTTTTGGGACGTTGCCCAAGAACAAAAACGTGAGGGCTTAGGCCCAAAGTAGACAATATCATACTAATTTGGAGTTAAGTGGTGGAAGTTCAATCTTGTGGGATCATTCGGGCCCAACAATTTGAGCATATTTGTCCTCAGTATTATACTACTCTTTGCTCCCACATGTAAGTTTTCTGTCTATTTATTATACATTTGTTTCAAATTTATTTATGGATTTATCAATATTTTGTGCTTAAATTTGATTTGATTTGATTTTTTTTTTGTTTTACAGATAATTTGTTGGGGATACGAAATGTGCAAATAGAAGCAAGAGAATTATCTGAGACTGTTTATCCTGAAAAAACATGTTCATTTAGTACTGTCGCTAACAATTGTACTGCTTGTGGCCGTATTTGTCAAACTACTGTATGTCCCCGTGGTGGTTGTCCTACCAAATTCTTTTGCGCATAATTAATATAATCTTAAATTTTATTTTTAAATTATTTATAATGTGCAAATTATCTCATTATTTCACCTATAAAATTAGATGAAAAAAAAAATTAATGGTCGTAACTTGAAGTTTTACATCTTATTTAGACTCAATGAGTCGTTTTAAATTCGTGAGGTTTATCAAAGCAGACAAAATTATTAAAACTTGTGAGATCTACCAAAGCGGACAAAATTATTAGAACTCTTGAGCTCTACTGAATTGGACAAAATTATTATAACTCTTGAGGTCTATTAAATCGGATAAAATTATTACACTATTTATAACATGCTATAAGTACGGGTGCTCGCGATAAGAACATGGTTCAAAGTCTGGGCCAACTCCGTCGAGTTGTCTCCGTCTTGGAGTTGACCGAGACAAAGATACCAACAAAAATTGAGATGATGTCCACTCGACCTGAATCGGTTATGGCTCGGTTCTTACTCGGTTAACTATGGAAGAAGAAGAAAAAGGAGGAAAAAAGAGAAGGAAGAAGAAGAAGAAAGAAGAAAGAAGAAAGAAGAAAGAAGAAAGAGAAAAAGAAAAGTGACACGTAAATAAAAAAAATATTATATTAATATCATGCACAAAATTTAATATATTAATATATATTAATATTATACACAATTTTCGAAAAACAAATATATATTATGTCAATAATTAAAATTTGGGTGGATCAATAATTTAGTTAGTTTTATATTATATTATTTTATTTATTAATTATTATTATATTTTTATGGTAAATCATCCAAACAACACTTCAACTTTTTGGTATTTTGAGTTTTGCACTTCTAATTTCTTTTTTCATTCAATGTTGCACTTAAACAAAAAAAAGTTAATTTTTTTTGTCTTTCTGTCCAAAATTTCTGTTAAATTTCATTTGCCGTCTATTTTTGGGGCATTTTTGTCTTTTCCTTTTAAGAATAATTTTTTATTTTTTAAATAATATTTATCTTTTATACGAAGGGTATTTTTGTCTTTCTATTAAAATTTTTAATTTAAAAATTCAAACTGACAAAAAAGTTCGAACAGTTTATAAGGGCATTTTTGTCTTTTCCTTTTAAGGATAATTTTTTTAAAATAATATTTATCTTTTATATGAAGGGTATTGTCATCTTTTCATTAAAAATTTTAATTCAAAAATTCAAACTAACAGAAAAGAAGTTCGATCCGTCTATTTTTAGGAGCATTTTGTCCTTTCCTTTTAAGGATAATTTTTTATTTTTTAAATAATATTTATCTATATATAAATAATTAGACATTAAGAAAACATTTCTTTTATTATAAAATATTTATAACAATAATGAAACAATATTAAAGAAATAGAAATCAAAATAGTGTACACTTGTGTATATATTTTCTTTTAACAAAACATACAAAACTATCACATATTTATAGGTATACATATATGTAACTTACATACCCATATACATACTAATATAAATGTATACATATATTACAAATATAACTTCATAGATATTATATGGAGGTAGTGGAAGTTAAATGGAGGTAGTGGTAGTTATATTGAGATAGTGTAAGTTGTGAGAGTTATGGACATACAAAACATGATTTATAAAACTCTCCCTTTTGGATGTCCATTATATAAGAAATATGTTTCATTAAAACCTTACTAGAGAAAAACTCAGTAGGATAAAAAAACTCTAGTGAAGGAAAAAGAGTACATAGTTCCTTGTACACTCCCCCTGATCATTACATAATATTTTTGTATTATCATTCCAATATTATGGATCAGTCTTTCAAATGTTGAAGTTCGTAATGCTTTTGTCAACAAGTCTGCCAAATTATTGCTTGAACGGATCTGTTGTACATCAATATCACCATTTTTTTGAAGATCATGTGTAAAGAAATATTTTGGTGAAATATGTTTTGTACGATCTTGTTTGATATATCCTTCTTGTAATTGAGCTATACATCCAGTGTCATCTTCATAAATTATTGTTGGAAGTTCTTTGTATGAAGATAAACCACATGTCTCTCAAATGTGTTGAGACATGGATCTTAACCAAACACATTCACGACTTGCTTCATGGATTGCTATAATTTCTGCATGATTCGAAGTAGTAGCTAACGTTTATTTTGTAGAACACCATGAAACAACAGTTCCTCCACATGTAAAAGTATAGCCTATTTGAGATCTGGTTTTATGTGGATCAGACAAGTAACCAGCATCAGCATAACTAAGAAGTTGTGGTTTAGGAATATGAGGATATAATAATCTCATATCAATTGTACCTCGAAGGTAGAAGACATATTTAATTCCATTCCAATGTCTTCTAGTTGGACATGAACTAAACTTTGCTAACAGATTAATAGCAAAAACTATATCAGGTCTTCTATTATTAGCCAGATACATTAGTGCACCTATTGCACTAAGATATGGTACTTCTGAACCAAGAACTTTTTCATTATCCTCACGAGGTTGAAAAATATCATTTTTCACATCAAGTGATCGAACAACCGTTGGGATACTCAATGGATGTGCCTTGTCCATGTAGAATTTTTTAAGGACCTTTTCAATATAATTTGATTGATGAACAAAAGTTCCAATTTCATCTTTCAAATGCTCGATCTGCAGGCCGAAATAAAACTTTGCTTTTCCGAGATCTTTCATCTCAAATTCTTTCTTCAAAGAATCTACTGCTTTTAAAATTTCTTCAGGGGTTCCATTGATATTTAAATTATTATTATAGCAAACCCTGAATTTTATTTCTTGATAAATACACATAGATAAATTTGGTTATTTTGATAACCTTCTTTCAATAAATATTCACTAAGATGATTGTACCACATTCGTCCAGACTGTTTTAAACCATACAAAGATCTTTGTAATTTTGTTGAATATAATTCTTGAGAATTTAATTTATATGCTTCAGGCATTTTAAATCCTTTATATTTTCATATAGATATCACTATCAAGTGAGCCATATAAATAGGCTGTAACTACATCCATAAGACGCATATCAAGTTTCTCATTAGCTGTCGGACTAAGGAGATAACGAAAAGTAATTGCATCCACCACTGGAGAACAAGTGACCTCATAGTTAATTTTTGACTTTGAGAAACATCTTGTGCAACAAGACATGCTTTATATCTCGCAATTTTATTTTTCTCATTTTTTCTGTACAAATACCCATTTGTACCCTACACGTATGACATCTTCAAGTGTCCGGGCTATGGGTCCAAAAACTTCACGTTTTGCAAGTGAATTTAATTTTGCTTGAATTGCATCTTTTCATTTCAACCAATCACTTCTACGTCGACATTCATCAAGGGATGTAGGCTCATTATAATCATTTTCATTTGTAATAGCTGATGCTATATTATATACAAAAACACTATCGATAGTTATTTCTTTTCGGTTCAATCGTTTCCCCGTTGAGACATAATTTATTAAGATTTCATCATTATCTATTTTTTTCGATATTTTCAATATCTTTATGCACTTGAACTTTTCTGGAGTTATTTTATTTATTATATCTGTTGACTCTTCTGGAGTTTTAAACCCGAGTTCATTATTAACATTTGCTCCATTCTTTTTACGGGGATTTTTTATCTTTTGAACCAATTGATCTACTATGCTTCTAGCATGCTATAGACTGATTTGCTATTTCATTTATAGATTGTCCTTCTGGAACATCAATCCGTATAGGAGCATTTTCAGTTGGTATATATGACTTAGTCACTCTCTTTAGGTCGGTAAATACATCTGGCAGTTGGTTTGCTATACTTTGCAAATGTATTATCTTTTGAATTTCAAGTTCACACTGATTTGTACGAGTATCAAGATGTTGCAAAGTATTCTATGTAATATTTTTACCAAACTGTTTTTCTTTTTTCCCCCTAATCTCGGGAACTTTGATTCATCAAAAATGACAATCGGCAAATCGTGGAAGGAGAATCAAAACCAACATATATTCTCAATCTTCTTTCAAGACCCATTTTGTGTGTTGTGGTGGAGCAATAGAAATATATACAGCACATCCAAAAATTCTAAAATAGGAAATATTTGGCTCCCAACCATAAGCTAATTGCAATAGAAAATATTTATGATAACTTGTTTGTCTAACACATGCTGAAATGAGTAATTTAGTTCTCATAAGTATAGGTCTAGTTATCAATTGAAGTCTTTTAATAAAAGATTCAGCTAACCTATTATGTGTATGAACATGAGCTACAAGATGTTCAACACTTATATTAATAGACTTACAATAATCATTGAAAGCTTGAGATGAGAATTCACCAACATTATCTAGACATATTATTTTAATTGTATAATCTGGAAATTGTGTTCGTAATTTAATAATTTGAGCAAGTAATCTCACAAACGCCAAGTTAGATGTTGATATTAAGCAAACATGACACTATCTACTAGATGCGTCTATTAGAACCATAAAATATCGAAATGGTTCGCATGATGGGTGAATTGGTCCACATGCCACCTTGAATTTTTTCTAAAAATGTTGGAGATTCAATTCCAACTTTATCTGGTGATAGCTTAATAATCAATTTTCCTTGAGAACAAGCAACACAAGAAAATTCTTTCGATTGAAAATCTTCAGGGTTTTCACTAAGTGTACATGCGAATTTCAATAATATTTCGCATCATACTTGAACCGGGATGCCCTGATCAATAATGCCAAATAGTGAACATTTTTTAATCAATAAACTTCTGGTTTATTTAATGTATTTCAATTGCATTTATTCTTGTATAGTACAATCCCGAAGAAAATATATTCAATTTTGTTTCATTGGGTAACATTATAATGGCTCTTCCGGAGCCTTCAATTATTTTTGTACTACCCGAAATTATAGTAACATATGTATCACTCATCTTTATAAGAATGAAATATTTTTTATTTCTAAGAATAGTACGAGTAGTTGCACTATTGGCCAGACATATATATTTATCCATATTCTTTAAGTAAATAAAAATTTAAAAAATGTTATAATTAAAGAATATATAATAAGATATAAGTAATATTAAAAATAATAATAACGTTAGCAACAAAATTTGAGTTAAATAATATTTATTTAAAATAAATATACACTTCTTATTCAAATAGTAGGGTAATGCCTTATTTAAACTTATAGGTTATAGGTTCAAAACTTAAATCAAATAAAATATATAATTTATTTATTTTTTAAACTAATTTATATATAAATATATCCATGAAGACAAACAATATATATATATATATATTCATGTATAGGTATTATCCAGAAATAAAATTCATTTAAAACATATATATACTCCAGAAACCTAATACATAATATATATATATATATATATATATAACTATTTAAAATAATGGCCAATTAGTTTAAAAAAGTGATCAATTTTATAGTTTCAAACACAAAACAATATATATGTTAGGAATATATATATATATATATATATATATATATATATATATAGTGTGTGTGCAATATATTTTATAAGAAGTAGTAAAAACGGATATATGTCTATATATACACATATATACATCTACATATGTTGTCTGATCTTGTATATCTACGAAGTAGAAACAACCTAAGTATTTCTTGTTTAAATAGACAGATATGAACAATAATATAATGCAATTGATGAATACAAAATCATATTATTTATATATAACAAGTGCATATTTATAATTTATATTAGAATAATAATTGATAATGAACAATAAACAATAAATAATAATTTCATCAACACATTTATGCATTGTTATTTATTCCACTTCGGGTGGTAATTAATATTATTTGACATTTAGATCAAATTTATTCTGATCATATGATCTTTTCATATCGAAAACCATTATCATGAATACAAACATGATCTCCTCTGGGTCAGAAAATATAACAACATTTTCTTCAAGAAAAGCATATTGGACGACTTTTCAAGTCCAATTCTTTTTCTTGACATAATTTATTCTTTTAGGAATTATAATCTCGTAATCTTAAAATTTTGGGAAAACAATCATCTTTAGATGGTCAAATTTTTCTTTTAAATAATTTTTCCGATCATTGAATATTTTACATTGATGGTGTCTTCCGGACCATCATAGCTAGATGATTCTCGTGATTTAATTTTCATAACAAATGATTTCATCTAGTAACTTCAAAAGTCACAAATTCAAGCTTAATAAGAATTGACATTAGAAGAAATAACATACCGAAATATAATATAGAGATCAAATGAAAGAGAGCATTCTTTCTCTTTTTGTATATTTCAATCACTCCAAAACATATAAACTAATCCCTATTTATAAGGATGAATTCTATGTAACTTATATACCCACATACATACATGTATAACTATATACATAACTTTTCGTTAAAGATGTTACAAACTTAATTCATGAAAGTTATATGGAGGTAGTGAAATTTATATGAAGGTAGTGAAGGTTATATGAATATAGTGGAGGTAATGGAAAGTTATATAAACATACAAAATAAATAGTAGGATATATAAAAGTTTTGTTTTTTTTAAAAAAGATAACAACTTATTTTATATGTCACTACAATTTTAAAGATTTTTTTTAAAAAAATTTTATAATAAAATTAAAATTTTAAAAAATTTTAAAAACATAAATTTCTGTTTAGAATTCATTACGAAAAAAATGAATAACTTGATAAGGAGAAAATAAATACATGTATATATAAAAAAAAAGAATATGAAATGAAAAGTTTCAATATTCAATTCTTAATATTCAATATTTAAATTTATTTGATATTTATTAAAAAAAAGTTAAAAAAATGAAAAGTTTATGTTTTAAAAACTAAAACTCTTTTAATAAATAAACTAAATTTATAACTAAAAATTTAAATTACAATAATATCAATCATAATAATTTAAATAAAAAGACAAAAAAAACACATGTTTACTATTTCAATATTTTAAAATTTGATTAATGCCGAATTAAACCAATATTTTAAAAGTTTTATAAATTATGTTTTGTATGTTCATAACTCCCACAATTTCCATTATCTCAATATAACTCCCACAACTCCCATTATCTCAATATAATTACCACCGCCTCCATAAAATTTCCACTACCTCCATATAACCTCCATGTAACCTCCATGAAGTTATATTTGTAATATATGTATACATTTATATTAATATGTATATGGGTATGTAGGTTACACATATTTATACCTATAAATATGTGGTAATTTTGTATATTGTGTTACAAGAAAATATACACACAAGTTTACACTATTTTGATTTCTATTTCTTTAGTATTGTTTCATTATTGTTATAGATATTTTATAATACGTTATCCGCACGAGTTTGCTCTTCGAAAGAGAATCATTTTGCGATTTTTTTCTATTAAGGTACGCTTTTATCTATCATATCGAATCTCTCAAAACTCGAATTTGTTGCTCTTGATATTTATGGAAAAGATTTATTTGTCATGGATACTAGATGCTGAAATTCATCTTGATGCTATGGATCTTGGAAACACTATAAAAGAAGGAAATATAGCATCAATGCAAGATTGCGCTAAGGCGATGATATTCTTCATGAAAGACTAAAATCTGAATACCTAACAGTAAAAGATGCACTTGTTCTTTGGAAAAATCTAAAAGAAAGGTATGACCACAAAAAAAACTGTTATTCTTCCAAAAGCTCGTTATGAATGGCTGCATTTGCGGTTACAAGATTTTAAATTTGTTAGTGAGTATAACTCCGCTATGTTTTGTATAAGTTCTAAACTAAAATTATGCGGAGAAAATGTGAGTGAAAATGATATGTTAGAGAAAACATTTTATACTTTTCATGCTTTGAATGTGCTCCTGCAGCAGCATTATCGATAAAAAGGTTTTACAAAATACTCACAATTAATCTCAGCCTTCTTGTGGCTGAACAAAATAACGAGTTATTGTTAAAAAATCATGAAACTCGTCTCACTACTTTTGTTCCATTCCCAGAAGTGAATGTGACTATGATGAATAATAACGGAAGAGGACGAGGACATGGTTATGGTCGAGGCCGAGGCCGTGGTCGTGGTTATAATAGTAAATATGTATCTACTTACCACCATAAGTGGTATAATAAAGAGGACAAACAAGAAGATAAAAGTGGACTGAAAAAGGTTGTAAAAAAATCTGAAAATTCATGTTTCTGTTGTAGAATTAAAGGACATTGGACACGTACTTGTTGTACTGCAAAACACCTTATTGATCTTTATGAAGCCTCTGTAAAAGAAAAAGGAAAAGGTGTGGAAACAAATTTTGTAAATTTCTTTGATGATCTTGACGATGAGCCTATTGATACCACACACTTGGATGTGTTAGAGTTTTTTGCTAACCGGCAAGAAAACAATGAGATCCTCGGTGACGAAGAATATATAAATCAATTGCTCTAGTATGATTTTTCAAGAATTATTGTTTAATTTCTAAGTATTGTTATTATTGTTCGAGAATAAATGTTATTTATTTTTTTAAGTATTGTAATTTTGTTATTTTTATGAATTGTACTTTTATTCTTCTATTAAATTTTACATTTTATATGAAGATTTACTTATAACTATATTGAAATTTTTATATATAAATATATAAAATATATATGCATAATATACATTTAATTATTAATTAAATAGTATATAATATAACATGTATAACCTCTATGTACTAAACATATATTAAATGCTCTTAAAATAATTGTTATATTATATTTATTAGAGACATAATATATATACAATTCATATATAAATAGGTCATCATGTGTGTAGTATATTTAATGATATATACAATATGTATGTATATATATTTGTTTTGGATAGAAAGAATATATATTATATATATATAATATTGTTTTGGATACACATATATGTACGTACGTAGATATGAATACATATATATTTTGGCCATTATTTTACTGTCTATATATATATATATATATATATATATATATATGAATGTTTTATATAGTTTTGGGATATATATAGTGCATCTTCCTATATATTTTAGTATTTGGTATATATGTAATATACATCCTTTTACTTAATGATAATTTAGGAAATTTATATTATTTTATTATTTATTTATTATTTAAAATAGATAATTAGAATTTAAGAGAATGCTAAACTTATAAATACCCCTCCTTTGATAGAAGAGGAGAAGAAGTTTTGGGATTCAAGAGCTATACATATACATATATATATATATATATATATTATATATATATATATATATATATATATATGTATGTATGTATATATTTAGTATTTGGTATATATGTAATGTAGATCCTTTTATTTAAGGGTAATTTAGGAAATTTATATTATTTTATTATTTATTTATTATTTAAAATAGATATTAGAATTTAAGAGAAGGCTAAACTTATAAATACCCCACCTTTGATAGAAGAGGGAAGGAATTTTGGGATTCAAGAGCCTAGGAACAGTTCTGAGGAAAATAATATGGAAAATTTCTAATCCGACAAATATCATATTGGCGCCCACCGTGTCTTTTTGATTTTTTTTCGAAAAGATAACAACCACAGTCGAGATTCGAATAATTCTGGAATACTAAGAGCAGTTTTTAGCGACTTAAATCTCTTAACCTATCGAAGCAAGTAAAGTCAAACCCTTGGATGAGGAGATGATAGGTTCTCTCAGAGGTAAATATGTAGAAACTCTAATTTTAGTGTCGTTCATTCATGTATGCTTCCGTAAACTATTTAATTAATTAATTGATATTTATTATATAAAGTCACACTTTTACTGCACAAAAGCTCTGCCCTTTCCTATACAAAAAACTGTGTGCTTTGGTACAAACAACAAAGCTCCTTGCTTTGGTACCGGGCTTTCCTAAAAAAAAAGCTTTGCGCTTTCCTACAAAAAAAAAAAAGCTTTGTGCTTTCGTACAAACAAAAACCTCCGTACTTTTGTACAAATTAACTATTTATATGATTCATAGATTTACTGACAGATTTTCTTTATTTTTTACAGATTGTTTTATTATTACTAATATTTTCTCATAATTTTCACCTCTTGCGGGTAATAAATGCTTTGGTACAAATAAAAAAAGTAAGCTTTGTGCTTTGATACAAACAAAAAGCTCCGTGTTTTCCTAAAGATTAACTATTTATATGATTGCTAGATTTACTAACATATCCTCTTCATTTTTTACAAATTGTTTTATTATTACTAATATTTTCTCATAATTTTCACCTCTTGCGTGCTTTGGTACAAATGCTTTCGTACAAACAAAAAGCTCATTGCTTTCATATTAACTATTTATATGATTCATAGATTTACTAACAAATCATCTTCATTGTTTACAGATCGTTTTATTACTACTAATATTTTCTCATAATTTTACCTCTTGCGGGTAATAAGTGCTTTTGGTACAAACAAAAAGCAAGCTTTGTGCTTTGATACAAACAAAAAGCTCCGTGCTTTCCTACAGATTAACTATTAATGTGAGTGATAGATTTACTGACATATTCTCTTTATTTTTTATAGATCGTTTTATTATTACTAATATGTTCTCATAATATTCACCTCTTGCGCGCTTTGGTGAAACAAAAAAAAAAGCTCTATGCTTTGGTACAAACAAAATGCTCTGTGTTTTCCTACAGATTAACTATTTCTATGATGGATAGATTTACTGACCTATCCTCTTCATTTTTTATATATCTTTTTATTATTACTAATATTTTCTCGTAATTTTTACCTTTGCGGGTAATAAGTACCATTGGCTAAAGCTCAAGAGTTAGAATAGCTTTCTAGAATTGTACTTTTTTTTATTCTAAATATAATAACGTAGGAATTAATCTATTGTTTAAAAAAATGCTTATGATATATATATATATATATATATATATATATATATATATATGTAATGTACATCATTTTACTTAAGGGTAATTTAGGAAATTTATATTATTTTATTATTTATTTATTATTTAAAATAGATAATTAGAATTTAAGAGAATGATAAACTTATAAATACCCCTCCTTTGATAGAAGTGGGGAAGGAGTTTTGGGATTCAAGAACCCTAAGAACAGTTATGAGGAAAATAATCTGGAAAATCTCTAATCCGGCAACATTAGTATTCTTTTTAGTATCCTTTATTGTTTAGGACTTACTTATTATTTATTATTTTTTGGAAAGAATAAATTATTCCACAACACCACTTAAACAAGATGTGTATATTTTTGTTAAATGAATGTTATTTAACTCAAAGTCTGTGAATGTCATTATTATTATTATTATTATTTCATTTTTTTTAATTATAATATTTTTTTTATTTGCTTGAAGAATATGGATGAAGATATATGTCTTGCCGATAGTGCAATTACTCACCCTATTCTTAAAAATAAAAAATATTTCATTGCAATAAAGATGAATGAGGCATATGTTACTATAATTTCGGGTAGTACAAAAATAATTGAAGGCTCCAGAAGAGCCATTATAATGTTAACCAATGGAACAAAATTGAATATAAATAATGCTTTATTTCCATCTAAGTCTCAAAGGAATTTGTTAAGTTTCAAAGATATTCATCTTAACGGATATCATGTGGAGACTGTAAGTGAAGAAAATGATGAGTACCTTCATATTACAAGCATTGTTTCGAATAAGAAAATTGTATTAGAAAAATTAAATATGTTTTCTTTGGGCTTGTGCTACACAAGAATAAATGAAATTGAAATGCATTCAATAAACCAGAAATTTATTAATTAAAAAACGTTCACTATTTGGCATGACCGATTGGGGCATCCCCGGTTCAAGCATGATGCAAAATATTATTGAAAATTCGCATGGACACTCATTGAAAAACCTAAAGATTTTTCAATCAAAAGAATTTTCTTGTGCTGCTTGTTCTCAAGGGAAATTGATTATTAAGTCATCATCAGCTAAAGTTGGAATTGAATCTCCAACATTTTTAGAAAGAATTCAGGGTGACATATGTGGACCAATTCACCCTTCATGTGGACCATTTCAATATTTTATGATTTTAATAGACGCATCTAGCAGATGGTCTCATGTTAGCTTACTATCAACTCGCAACCTGGCGTTTGCGAGATTGCTTGCTCAGATTATTAGATTACGAGCACAATTTCTAGATTATACAATTAAATCAATACGTCTGGATAATGCTGGTGAGTTCTCATCTCAAGCCTTTTCATCTCAGAAGGGTTCCTATTTATCATTGTCTTTTGGGCCGTGGGCTTTTTGTGTCATGGGCTTCTCTAGATATTTCATGTTGTGATAATATAAAGAAAAGATGTGTCTGAACGTTATTGAAGGATGTGGTTATGAAGGATGCGGCCAAATGTTATTGAAGATGTGAGTGTTCAGCATGTGGTGTTGGTTGCGGGGGTACAGGATTGTGTGAAGTTTGGGTGAAGAAAAAGGAGGGGGTTTCGGGTGAAAGGAAAAGAAAAGGGGGTTTCGGGTGAAAGTAAAAGAAGAAGGGGGTGAAGGGAATGGGGGGCTTACGTGTGGTGGGAGTGGTTTTGAAGCAATTTCCCGGATGCAAGTTTCAGGAAGAAGCGATTATTTTAGCATGTCAAGGTATCGGGTTGTAATGATGAACTTTGGTATTTGTGCGGTTGTGAAAAGACGTGTCTGATGCTTCGATGGAACAGATAGCGCATGGCGATGGTTCATCTGGTGGTGTGTGGAACGCATGCGGACGTGAAAATGTATGGAATGTAGTTACGCAAGAAATTTGGAGTTTGGTACAATGCGTTTTTCAAAATGTATAAGGGGAAAATGAAAGAAAAATGTGGGGAGAAGTTAAAATGTTTTCTCTGTCATTGGGCTTTCTGAAAATTTTCTTCTCTGTCTTGCGAGTGTAAGGTATTTTGAATTTATTTCTTGTGTGTTCATATGTAGTGGTATTTTCGTACGGTTAGGAGGTTTTGCATTTGAAGCAAAAAGACTATTGCAGTTTCGTTGAATTTCTAGGTTAGTATTTTGTATTTTATATTATTGTTGCTTGTTTTGATGTGGAAATGCAGGCGAATCCTGCTATTTTGTGTTGATATATTGTTAAATATTGAGTTTGTGTGGTCGTTTGTGTGTTGATATTGAAAAAAGAAGGGGGTGTTTTGGTTGATTATAACGATGGGTTTTGTGTGTTATGATTTATGAAGCGTGATTGATGGTGTTGAATGTGGATATTAACTAGTGAACACGTTTTTGTGTTGTGAATGCAGTGTTTGTGTTCTATTGTTTTTGTGTGATTGTGCTTGGACTTTCTTTGCTAAACATGGCTCCTCGATGAATTTCAGGTACTTGTTGTTCTGTTGCTTTGCATTTTTTGGGTTAGGGCTTGGGAAAGGGAAAAGGACAGAAAGAACAACTTGGGTTTAGGACAAAAAGGGTAAAATAAGTTCATCTGAAGGGACGGTTTCAGTTGATGGGCAAGAAAACTCGTCTGATAGGTCTGTAGGGTTTGAAGAACTGGTGGAGTGGATGGATCATGTGAGTTCATCTGGGGATCGGGATGCTAGTGTGTTATATAGGATGGATGAGAAAGATTTTTACTTTCCTCTTCTGGATGAAAAGGATGTATGTTTTGGAATGGCCTATCGGAGGCCAATAGATGAAGTAGGTCCAATAAGAAAAGAACCAAAAACTAAGGGTTGTGAGGAAAAATAGAACCCTCAAGTTCCTCAGTGTAAAACAATTATATCCGAGTCTCGAAATTTAGAGGGCATTCGAGAACATTACCATTTTCCAATAACGTTTAAAACTATCTGTTCAGGAGGCTTCAAAATGGATCCATACTCCACCTGCGGACTATGTGACGACGTATGTAGCTCTTCTTCGGGCGGGGTTACGGTTTCCACTGCATCCTCTATTTATAGACATTTGTAAGGATTATCGGCTGCAACTAGGATAGTTAATGCCGAACGTCATCCGAACTACTGTTGAGTTTTTAATGGCTTGTAGGGCTTTCAGGTGTGAGTGTCGGCTAGAGTTGTGGCGAAGGTTGTATTATTTGTGTCAAAAGTGTACGACACCTGAAGGGCGTAGATTTTTTTACATTGCTCGTCGTAGCTCTCGGCCATTGATTTTAGGTCCGTCTAGCATTCATTCATGGAAGAATGAATTTTCTATGTCAAGCATCACAAATTTAATAATAATGGAATCCTGCTCCCTTGGAATGATCGCAAGAGTTTAAGTAATGACATGCCGGAAGGGTATGGGAGAGATTATCATGATGTGGAAATTTTGTTAAAGTATCGGTTTGAGTTATTTGTAGGAGAAGATTGGTCAGAAATGTTGATGAGGCATGCAGGTTTAGAGTTTGACTCCAGATTGGACACCCGGAAATTAAGTGGGTGAAGTAAGGGGATCAGGAATGGGGGGGTTCTTTTCTTCTCCTTTTTTTTATGAAGTATTTTAGTCGAAAGCTGATGTTTTAAGTTGTTTGATTTTGTTGTTTTCAGGAAAAAACTTGGTGATGGAAATGGTTCAGAACAACCCTGATAAACGGAAAAAGAAAACTACCGGTAAACTTAAAATTCTTTCAATTATGCCTGACAAAGGGAACTTTAGCTTCATTACTGAAACTCATAGGTATTATTATCCAGGGATGTTCCGGGATGCTGAAAAGAAGGAAGGGGGGTTGTTGAGAAGGTGATTAAGGGAGAAAGGGTAGCTACTGGGGAGAAGAAAAAGGAAGTGCAGGCCCCGATAGTGAGGAGGGAAGCGATGAAGGGGAAGGGGAAGGGGAAGGAGAAAGAGGTGGTGGAGGTTCCAGCTGATGTGTCTCCACCTAAGAAACGGTTGAAGGTGGAAGGTGGGGTTTCTAGGGAGGCTGGAAAAGGTAAGTATGTTCTGCTTGGGACATACCGTCGAACCTGGCGATGGGGGGTCCGAAGGTTCGATGACCTTCTTTCAGCACTGCTATTCCCCAGAGTTGAAGAATTTAGTGGAGAAGCTGCCGACGGAAGTGCTTATTGGTCAAGTGTACCAACCAAAATGCGAAGTGTGTTGGTCGAATTAAAGGGATAATGGTAAAAGAAATTTTTAGTTCAAATTTGAATACTAACTTGAAATTGTTTTGTATGATTTTGTGTAGGTAATGTTTTCAAAGATTGAACTCCTGGACCGCTTCCGACTGACTCATTATAATTACGAGAGTCTGGAAGCGGAAAAGGATTTGGCTTGGAAAGGTAGGGAAGATGCATTGGCGGCCAAGGATGCAGCCGAAAGTAAAATTCAAGATCTTGAAGAAAGGTTGCGGAGGCAAGGGGAGGGGTTGGAAGGGGTGCTGCAGGACGTGCTGCGGGAGAAGTTGAAGGTGGGGGAACTGGAATTGGCCAGAAGAAAATGGGAAGAAGAGGATGTGCAGTTGGGGACCGCTATGAGACTCCCGAAGGTCTCATCAATGCTGAGACAGAGAAGGCAGTTATAACTTCATCTTTTAAAGACGAAAATTGTTATAGGTTGTTTTCTCGAGTAGCGGCTCCTGTTGCTGGTGATACTTTAGCTATGCTAAGGGATCATTTTCAACATACTGATCCTTCATTTGAATTGCCAGAACAATTCCAAGCCTTGGCAACAATTTCAAAAGGAAATGTGTATTCTTGGGAAGGGGGACCATTTAATTTTGATGAGCTGATTACCGAAGGTGGGGTGGAAGGGGGGATTCGGGGGGAAAATGTAGAAGTAGAAGAAACCACCCCAATATGATCATGTAATGCCAGGTTTTCAGTAATTTGTGTTTGGCTAGAGATTGCTTATAATTGTATTCACAAATGGCAGTGTTGGATCGAATATGATCAAGCAATGCCAGGTTTTCAGTAATTTTAAGATCATTCCATTCGATGGAAAAATTATCCACGCGGGGAGATGAAGATCCGATTTAGACCGGGAGTATTGCTTCGGTGCCAAAACATAAAGAAAATGGGCTTTCCATACATGAGGAGTTGTACGGTATGACCATAATACATTCGGTAATTCATCGATCCATTTAGTTTTAGCCGAATCTAGATGCTTTTTTAAACCTTGTACAATAGTCTGATTGGTAACTTCTGTTAGTCCATTCGTTTTTGGATACCCAACTGATTTAAAGCGGTGATCTACGTGTAGTTCTTGACAAAAATTTTGGAATTCCTTCGCTTCAAACTATTTTTCGTTGTCGGTGATGAGGATACAGGGTATTCCGAATCTAGTGATGACGTCGTTCTAGAAAAAATCTTTGATAACTTGTGTTGTGATGGAAGCTATGGCTTTTGCCTCTACCCACTTGGTGAAATGGTCAATGGCGATAATAAGAAATTCTTTGTTGCCTCTAGCTTTCGGGAAAGGGCCTACGATGTCCATCCCCCATTGGTAGAAAGGAATCGGGTTGCTTATAGAGTGAAACTCCACAGTGGGCATGTGATGTATGTTAGCTTGTAACTAACATTTCGAATAGTTTTGTATTAATGTGGTGGCATCGGCTTCCATAGTGGGCCAAAAGTATCTTGTCTACATGATCTTTCGAGCCAAACTTCGAGCGCCAATGTGAGATCCGCAAATGCCTTCGTGGATTTCTCGCAAAATGTAATTTCCTTCAGTTTCGGGCACACATTTGAGTAAAGGCCAAGAGTAATGTCGACGATATAATTGATCATTTAAGAAAACGTATCGGGCTGCAGAATTTTTGAGTTGTTGTGCTTGGATTTTATCAGATGGGCTTGTGTTGTTGGTGATATATTGAATAATAGGTGTCATCCACGACGGTTCTTGAGTGATAGTTAAAATTGGAAGGCTATCGATGGACTTTTGCATAAGGGGTTCTATCCATGTTCCATCTAAGGTATCACCAGTGTGTAATTTGGATAAAGCATCGGCTTCAGTGTTTGCCTTGCGGGTTATGTGTTCGATTTTCAAGAATCGACAATTTTTAAAGAAGGCGGATACTAATTGTAAATATCTTTGCATATTGTCTTCTTTTGCTTCAAATTCACCGTTAACTTAACCAGCTACTACTTGAGAGTCTGTAAATGTGTGGAGGTTTCGAATATGTAGAGTACGGGCAATTCGTAATCCTGCAAGGATAACTTCGTATTCAGATTCATTGTTGATGATTGGGAATGTGTATTTTAAAGCGTAAAATAATTTAGAACCTTCAGGCGAAGTAATGGCTTTGCCGGTGCCAGTTGGTTTTGGCTGCTGAACTGTCTACTTGAATTTTCCAACAATCTGATGGAATGCTGATTTTGGGCAAGACTTGGGCGGCCGTGAGGAGTATGTCGATGCATTCTACAATGAAATCGGATAATGCTTTAGCATTTATATGCTTCCTGTGAGTGTACTCGATATCATATTTTGAAAGTTCTATGGCCCATCTCATAATGTGGCCAGTGATATCAGCTTTGTGCAATGATTGACGAATAGGAGCTTTCATGTGCATAAATATATGGTGAGCTTGAAAGTAATATCGGAGTTTTCGTGCTGCTATTACTAAGACGAAAATATGCTTTTCCAAAGGAGAGTACCGGGTTTCGGTGGATTGTAGAACATGGCTAATGTAATATATAGGGTGGAAAATCTTGTCACGTTCTGCGCAAAGGACAGCACTGATAACTGAAGGTGAAATTGAAATGTACAAATGAAGAATTTCGCTAGGTTTCGAGGGAACTAGGACAGGCGGATTTTGTAAGTATTGTTTTATGTCTTGGAAAGCTTTCTCGCATTCGATAGTCCATTCGAATTATTTGCAATTACGGGGAAGTGAGAAGAATGGGAGAGATTTTTCTCCTGATTTTGGAAGGAAACGGTTGATAACTGCGACCCATCCGTTGAGTTGTTGTACTTCTTTAACATTTCTTGGGGATTTGAGATTCTGTATTGCTGCAATTTTGGAGCGGTTTATTTCTAAACCGCATTGAGAAATCATGAAGCCTAAAATTTGCCTGCATTTACTCCGAAAGTGCATTTTTCAGGGTGGAGTTTTAAACCAAAATCTTGTATTGTTTGGAATGTTTCCCGAAGATCTTGGGTTATATCTAACAATGAAATTGTCTTGACTAATATATCGTCAATATATGCTTCTATATTTCTGCCAATTTGCGAAATGAACATTCGATTGATCATGTCTTCGAAATCTGCTCCAGCATTTTTTAATTCGAAAGGCATACGTTTATAACAAAAAAGTCCTTCTAGTGTTACGAAAGCATTTTTTTCTTCGTCTTCTTCTGCCATTAAGATCTGATTATAACCTTTGTGAATATCTAAAAAAGATAGCAAACTATATCTGATTGTGGCGTCGGCAAGCAGATCTGTGCAGGGAAGGGGATATGGCTTCTTGGGGATGACTTTGTTGATAGAAGTAAAATCGATGCAAACTCGCCATTTGCCACCCAGTTTCGGTACAACTACAGGGTTGGCTAACCATTGAGGGAATTGGACTCTGCGTATTACACCAGCTTGAAGCAGATCTGATATTTCTTTGCGAATAATATTTTGCTTCTCGATGTTGAAAGAGCAGTATTTTTGAGTGACGGGTTTTGCTGATGGGGGGGTTCCTAATTTATGTTCCATGAAGGATCGAGAAATGACTCCAAGATCCGTGGGTGACCAAGCAAAAATGTGAGAAAATTCTACAACAAGTTAAAGATATGTCGTTGTAGTTGAGTCGGGAGGGAAGCACCGAGTTTGATTTTTCGTTCTGGGTGGGCGGCATCGATGCCGAATGTTTCAAAATAGTCAATGGGAGTTATATTGAGATCCAGATTGTCAAAAGAATCATTTGAAAGCATTGGTGGTGTGTTTTTGGTAAGGTAGCAAGTTTGTGCGATTGGCGCGTCTCCGGGAATTATCCAAGGTCTGAAAGGTAAGGAGATAATCATGTCATTGCGAAATGTGAGAATCTGTGCTTGCATTATATTTAATGTTGGGCGACCAAGAATGATGTTATAAGATGCTGGTGAATCTACGATGACGAAAGTGGCTGTTTGTTGATGGACGTGGGAAGGTGGTCCCCATTGAAGTAATAGACTTGCGATGTCGCGAGGGTGGGTGGTGGTGTCGAAAAAATTGATTATTGGTTAGAGTATGGTTGTATGAGTTTATCATTCAAGTTCATTTTCTTCCAAGTTTCGTAATACATGATGTTAGTGGAACTTCTAGTGTCTACTAATATGCATCGAATGAAGTATGATTCAAGGTGTAAAGTTATGACTAGCGGGAGACTAGTTTTTTGAGCAGTTTCAACAGATTTGACGCGTTTGTGTAGTGGGTCCCTGGATTGGTGATTATTGTCATCTATGGTATTGATGATGTGGGGGAGGGATGTACCGGTACTTGAGAGATTATCGATAGTTGTCATAGCTGGGTTCAGCATTCGAATGTATTCTCGTAAATGTCCTTTTTGGTTGGCTGCTTCGATTGCTTGTTTTAAAGCAAAATAGTTTCCTGTTGTGTGTCTGACTTATTTATGGAATGTGCAGAAGAGTTGTTGGTTTCATCGTTCAAGTAGTGCTGTCATCGAGCGTGGAGCTTGTAATAGGCCCGAGGACTCTATATTCTTCCAGATGGTAGAACTATCGGTGGTCAAGGGTGTAAATTGGGAAGTATTATATTTGGAGAAACGGGGCATCCGTTCATCTGTGATGGTTGTTGACGTTCAGGGTCTATATTCGGGGCGTGGGAATCGGTTGGAAGGTTGGGTGTTTCTGGCTTGAGAATATCTGGATGTGGTTAACGTGTTGTTACGGGCAGCGTCTTGTGCTTGAGTAGTTTTCATGGATGAAGATAATGTTTCTGCTTTTATCCATGCGCCAATGTGTGTAAGTAATTCTTGAGTAGTACGTGGTTCTTGAATGTTTAATTAGTGTGAATATTCTCCTTTGATGAGTCCATTACGGAATGCTTCGACATAAAAAGAGACTGTACAATCTCTAGTGACTAATACTTCTTTATTAAACCGCTGAAGGTAGGAGGATAAGGATTCCCCTACGTTTTGGTGATTTTGTAAAAGCTCGAGACGAGTTTTTTTATCAGTCCGGAACGCTTTGAAATTTCATAGAAAACTATTGCCAAGTTGTTTGAAGGAGAAAATAGATCTGGCAGTTAAGCTACCAAACCATGCATGCGCTTGCTCAACTAATGTCATGAAAAATCGTCTGCTCCATGCATTACCATCGTCGTTGTGAATTGTTTGAGGTGAATTTCTATATCAGAATAGCTGGTGTACTGAGTGAATGTAGGGATTTGAAATGCTAATGGCAAAGGACCTTTGGCGTATGTTGGGGCTAGGGGGTTGTTGTCAAGTGTGTTCTAGGGAAGAATGTCGTCATCTGGTATTAATTGAGGTGGCTCAATTTCAACTTGGTCGCATAACTTTCAGAATTGGGCATTGACGGATGTGGGTTCGGGAGCTGGTGCTAAAGGTTATTGGACATTCTGGTGTTGTTGGCAAAATTCTCGGGTTTCGGGGTTTTGATATGGAACGTACCACGTGTGTGTTGGCGCTTGTGGCTGTTGTGGGGCAGTTTGATAAAGTAATGGGTATGCTGTGTTCCACAGAAACTTATGTGGTATTGAGATTTGCATTGGTGGGGCAAGAGGTGTCGGTGGGATTGTATTGATTTGTGGGTTTGGAATTGGCTGCTTGTGTATGGCTGTATCGGGGAGTATGGGGTTGTGCTCATGTTGCTTGTTGTGTACAGTTGGCCTGATGATTGGGCGATTGGGCTGTCGTGCCGGTAGCGATTTAGGGTGGCATTTTGGGAGCGATGGAATGTCAGTTGAAGACCCGGTGGCTTCGGAAAAGTGAGATGTAGCGTCGTCTATTAATTCTGGGTCTGATCGTGGTCGCTTGGAGCGAACGTATTTGGCGATATTTCGTATATTCTACATAATATTGTCGTATGGCACGTTTACATTCGGTCAATCTTGATGGAGTGAAATGGAATCTAGGCGACTATTTGGCTTCTTGTCGTGATGATGCGATCTAGATGGGGCTGGTGTTTCCTTGTGTTGATGTGGTGAATGTGTTGATGATGAAAGTTGGGGCTAATTGGCGTTGGCGATTGCAGAAGCAGTTAATAAGGGTTGATGTTTGCTGGCAGGAATGGGAAGAGAAATGCCTAAAGATGTTGCAGGAGCTTTCTTGAAGGGGTTTAGAGTTTTTAGAATCATGGTTGTGGGTTGTCATGTTCTTTTTCACAGATATAATCTTACGAAAAAGCATGGTGGGCGCCAATATGATGTTGCCTGATTCTTACTCATCTAATTTCTCTCCCTTTTTCTTCCTCTTTTTCCTTGTATCCTTTTTCCGTGCCTTTTCATCTCAGAAGGGTTCCTATTTATCATTGTCTTTTGGACCGTGGGCTTTTTGTGCCATGGGCTTCTCCGGATATTTCATGTTGTGATGATATAAAGAAAAGATGTGATAATACGTTGTACGCGGCTTGCTCGGGATATTTCATGTTGTAATGCTATAAGGAATAATATCAAACAAGATATTATCATTGTGAGGGTATATTTGTATATGCGTTGGGGGATATATTCGTACATATACCAATGATAATATGTCTCAACGAAGAAACGATTGAACCGAAAAGAAATAACTACCGATAGTGTTTTTGTATATAATATAGCATCAACTATTATAAATGAAAATGATTATAATGAGCTTACATCCATTGATGAATGTCAACGTAGAAGTGATTGGCTGAAATGGAAAGATGCAATTCAAGCAGAATTAAACTCGCTTGCAAAATGTGATGTTTTTTTTACCCATAGCCCGAACACCTGAAGATGTCATACATGTAGGGTACAAATGGGTATTTGTACAGAAAATAAATGAGAAAAATGAAATTGTGAGATATAAAGCACGTCTTGTTGCACAAGGTTTTTCTCAAAGACCGAGAACTGACTATGAGGTCACTTATTCTCCTGTGGTGGATGCAATTACTTTTCGTTATCTCCTTAGTCTGGCAGCTAATGAGAAACTTGATATGCGTCTTATGGATGTAGTTATAGCCTATTTATATGGCTCAGTTGATAGTAGTATCTATATGAAAATCCCTGAAGGATTTAAAATGTCTGAAGCATATAAATCAGATTCTCGAGAATTATATTCAATAAAATTACAAAGATCTTTGTATGGTTTAAAACAGTCTGGACGAATGTGGTACAATCGTTTTAGTGAATATTTATTGAAAGAAGGTTATCAAAATAACCAAATTTGTCCATGTGTATTTATCAAGAAAGAAAATTCATGGTTTGCTATAATAGTTGTATATGTTGATGATTTAAATATCAATGGAACTACTGAAGAAATTTTAAAAGCAGTAGATTCTTTGAAGAAAGAATTTGAGACGAAAGATCTCAGAAAAACAAAGTTTTGTCTCAACCTGCAGATCGAGCATTTAAAAGATGAAATTAGAATTTTTGTTCATCAATCAAATTATACTGAAAAGGTCTTTAAATAATTCTACAAGGACAAGGCACATCCATTTAGTACCCCAATGATTGTTCGATCACTTGATGTGAAAAGGACATTTTTTGACCTCCTGAAGATAATGAAAAAGTTCTTGGTCCAGAAGTACCATATCTTAGTGCAATAGGTGCACTAATGTATCTTGCTAATAATACAAGACCTGATATAACTTTTGTTGTTAATTTGTTAACAAAGTTTAGTTCATGTGCAACTAGAAGACATTGGAATGGAATTAAACATGTCTTCCGATACCTTTGAGGTACAATTGATACGAGATTGTTACATCCTCATATTCCTAAATCACAAGGTTTTGGTTATTCTGATGCTGGTTACTTGTCTGATCCACATAATGCCATATCTCAAACAGACTATATTTTTACATGTGGATGAACTGCTGTTTCATGGAGTTCTACAAAACAAACATTAGCTGCTACTTCTTCGAATCATGCAGAAATTATAGCAATCCATGAAGCAAGTCGTGAATGTGTTTGGTTTTGATCTATGTCTCAACACATTCGAGAGACATGTGGCTTATCTTCAGGCAAAGAACTTCCAACAATAATTTATGAAGATAGCACTGCATGTATAGCTCAATTACAAGAAGAATATATCAAACAAGATCGCACAAAGCATATTTCACCAAAAGTTTTCTTTATCCATGATTTTCAGAAAAATGGTGATATTGATGTATAACATATCTGTTCAAGCGATAATTTGACAGATTTGTTGACAAAAGCATTATTTATAATATTTTTTATATATATAATTATATTTAAAAAAGGATGATGGAAGATTTAAAAAATTAATTAAAATAGTTCTAAATATATTAAATATTTGATAATAAGTAAAATTTTAAAAGTCTAATTTATTTTTTCAAACTAAAAGCCTAATTTTAATTATTGACTAAATTTTTTTAAAAATATATATATAGAAAAAAGTAGATAAGAATGAAATAATAATAATAAAGCATTGATTTTGCTGTGACATTCACACTAAATTTATTGAAGAGAGATTAGATGCGTTTTTATGGAGGTTTTTTAGGTACTTATTATTATTATTATTATTTTAAAAAAATCAATTAAAGGTATAAACAACCAAATCTACCAAATCTTCCTTATTTTTATGAATAGGAAAAAGACAATAAATTAGATTAATTATAGGAGTGTGGGTGAAGACCACAAGTCTAATGTGATTGTGTGATTGTAACGTAAATTTTCTATCCTTCTGTCTGCAAATTTTTTTCTATTTAAGGATCACAAATTTCCATATAACATATATTATATTCTTAACAATATTTTACCTATTAATTCTCTCAAAGAAAAGATGAGAACTTGTTTGAGCATATTTGTCCTCAGTATTATACTACTCTTTGCTCCCACATGTAAGTTTTCTGTCTATTTATTATACATTTGTTTCAAATTTATTTATGGATTTCTCAATACTTTGTGCTTAAATTTGATTTGATTTGATTTTTTTTTTTTTTGTTTTACAGATAATTTGTTGGGGATACAGAAGGTGCAAATAGAAGCAAGAGAATTATCTGAGACTGTTTATCCTGAAAAAACATGTTCGTGTAGTACTTTCGCTAACAATTGTACTGCTTGTGGCCGTACTTGTCAAACTACTGTATGTCCCCGTGTTGGTTGTCCTACCAAATTCTTCTGCGCATAATTAATATAATCATAAATTTTGTTTTTAAATTATTTATAATGTGCAAATTATCTCATTATTTCACCTATAAAATTAGATGAAAAAACATTTAATGGTTGTAACTTGAAGTTTTAGATCTTATTTAGACTCAATAAGTCGTTTTAAATTCATGAGATTTATCAAAGCAGACAAAATTATTAAAACTTGTGAGATCTACCAAAGCGGACAAAATTGTTAAAACTTGTGAGCTCTATTGAATAGGACAAAATTATTAAAACTCATGAGGTCTATTAAATCAGATAAAATTATTGTACTGTTTATAACATGCTATAAGTACGGGTGCTCGCGATAAGAACATGGTTCAAAGTTTGGGTGGACTCCGTCGAGTTGTCTCCGTCTCAGAGTTGACCGAGACAAAGATACTAACAAAAATTGAGATAATGTCAACTCAACCTGACTCGGTTATGACTCGGTTCTGACTCAGTTAACTACAAAAGAAGAAGAAAAAGGAGGAAAAAATAGAAGGAAGAAGAAGAAGAAAGAAGAAAGAGAAAAAGAAAAGTGAAATGTAAATAAAAAAAAATATATTATGTTAATATCATGCACAAAATTTAATATTTTAATATACATTAATATTATACACAATTTTTGAAAAAAAAATATTATGTCAATAATTAAAATTTGGATGGATCAATAATTTAGTTAGTTTTATATTATTTTATTTATTAATTATTATTATACTTTTATGGTAAATCATCCAAACAACACTTGAACTCTTTGGAATTCTGAGTTTTGCACTTGTAATTTTTTTTTTCATTCAAGGTTGCACTCAAATTAAAAAAAAAGTCAATTTTTTTTGTCTTTCCGTCTCAAATTTTTGTTAAATTTCATTTTACCGTCTATTTTTGGGGTATTTTTGTCTTTTTCTTTTAAGAATAATTTTTTATTTTTTAAATATTATTTATCTTTTATACAAAGGGTATTTTTGTCTTTTCATTAAAAAATTTAATTTAAAAATTCAAACTAACAGAAAAATTCGAAGGATCTATTTTTAAGGGTATTTTTGTCTTTTCCTTTAAGGATAATTTTTAATTTTTTAAATAATATTTATCTTTTATATGAAGGTAATATCGTCTTTTCATTTAAAATTTTAATTTAAAAATTCAAACTAACAAAAAAGAAGTTCGAACCGTCTATTTTTAGGAGCATTTTGTCTTTTCCTTTTAAGGATAATTTTTTATTTTTTAAATAATATTTATCTTTTATATGAAAGGTATTTTCATTACTGTCTATTTTTTAGGGACATTTTTGTCTTTTCATTTTAAGAATAATTTTTTAGTTTTTAAGCAATATTTATCTTTTATACGATGAGTATTTTCATTTGACAAAAAAATTTGAACTATGAACGCATTGCTTTTAATTGAGGAAGTCGTGCCACTAAATCAATTGCTTTTATGTTGTATTTTAGTAACTACTTTATATATGTACTATATATATATATATATAAATATATTAATAAATTTCTAATTTTTCTTTAATATATAAACTAATAAAAATATGTTGATTTAAAATTTTAAATATATATATTTTAAGCTATGTTTTTAAAAGATAAAATAATAATATTTTAAATTAAAAAAAATTAGATTTTATTAACAATAATTTCATAAAATAATTAATTTAGGATTAACTTTCTCTTTTCTTTTGTGAATTTTTTAATTTTTTAAAAGGATATTTTTGTATTCGTTTTTTAAATTGTAATTTTATTTTACCGAAATGACTATATAACCCACTATCTTACGTTTTTATATTAAAAATTAACTCACTAACTACTTTAAATAATATTCTCAACATATAAAACTATATTTCTAAAGCTCAAATTTTTTTTAATAGAAATTAATAAAAGTTGTTTATAATTTTAAACGTATATTTATTTTAAAATAATTTCTTTAAAGGATAACATAATTAAATTTTAAATTTATAAAAGAATCCGAATTCTTTTTTCAAATTTTGTTAATATTAAACCCAAAAATTAATAAAACTTTATTATTTTATTTTTTTGAAAAAAATAGTTTAAAATATATACATTTTGTTATGAATCCCGAAGATTCATTAAATTAGTGAATTTCTATTGTATAATCGTTATTATCCTTTAATCTCGGAATAATTATGTATTTAATGAAAGGGGATAAGTATTACCTGATGTCTATCTCTAAGGTGACACATATCACCTACTACTTATGACTTTGGTGACAAGTGTCACTAGCACTTAATATCGGGTGACAAGTGTCACCCTTAGTGCTTATTCTTATCATCTATTCACCCCTATAAATAGAGGGTCATATGCCCTTTTGTAGACACAACCAACGATTAACAAGAAATCATATAATAATATTCTCTTTATTCTCTACATATTTTGTTTACTTTTCATCTTGTTTATTTTATTGTTTTTATATAATTTCACAAGACGTTATCAGCACGAGTCTCTATCAACGGGTAAAGTATTTTTAAAGTTTATTTGAAGATCAAACAGGTACGTTTTTTATTATTATTACAAATTTTACTAAATTCGAAAGAACTATTTATCATGGACACTAGATGCCGAAATGCATCTTGCTGCAATGGGTCTGGCAAACACCGTTGTGAAAAATAATGTGTCATCAACACAAGGTCGTTCCAAAGCTATAATATATCTTCATCATCATATTCACGAGAATTTGAAAAATGAATATCTTACCGTGAAAAATCCTCTTGTTTTGTGGGAAAATTTAAAAAAAAGATTCGACCACCAGAAGATGGTTGTTCTCCCAAAAGAACGGTATGATTGGTTGCACCTGAGGTTGCAAGATTTTAAATCCGTGAGTGAGTATAACTCCACAATGTTTAAAATAGTTTCATAGTTGAAACTATGTGGAGTTGATATAACGGATGATGATATGTTGGAGAAAACATACTCCACTTTTCAGGCTATGAATATTGTCCTGCAGTAACAATATCGTGATAAAGGTTTTAAGAAATACTCTGAATTAATTTCTTGTCTTCTTGTTGCGAAACAAAATAATGAATTACTGATAAAAAATTACGAGACTCGGCCTAGTGGCTCTACTCCATTCCCAGAAGTGAATGTTGTTAGAAATCATGATCACAGAAGAGATCATAGTCGTAGTCATGGTTGTTACCGTGGTCATGGTCGAAAATATGATCATGGATGTCGTGATAAATTTGGCCCTTATGATTGTAATAATACTTTAGGTACTAAAAATGTTTATGACTACCTGAAGTGGACAAAACATAATGAGAAATGAAATATTGTTTTGAAAAATTATGAAGACAAATGTTATCATTGTGACACGAAAATATGATCATGGATGTATGTTCTTGAATGGCCTATCGGAGGCCAATAGATGAAGTAGGTCCAATAAGAAAAGAACAAAAAACTAAGGGTTGTGAGGAAAAATAGAACCCTCAAATTCCTCAGTATAAGACATCTATATCCGAGTCTCAAAATTCAGAGGGTATTCGGGAACATTACCATTTTCCAATAACGTTCAAAACTATCTATTTGGATGCTTCACAACGGATCCATACTCTACCTGCGGACTGTGTGACGATGTATGTAGCTCACCTTCGGGTGGGGTTACGGTTTCCACTGCCGTTGCGTTGTGTGCGTGTGTCACAGATTGAATAGATAAGAAAATAGAATAAATCAACGCAATCTTAACAAGTGCAAGTATACACCGATCAACAAGTAATATATGTACCTAAGTACAAGATTATCGATCCCACAGGGATTTAGTATGCCAATTATACATGCAAACATGATTTACATCTGGTTAAAAGAATAAAGAATGATGAATATTGACTGGAGATTCGGAGATTAAGCTACTGCTACGATACTGCTGCAGCAACAGAAATGCTACAGCATCACCAATGCCACAACAATACTAACTAACAACTACAGGACAACCTATTGGAAAATCACCATAAGAATACAACAGGTAATACAGTACTGTAAAAATCAAGCCAAAGATGCAAACATAAACCAGTAGTGAATCCAAGAATGCTAAGCATGCTTTTCGGTTTCCAAATTAACACTACAGCGGTCTGGTTCTACCCAGACTACTTAGCCTACTAATCTAAACCCCCGATAACATCGTCTCATGGAGTACGAAGTACCGTGAACCTAAAACAACACAAGGCATTGAAATTGGTCGTGTCCCCTGCAATATTAACCGCACGGTCATGCGCCTCAAGCAAGTGCCATGCAATTATCTTGTCAACTAGACCCCTTCCGGTTAGAAAGCTAGATACTAGTTCGATACATAACTTGGACAGTCGTAACCGCAAGTTATTCCTAATCCTTTTAAGTAATTGCATGAATAAACTAAGCATGCCTCATACAAGCATCAATAAGGAAAACAATACACAAAACTTATGCATTCTTATCATCATATGCCACATTATGTTTTTCCACATGTTTATGATTTACTAGACTATAGCACCTTCAGGTTATGAATAGATATTTTATTGAAACGAATCATGAAATACAAGGATCAACGTAATAGGAAAAACAGTCCTTAGGTTCATAGTGAATAAATCAATCCCAGAACAGTAAACATATCAATCCCAAAACAGTATTTAATTAATCCTTGAATCCATGTAAATATTATCATGTTACAAAGAATACTTAATCATAAAACAGTAGCAAATTGAAGAAATGGAAAGAGGATTACTCTGGGTCAGAGATCACCCTACTGCCCAAATCGAATTTAATCAACGGACTGCTGCCCTTCGTTTCCTCTGCGTGGTGCTGCTGCCCTCAGTTATGCACAGCTTGTAAAATTCCAGCAAAGTCGCCCCAGCCTTCTCAGGTTCTTTTCCACTCTATCTAAGCTAAAAGACACTCTAAAACAAGCTACCTACTGCCTATATTCTAAGCTACCCGAAACTAAACACAAACAAACTATATCTACGGTACTTACAATATTTCTCCTCTTCTCCTCTCCAAACTTTTCTCTTCTGTTTTCTCCTCTATTTTAAACATGTCTTTGATGCTCCAAAAATTCATTTGTTTACCGGTGTGTAGTGGACAGCTGTCCCTCAACATGATGAGTCATCGTACCAGCTGAAATAAATCCAAAAATTGTTGCAAGGCTCCACCGAAATTTCAGCTACAATATGTATTTCTTTGTTTTATCTCCAGCTGGAATTAACTTGTAATTTTTAGAGTACATATATATTTATATATATATAAAACAAAGATTTCAGCATGTGTACTTCCTTCTGCCGTTTTTGTCACTAAATCAATGAGTATTCTGCTGGATTTATTCTTATTAGAACCGGCTGGAAAATTGAAACAAATTCAGAAATTAATAAAACAAATGGTCAAATAATTTCAAATTATTCCAGCCAACAATGTCATCAATTGGTCAACTTAAGTCTCTGCATTTGCCACACCACTTTTAGCCAGTAAATACTTATTCTGCCCTCGGTATTTTTAATCAAAAATTGTCATAATCCTCATAAATTTTAAACGTAAAAGTAATTGAACACAATTGCACTGAAATCTGAAATTTCTTAAATCAAATCGGTTCTTTTGGTATTCAATTCACAAAATTGAGTTAGACAAAGGAATTAATCAATTTGGTGCATTTTAACTCAAAAACCTTTGCACAAGTCATGAAATTGGGTTCAAATTAAGGGCAAAACATATGTGAATAACTATTATTTTAGAGTTATCAACTGCATCCTCTGTTTATAGATATTTGTAAGTATTATCTAGTGCAACTGGGACAGTTAATGACGAACATCATCCAAACTACTGTTGGGATTTTAATGACTTGAAGGGATTTCGGGTGTGTGTGTTGGCTAGAGTTGTGGCAAAAGTTGTATTATTTGTGTCAAAAGTGTATGACACTTGAAGGGCGTAGATTGTTTTTATATTGCTCATCGTAGCTCTCGGCCATTGATTTTGGGGCCGTCTAGCATTCATTCATGGAAAAATGAATTTTTCTATGTCAAGCATCACAGTTTTAATAATAATGGAATCCTGCTCCCTTGGAATGATCGCAAGAGTTTAAGTAATGATGTGTCGGAAGGGTATGTGAGAGATTATCATGATGCAGAAATTTTGTCAAAGTATCGGTTCGAGTTATTTGTAAGAGAAGATTGATCAGAAACGTTGATGAGGCATGCAGGTTTAGAGTTTGACTCCATATTGGATATCCGGAAATTAAGTGGGTGGAGTAAGGGGATCAGGAATGGGGGGTTTCTTTTCTTCTCTTTTTTTTATTTATGAAGTATTTTAGCTTGAAGCTGATGTTTTAAGTTGTTTGATTTTATTGTTTTCAGGAAAAAACTTGGTGATGGAAATGGTTCAGAACAACCCTGATAAACGAAAAAGAAACTTATCGATAAACTTAATATTCTTTCAATTATACCTGACAAAGGGAGCTTTAGCTTCATTACCAAAACTCATAGGTATTATTTTCCAAGGATGTTCCGAGATGCTGAAAAGAAGGAAGGGGAGGTTGCTGAGAAGGTGATTAAGGGAGAAGGGGTAGCCATTGGGGAGAAGAAAAATGAAGTACAAGCCCCGATAGTGAGGAGGGAAGCGGTGAAGGGGAAGGGGAATGAGAAAGAGGTGGTGGAGGTTCCGGCTGATGTGTCTCCACCTTAGAAACGATTGAAGGTGGAAGGTGGGGTTTTTGGGGAGGCTGGAAAAGGTAAGTATGTTCCTGCTTGGGACATACCGCCAAACCTGGCAATGGGGGGTTTGGGGGTTTTGATGACCTTCTTTCAGCACTGCTTTCCCTAGGGTTGAAGAAGTCGGTGGAGAAGGTGCTGACGGAAGTGCTTATTGGTCAAGTGTACCAACAAAAATTTGAAGTAAGTGTGTTGGTCGAATTAAATGGGATAATGGTAAAAGAAATTTTTAGTTCAAATTTGAATACTAACTTGAAACTGTTTTGTATGATTTTGTGTAGGCAATATTTTCAGAGAATGAACTCCTAGACTGCTTATGACTGACTCATTATAATTACGAGAGTCTGGAAGCGAAAAAGAATTTAGCTTGGAAAGGTAGGGAAGATGCATTGGCGGCCAAGGATGCAACAGAAAGTAAAATTCGGGATCTTGAAGAAAGGTTACGGAGGCAAGGAGAGGAGTTGGAAGGGGTGCGGCAACACATGCTGCGGGAGAAGTTGAAGGTGGGGGAACTAGAATTGGCCAGAAGAAAATGGGAAGAAGAGGCTGTGCGGTTGTGGGACCGCTATGAGACTCCCAAAGGTCTCATCAATGCTGAGATAGAGAAGGCGGTTATAACTTCGTGTTTTAAAGATGAACGTTGTTATAAGTTGTTTTCTCGAGTAGCGGCTCCCATTGCTAGTGATACTTTCGCTGTGCTAAGGGATCATATTCAATAGACTGATCCTTCATTTGAATTTCCAGAACAATTCCAAGCCTTGGCAATAGTTTCATAAGAAATGCGTATTCTTGGGAAGGGGACCATTTAATTTTGATGAGCTGATTGCCGAAGGTGGGGGTGGAAGGGGGATTCAGGGGAAAAGGTAGAAGTAGAAGAAACCGCCCCGATAGAAGGGGTGGTAGCGGGTGGGGAAGAGGGAAAAAACACAATGTTGGAGGATGATTCAATAAATGTATAATTTGTATATACTTAATTTTGAAAAGGAATATATTGTTGTTTTTAGTGTATATATTAATTATTGTGTATTTATTTTGTTGTTATGAATGTGTGATGGAAACTGGAACACATGATCATTAATATATTCATTACCAATTATTGTAAAATATATATATATATATATAATATATATATTATATATATATATATCGAAGGTAATAAGTAAAATTGTGAAAATGGACATATAATGATGGCGGGGGGGGGGGGCAAAAAAGAAAGGTGTTGTATGGATGAAATGTTTAAAATGTGATTTCTAAAATCTTTTAATAGTATTGGGTTGTATTTGATATAAGGGTGAATATTGAGGTTTATATGAAGCGTTGGTATGTAATAAGGTGGTGCTAGGGGAAGTGGATATGAATTAGATTACAAGTGTGATTGCCGAAACCTTCAGGTAGAATCGGGGTTTCGTAGTAGAAATATAGGGGTTCTATGGATAATATTTTCGGAGGTTGGCGGCATTCCACGTTCGGGCGAGGGTGTTGCCATTGTTGTCTTTCAGATGAAAACTTTCGTTTGAGTTTACTTTGGTGATAATGTATGGTCCTCCCAATTGGCGTCGAGCTTCCGAGTGGGTTCTTGATGACTGGCGAAATTCTTACGAAGGACGAGGTCGCCTACAATTAAGGTATGAGGTCGCATCCGGGAATTTTTGTATTTGGCTAGATATTGCTTATAATTGTATTCACAAATGGTCGTGTTGGATCGAATATGATCAAGCAATGCCAGGTTTTTAGTAATTTTAAGATCATTCCATTCGATGGAAAAATTATCCACGCGGGGAGATGAAGACCCAATTTCGACCAGGAGTAACGCTTCAGTACCAAATCATAAAGAAATGGGCTTTCCAAGGTGCAAGAATGAGGAGTTGTACGGTATGACCATAATACATTCGGTAATTCATCGATCCATTTAGTTTTAGCTGAATCTAGACACTTTTTTAAACCTTGTACAATAGTCTGATTGGTAACTTCTGTTAGTCCATTCGTTTGTAGATACCCAACTGATGTAAAGCGGTGATCTACGTATAGTTCTTGACAAAATATTTTGAATTCCTTCACTTCAAACTATTTTTCATTGTCGGTGATGAGGATACGGGGTATTCCGAATCTAGTGATGACGCCGTTCTAGAAAAAATCTTTGATGACTTGTTGTGATGGAAGCTACAGCTTTTGCCTCTACCCACTTGGTGAAATGGTCAATGGCGATAATAAAAAATTCTTTGTTGCCCCTAACTTTCGAGAAATGGCCTACGATGTCCATCCCCCATTGGTAGAAAGGAATCGGGTTGCTTATAGAGTGAAACTCTATAGTGGGCATGTGATGTATGTTGGCGTGTAACTAACATTTCCAACAGTTTTGTATTAATGTGGCAGCATCGGCTTCCATAGTGGGCCAAAAGTATCCTGTCTGCATGATCTTTCGAGCCAAACATCGAGTGCCAATGTGAGATCCGTAAATACCTTCGTGGATTTCTCGCAAAATGTAATTTCCTTCAGTTTCAGGCACACATTTGAGTAAAGGCCAGGAGTAATGTCCACGATATAATTGATCATTTAAGAAAACGTATCGAGCTGCAAAACTTTTGAGCTGTTGTGCTTGGATTTTATCAGATGGGCTTGTGCTGTTGGTGATATATTGAATAATAGGTGTCATCCACGGAGGTTCTTGAGTGATAGTTAAAATTGGAAGGTTGTCAGTGGACTTTTGCATAAGGGGTTCTATCCATGTTCCATCTAAGGTATCACCCGTGTGTAATTTGGACAAAGCATCGACTTCAGTGTTTGCCTTGCGGGTTATGTGTTCGATTTTTAAGAATCGAAATTTTTTAAAGAAGGCGGATACTAACTGTAAATATCTTTGCATATTGTCTTCTTTTACTTCAAATTCACCATTAACTTGACCAGCTACGACTTGAGAGTCTGTAAATATGTGGAGGTTTCAAATATGTAGAGTGCGGGCAATTCGTAATCCTGCGAGGACAACTTCATATTCAGATTCATTGTTGATGATTGGGAATGTGTATTTTAAAGCGTAAAATAATTTGGAACCTTCGGGCGAAGTAATGGCTATGTCGGCGCCACGGTTGGTTTTGGCAACTGAACCGTCTATGTGAATTTTCCAACAATCTGATGGAATGCTGATTTCGGGGAAGACTTGGGCGACCGTGAGGAGTATGTCGGTGTATTCTACAATGAAATCAGATAATGCTTTAGCATTTATATGCTTCCTGTGAGTGTACTCGATATCATATTTTGAAAGTTCTATGGCCCATCTCATAATGCGACCAGTGATATCAGCTTTGTGCAATGATTGACGAATAGGAGCTTTCGTGTGCATAAATATACAGTGAGCTTGGAAGTAATGTCAGAGTTTTCGTGCTGCTATTACTAAGGTAAAAATATGCTTTTCCAAAGGAGAGTACCGGGTTTCGGCGAATTGTAGAACATGGCTAATGTAATAAATAAGATGTAAAATCTTGTCACGTTCTGTGCAAAGGACAGCACTGATAACTAAAGGTGAAATTGAAATGTACAAATGAAGAATTTCGCTAGGTTTCGGGGGAACTATGACAGGCAGATTTTGTAAGTATTGTTTTATGTCTTGGAAAGCTTTCTTGCATTCGATAGTCCATTCGAATTGTTTGCAATTACAGGGAAGTGAGAAGAACGTGAGAGATTTTTCTCCTGATTTTGGAAGGAAACGGTTGATAGCTGCTACCCGTCCGCTGAGTCGTTGTACTTCTTTAACATTTCATGGGGATTTGAGATTCTATATTACTGCAATCTTGGAGCGGTTTATTTCTAAACCACGTTGAGAAATTATGAAGCCTAAAAATTTGACTGCATTTACTCCGAAAGTGCATTTTTCAGGGTGGAGTTTAAAACCAAAATCTCGTATTATTTGGAATGTTTCTCGAAGATCTTGGGTTATATCTAACAATGAAATTGTCTTGACTAATATATTGTCAATATATGCTTCTACATTCCTGCCAGTTTGTGAAATGAACATTCGATTGATCATGTCTTGGAAATCTGCTCTAAGATTTTTTAATCCGAAAGGCATACGTTTATAACAAAAAAGTCCTTCTGGTGTTACGAAAGCTGTTTTTTCTTCGTTTTCTTCTGCCATTAAGATCTGATGATAACCTTGGTGAACATCTAAAAAAGATAGCAAACTATATCCGATTGTGGTGTCGGCAAGCAGATCTGTGCAGGGAAGGGGATATGGCTTCTTAGGGATGACTTTATTGAGAGAAGTAAAATCGATGCAAACTCGCCATTTACCATCCAGTTTTGGTACGACTACAGGGTTGGCTAACCATTGAGGGAACTGGACTCTGCGTATTACATCGACTTGAAGCAGATCTTATATTTCTTTTCGAATAATATTTTACTTCTCGGTGTTGAAAAAGTGGCATTTTTGAGTGACGGGTTTTGCTGATGGGAGGGGTTCCTAATTTATGTTCCATGAAGGATCGAGAAATGACTCCAAGATCCGTGGGTGACCAAGCAAAAATGTGAGAAAATTATGCAGCAAGTTCTAAGATATGTCGTTGTAGTTGAGTCGGTAGGGAAGCACCGAGTTTGATTTTTCATTCTAGGTGGGCGGCATCGATGCCGAATGTTTCAAAATGTTCAATGGGAGTTATATTGCGATCCAATTTGTCAAAAGAATCGTCTGAAAGCATCGGTGGTGTGTTTTTGGTAAGGTAGCAAGTTTGTGTGATTGGCGCATCTCTTGGAATTATCCAAGGTCCGGAAGGTAAGGAGATAATCATGTCATTGCGAAATGTGTGAATCTATGCTTGCATTATATTTAATGTTGGGCAACCAAGAATGATGTTATAAGATGCTGGTGAATCTAAGATGACGAAAGTGGCTGTTTGTTGATGGAGGTGGGAAGGTGGTCCCCATTAAAGTAATAGACTTGCGATGCAGCAAGGGTGAGTGGTGGTGCCGAAAAAATTGATTATTGGTATAGAGTATGGCTGTTTGAGTTTATCATTCAAGTGCATTTTCTTCCAAGTTTCGTAATACATGATGTTAGCGGAACTTCTAGTGTCTACTAATATGCGTCGAACAAAGTATGATTCGATGTATAAAGATATGACTAGCGGGAGACTAGTTTTTCGAGCAGTTTCAGCAGATTTGACGTGTTTGTGTGGTGGGTTCCCGGATTGGTGATTATTCTATTCTTTGGTGTTGATGATGTGGGGGAGGAACGTGCCAGTACTTGGGAGATTATCAGTAGTTGTCATGGTTGGGTTCAGCATTCGAATGTATTCTCGTAAATATCCTTTTTGGCTGGCTGCTTCGATTGTTTGTTTTAAAGCGAAATAGTTTCCTGTTGTGTGTCCAGCTTCTTTGTGGAATGTGCAGAAGAGTTGTTGGTTTCATCGTTCAAGTGGTGCTATCATCGGGCGTGGAGCTTGGAACAGACCCGATGACTCTATATTCTGCCATATGGTATAACTATCGATGGTCAATGGTGTAAATTGGGAAGCATTATATTTGGAGAAACGGGGCATCCATTGATCGGTGATGGTTGTTGACGTTCGGGGTCTATATTCGGGGCATGGGAATCGGCTGGAAGGTTGGGTGTTTCTGGTTTGAGAATATCTGGATGTGGTTAACGTGTTGTTACGGGCAACATCTTGTGGTTGAGTAGTTTCCATTGATGAAGATAATTTTTCTGTTTTATCCATGCGTCAATGTGGGTAAGTAATTCTTGAGTAGTACGTGGTTCTTGAATGTTTAATTGGTGTGAATATTCTCCTTTGATGAGTCCATTACAGAATGCTTCGACATAAAAAGAGTCTGTACAATCTCTAGTGACTAATACTTCTTTATTAAGCCGTTGAAGGTAGGAGGATAAGGATTCCCCTACGTTTTGGTGAATTTGTAAAAGCTCGAGATGGGTTTTTTTATCGGTCTAGAACACTTTGAAATGTCGTAGAAAAATATTGCCAAGTTGTCTGAAGGAGAAAATAGATTTGGCAGGTAAGCTACCAAACCATGCCTGCGCTTGCTCAACTAATGTCATCAGAAAACATCGGCATAATAAAAAATTGTCTACTCCATGCATGACCATCGTCGTTGTGAATTGTCTGAGGTGAATTTCTAGATCAGAATAGCTGGTGTACTGAGTGAATGTAGGAATTTGAAATGCTAGTGGCAAAGGACCTTTGGCGTATGCCGGGGTCAAGGGGTTGTTGTCAAGTGTGTTCCAGGGAAGCATGTCATCATTTGGTATTAATTGAGGTGGCTCAATTTGAACTTGGTCGCATAACTTTTGAAATTGGGCATTGACGGATGTGGGTCCGGGAGCTGGTGCTGAAGGTTGTTGGACATTTTGGTGTTGTTGGCAAAATTCTTGGGTTTCGGGGTTTTGTGATGAAACGTACCACGTTTGTGTTGGCACTTGTGGTTGTTGTGGGGCGGTTTGATAAAATAATGGGTATGCTGTGTTCCACGGAAGCGTATGTGGTATCGAGATTTGTACTGGTGGGGCAAGAGGTGCCGGTGGGATTATATTGATTTGTGGGTTTAGAATTGGCTGCTTGTGTATGGCTGTATCGGGGAGTATGGGGTTGTGCTCCCGTTGCTTGTTGTGCATAATTGGCCTGATGATTGGGCGATTGGGCTATCGTGCCTGTAGCAATTTAGGGTGGCATTTTGGGGGCGCTAGAACATCGGCTGAAGACCCGGTGGCTTCGGAAAAGTGAGATGTAGCATCGTCTATTAATTCTGGGTCTAATCGTGGTCGCTTGGAGCAGACGTATTTGGCGATATTTCGTATATTCTGCATAATATCGTCGTATGGTACGTTTACATTAGATCGATCTTGATGGAGTGAAATGGAATGTGGGTGACTATCTGGCTTCTTGTCGTGATGATGCGATCTGGATTGGGCTGGCGTTTCCTTATGTTGATGTGGTGAATGTGTTGATGATGAGTGCTGGGGTTGATTGGTGTTGGCGATTGCAGAAGCGGTTAATAAGGGTTGATGTTTGCTGGCAGGAACGGGAAGAGGAATGCCTAAAGATGTTGCAGGAGCTTCCTTGAAGGGTTTTAGAATTTTTAGAATCACAGTTGTGGGTTGTCATGTTCTTTTTCACAGATATAATCTTATGAAAAAGCACGGTGGACGCCAATATGATGTTGCCTGATTCTTACTCATCTAATTTCTCTCCCTTTTTCTTCCTCTTTTTCCTTGTATCCTTTTTTCCGTGCCTTTTCATCTCAGAAGGGTTCCTATTTATCATTGTCTTTTGGGCCGTGGGCTTTTTGTATCATGGGCTTCTCCAAATATTTCATGTTGTGATGATATAAAAAAAATATGATATGTTGTACGCATGTTGCTCGGGATATTTCATGTTGTGATGTTATAAGGAATAATATCAAACAAGATATTATCATTGTGAGAGTATATTTGTATATGCTTTGGGGGATATATTCGTACATATACCAATGATAATATGTCTCAACGGAGAAACGATCGAACCGAAAAGAAATAACTATCGATAGTATTTTTGTATATAATATAGCATCGACTATTATAAATGAAAATGATTATAATGAGCTTACATCTATTGATGAATGTCAACCTAGAAGTGATTGGCTGAAATGGAAAGATGCAATTCAAGCAGAATTAAACTCACTTGCAAAATGTGATGTTTTTTGACTCATAGCCCGAACACCTAAAGATGTCATACATGTAGGGTACAAATGGGTATTTGTACAGAAAAGAAATGAGAAAAATAATATTGTGAGATATAAAGCGCGTCTTGTTGCACAAGATTTTTCTCAAAAATTGAGAATTGACTATGAGGTCACTTATTCTCCTGTGGTGGATGCAATTACTTTTTGTTATCTCCTTAGTCTGGCAGCTAATGAGAAACTTCATATGCGTCTTATGGATGTAGTTATAGCCTATTTATGTGGCTCACTTGATAGTGGTATCTATATGAAAATTCCTGAAGGATTTAAAATGTCTAAAGCATATAAATCAGATTCTCGAAAATTATATTCAATAGAATTACAAAGATCTTTGTATGGTTTAAAACAGTCTGGACAAATGTGGTACAATCATTTTAGTGAATATTTAATGAAAGAAGGTTATCAAAATAACCAAATTTGTCTGTGTATTTATCAAGAAAGAAAATTTATGGTTTGCTATAATAGTTGTATATGTTGATGATTTAAATATCAATGGAACTCCTGAAGAAATTTTAAAAGCAGTAGATTCTTTGAAGAAAGAATTTGAGATAAAAGATCTCAGAAAAACAAAGTTTTATCTCGGCCTGCAAATCGAGCATTTAAAAGATGAAATTGAAATTTTTGTTCATCAATCAAATTATACTGGAAAGGTCTTTAAAAATTTCTACAAGGACAAGGCACGTCCATTGAGTACCCCAATGATTGTTCGATCACTTAATGTGAAAAGGACATTTTTTGAACTCGTGAGGATAATGAAAAAGTTCTTGGTCCAGAAGTATCATATCTTAGTGCAATAGGTGCACTAATGTAGCTTGCTAATAATACAAGACCTGATATAACTTTCGCTGTTAATCTGTTAGCAAAATTTAGTTAATGTCCAACTAGAAGACATTGGAATGGAATTAAACACGTCTTCCGATACCCTCGAGGTGCAATTGATACGAGATTGTTACATCCTCGTATTCCTAAACCACAACTTTTTTGTTATGCTGATGCTGGTTACTTGTCTGATCCACATAAAGCCAGATCTCAAATAGGTTATATTTTTACATGTGGAGGAACTGCTGTTTCATGGCGTTCTACAAAACAAATATTAGCTGCTACTTCTTCGAATCATGTAGAAATTATAGCAATCCATGAAGCAAGTCGTGAATGTGTTTGGTTAAGATTTATGTCTCAACACATTCGAGAGACATGTGGCTTATCTTCAGGCAAAGAACTTCCAACAATAATTTATGAAGATAGCACTGCATGTATAGCTCAATTACAAGAAGAATATATCAAACAAGATCGCACAAAGCATATTTCACCAAAAAATTTCTTTACCCATAATCTTGAGAAAATAGTGATATTATGTACAACATATCTGTTCAAGCGATAATTTGACAAATTTGTTGGCAAAAGCATTATTTATAACATTTTTTATATATAAAAATATATTTAGAAAAGGATGATGGAAGATTTAAAAAATTATTAAAAACGGTTCTAAAAATATTAAATATTTGATAATAAGTAAAATTTTAAAAGTCTAATTTTTTTTTTCAAACTAAAAGTCTAATTTTAATTATTGAATAAATTTTTTTTTAAAAATATATATATAGAAAAGAGTAGATAAGAATGAAATAATAATAAGGGTAAATTATCATACTAACACTTGAACTTTTCAAAAATCCAGCTTTTGCATCTGTATTTATTTTTGCTTTGAGCTAACACTTGAACTATAAAATATCACATCCTTTGCCCTTCCGTCCAAAATTTTCGTCAGACTTCATTTTCCATTCAATTCTTAGAGGCATTTTCATCTTTTTACAATTATGAGTATTTTTTAATTATTAGGGTTTTATTTTTAAGTATAATTTTGTCATTTCACTTTATGTGCATTTTCGTCTTTTTACAATTATGAGCATTTTTTAATTATTAGGGTTTTTTTATAATTATGAGCATTTTTTAATTATTAGGGTTTTATTTTCAAGGATAATTTTGTCATTTCGCTTTATTATTAAAAATCTGAAAAATATTTTTTTTTTGTAATCTCAAAAATTTGATCCTACAACCACACGTCTAAATAAACTATATTTAGCCACTGGGACAACTATAAATATATAAAATTATTTGGAACTTATATTTTATATTATAATTACAAAAATAATAAATACGCATTTTATATTACGATTATATTCTATATTTTAAATATAAATTATATTAAATATAAACATTCTCAAAAAATTATTATCAAATGACACAATTCAAACTACAAATTTTTGTTATTGTCACATTTCTATGCACTGAAGTTCTTCTTTAACTTTTTTGTTTCAAATTCGTCACAGAACATGAATTTCGAGATGTTTTTTTATACAATGTCATTGCTGATACTAATAATGTAATAATGTCACTGTAAAAAAACTTCAAAATTTGTATTATGCAACGAATTCAAAGTTAAAAATAAATAAATTTAAGGTTTGAGGAAGGGAATGACTACTAAGACAATTGGTTTAAATTGTGTTGTTTGGATAATATTTTTCAGAATCTTTATATTTAATATAATTTTCAAATAATATAAATTTTTGTATTTGTCCAAATAATAAATGTTTATTTATTATTTATACGGTTGTGGTTCAAATCTAGGGATTCACAAATACAATTATGTTAAATTTATTTATGCATAATGTAGTATGCAATATAAAATATAAGTTTCATATAAATTAATATGTTAATAGTTGCTCCAGTGGGTTAATATAATTTTGCCATTTGTGTGGTTGAGGGATCGAATCCCTCCAATTTAAGAAGATTTTTCAAAATTTTTAAAATTTTATGAAAAGACAAAATTATCCCTAAAAATAAAATCTTAATAATTTTAAAATATTAATAATTTTAAAAGATGAAAATGCCCCTAAGAATTGGATGAAAAATGAAGTCTAACGGAAATTTTGGACGCAAATGAGGTGATATTTTATAGTTCAAGTGTCAGTTTAAAGCAAAAATAAATACAGGTGCAAAAGCTGGATTTTTGAAAAGTTCAAGTGTTAGTAAAATAATTTACCCTAATAATAATAATAATAATAATAATAATAATAATAATAATAATAATAATAATAAGGGTAAATTATCCTACTAACACTTGAACTTTTCAAAAATTCAGCTTTTGCACTTCTATTTATTTTTGCTTTGAACTGACACTTAAACTATAAAATATCACCTAATTTACCCTTTCATCCAAAATTTCTGTCATACTTTATTTTCCGTCTAATTTTCAGATGCATTTTCGTCTTTTTGCATTTTCGTCTTTTTACAATTATGAACATTTTTTAATTATTACGGTTTTATTTTCAAGGGTAATTTTGTCATTTCACTTTATTATTAAAAATCTAAAAATACTTTTTTGTAATATTTTTTGTAATATCAAAGGTTTGATCCTACAACCACACACAAAAGTAAATCATATATATCCACTGAGACAACTATAAATACATAACTTGATTTGGAACTTATATTTTATATTGTAATTATAAAAATAATAAATACGCATTTTATATTATCATTACATTTTATATTTTAAATATAAATTAGATTAAATATAAACATTCTCAAAAAAATATTATCAAATGACACAATTCCACCCGCAAGTTTTTATTGTTGTCACACTCCTCAAACCTTGCACTCAAGTTCTTCTTCGACTCTTTTGTTTTGAATTTGTCGCAAAACATGAATTTTGAGATTTTTTTTATACAATGTCATTGCTGACACTAATAATGAAATAATATCTTTGTAAAAAAAATTTAAAATTTGTATTCTGCAACGAATTCAAAGTTAAAAATAATTCAAGTTTGAGGAAGAGAATGACTACGAAGACATATGATTTAAATTGTGCGGTTTGGATAATATTTTTCAGAATATTCATATTTAATATAATTTTCAAATAATATAAATTTTTGTATTTGTCCAAATGGTAAATGCTTATTTATTGTTTATAGGGTTGTGGTTCAAATCTAGGGTTCACAAATATAATTATGTTAAATTTATTTTGGCAACATCTAGTATGTAATATAAAATATAAATTTTATATAATTTAACATGTTAATAGTTGCTCTAGTGGGTTAATATAATTTTACCATTTGTGTGGTTGAGGGAACGAATCCCTCCAATTTAAAAAGATTTTTTTAGATTTTTTTAAATTTTATGAAAAGACAAAATTATCCCTAAAAATAAAACTTTAATAATTTTAAAATATTAATAATTTTAAAAGGCAAAAATGCCCCTAAGAATTGGATGAAAAATAAAGTCTAACGGATATTTTGGACGGAAGGACAAATGATGAGATATTTTATAGTTCAAGTGTCAGTTCAAAGCAAAAATAAATACATGTGCCAAAGCTGAATTTTTGAAAATTTGAAGTGTTAGCAGGATAATTTATCCTAATAATAATAATAATAAAACATTGATTTTGCTGTGACATTTACACTAAATTTATTGAAGAGAGATTAGATGCGTTTTTATGGAGGTTTTTAGGTACTTATTATTATTATTATTATTTTGAAAAAAAAAATCAATTAAAGGTATAAACAACCAAATCTACCGAATCTTCCTTATTTTTACGAATAGGAAAAAGACAATAAATTACATTAATTATAGGAGTGTGGGTGAAGACCACAAGTGTAATGTGATTGTGTGATTGTAACGTAAATTTTCTGTCCTTCTGTCTGCAAATTTTTCTCTATTTAAGGACCACAATTTTCCATATAACATATATTATATTCTTAACAATATTTTACCTATTAATTCTCTCAAAGAAAAGATGAGAACTTATTTGAGCATATTTGTCCTCAGTATTATACTACTCTTTGCTCCCACATGTAAGTTTTCTGTCTATTTATTATACATTTGTTTCAAATGTATTCATGGATTTATCAATATTTTGTGCTTAAATTTGATTTGATTTAATTTTTTTTTTTTGTTTTTTTTTGTTTTACAGATAATTTGTTGGGGATACAAAAGGTGCAAATAGAAGCAAGAGAATTATCTGAGACTGTTTATCCTGAACAAACATGTTCATGTAGTACTTTCGCTAACAATTGTACTGCTTGTGGTCGTACTTGTCAAACTACTGTATGTCCCCGTGGTAGTTGTCCTACCAAATTCTTTTGCGCATAATTAATATAATCATAAATTTTATTTTAAAATTATTTATAATGTGCAAATTATCTCATTATTTCACTTATAAATTTAGATGAAAAAAAAGTTAATGGTCGTAACTTGAAGTGTTACATCTTATTTAAATTTAATGAATCGTTTTAAACCCGTGGGGTTTATCAAAATAGACAAAATTATTAAAATCCGTGAGGTCTATTAAAGGGGACAAAATTATTAAAACTCTTGAAGTCTACTGAATCGCACGCAATTATTAAAACTCCTAAGTTCTATTAAATCCAATAAAATTATTGCACAGTTTACATCACGTTATAAATACGGATGCTCGCGATAAGGACATGGTTCAAAGTTTGAGCCGACTCTGTCTGAGTTGTCTCCGTCTCAGAGTTGATTGAGACAAAGATACCAAAAAAAATTGAAATGATGTCAATTCAACTTGACTCGGTTATGACTCAGTTAATTATGGAAGAAGAAGAAAAAGAAGGAGAAAGGAGAAGGAAGAAGAAGAAAGAAGAAATAAGAAAGGAGAAAGAAGAAAGAGAAAAAGAAAAGTGACACGCAAAAAAAATATTATATTAACATCATGCACAAAATTTAATATTTTAATATATATTAATATTATACATAATTTTCAAAACAATAATATATATTATGTCAATAATTAAAATTTGGGTGGATCAATCATTTAGTTAGTTTTATATTATTTTATTTATTAATTATTATAATATTTTTTAGGGTAAATCATTTAGACAATACTTTAACTTTTTTTAGATTTTGAGTTTTGCACTTTGTACTTTTTTTTTTTCATTCAATGGTGCATTCAAACAAAAAAAATCAATTTTTTCGTTTTTTCATCCAAAATTTTCATCAAACTTCATTTGCCGTCTATTTTTTAGGAGTATTTTTGTCTTTTCCTTTTAAAGATAAGTTTTTATTTTTTAAATAGTATTTATCTTTTATACGAAGGGTATGTTCGTCTTTTCATTAAAAATTTTAATTTAAAAATTCAAACTAAGAGAAAAGAAGTTCGAACCGTCTATTTTTAGGTGTATTTTGTCTTTTTCTTTTAAGGATAATTTTTTGTTTTTTTAAATAATATTTATCTTTTATATGAATGGTATTTTTATCTTTTCATTAAGAATTTTAATTTAAAAATTCTCTGACAGAAAAGTTCGAACACCGTCTATTTTTTGGAATATTTTTGTCTTTTCCTTTTAAGAATAATTTTTTATTTTTGAAATAATATTTATCTTTTATATAAAAAGTATTTTCGTCTTTTAATTAAAAAATTTAATTTTAATTCATTTTTGTCTTTTCCTTTTAAGAATATTTTTTTTAAATAATATTTATATTTTATATAAAAGATATTTTTGTCTTTTCATTAAAAATTTTAATTTAAAAATTTAAATTAACAGAAAGTTCAAACCATGAATGCACTGCTTTTAATTGGGGAAGCTGTGCCACTAAACTAAGTACCTTTATGTTATATTTTAGTAACTACATGTACTATATATATATAAATATATTAATAATTTTCTAATTTTTCTTTAATATATAAACTAATAAAAATATGTTGATTTAAAATTTTAAATATATATATTTTAAACTATTTTTTTTAAAAGATAAAATAATAATATTTTAAATTTTAAAAAAAATTAGATTTTATTAATAATAATTTCATAAAATAATTAATTTAGGGTTAACTTTGTCTTTTCTTTTGTGAATTTTAAGAGGATATTTTTGTATTCCATTTGTTTTTAAAAAAATTTAATTTAAAATTTGTAATTTTATTTTACCGAAATTACTGTATAGTCAAATGGTTAAGTCTTCAATTTTGACGTTAGTCAAATTTTTTACGGTTTAACACGGTTAAGTTAGGGGTATTTTTGTCCAATTTATCCCAAAAAAAATATAATTTTTTTCCTTAATTTTTTTTCTCTCACCTTCTTCTTCCTCTTTTCTCTCTCTTCCTTATTTCTCTCTCTTCTCTCCTATAATTTAATTTTTTTTTCTTTTTTTTTCTCCTTTCTCTCTCTCTTTATCTTCCTTTTTTTCTCTCTTCCGTTTTTTCTCTTTCCTTCTTCTTCATCTATTTTCTCTTTCATTTCAATTGATTTCAAATTTTTAAACTCCTTTTTTTTCTTAATTTTTTTCCTTAATTTTTTTATTTATTTTTTTTCCTCTCCTCCTTCCTCTTTCCTCTCTCCTCCTCTTTCCTTTTTCCTCTCTCTTCCTTCTTTCCTCTCTCTTCCTTCTTTCTCTCTCCGATAAATTTTTTTTTCCTCTATTTTTTCTTCCTCCTTTCTCTCTCTTCCTTCTTTCTATGTCCTTCTTCTTTCTCTTTTTTCTCTCTCAATTGATTTCAAACTTTTATTTTTGAATTTCTTTTATTTCTCAATTCAATTTGTAAAATTTAATTTTAATTGGACATGTCTACCTTATACATGTAAGCATTTAAAGTAGAATGTAAAATTGATCCAGCATGATGCAATACCCAGAAAGAAACTCAAACCCCAAGTAAAAATTTTATTTATCAAATGAAATTGCAGTAACTACAATTTCAAATTTTTTTACTCTCTGAGTGAATCACTTGTGAAGAGGAATGCTTCAATTTTTTAAATTAATTTCCAATTCAATTTTTATTGAAACTGTTTCCGATGTCACCATTTCACCCTTTGTTACTCTGAGTCCTCCTCATCCTCCTTTGCCGCCATCTTAATGCTCGTTGTCGCTGTCGTTTGAATGCCCACCGTCACCGTTATCTGTCTCTTCAAATTTAAGAGATGAAAACTTCAAGTTGGAAGGAACTAATAGGGTGGTGTTTGTGGTCGATGAATGAGAAAGAAAATAGGAAGAAAAATGAGAGAGAAAGAAGGAAGAGAGAGAAACAAAGAAGAAAAAGAGAGAAAAAGGAGGAAGAGAGAGAAAATATGAAGAAAAAAGAGAAAAAATTAAATTATTGGAGAGATGAGAGAGAAAGAAAGAATAAAGAGAAAAGAGGAAGAAGAAAGAGAAAAAAAAATATTTTTTGGTAAATTGGACAAAAATACCCGTGACTGAACAATGTCAAACACTAAAAAAGGTTGACTAACGACAAAATTAAAGACATAACAGTTTGACTTAACAGATGTGCATGTAGTGAGACGTTTTAAAACCTCAATGACACTATAAGTGCAAAAACTTTTTGAAGTGCAAAAGCTGAGTTTTGAGATCTAAGAAGTGCATCTACGATAGTTTATCCGTTATTTTAAAATAATTTCTTTAAATGATAACATAATTAAATTTTAAATTTAAAAAAGAATCGGATAAATTCTTTTTCAAATTTTGTTAATATTAAACAAAAAAAGTAATAAAACTTTATTATTTTATTTTTGAAAAAAACAGTTTAAAATATATACATTTTGTTATGAATCTCGAAAATTTATTAAATTAGTGGATGCCCATCGTATAAGTTATTATCCTTTAATCTCGAGATAATTACGTACTTAATGAAACGTGATAAGTATCACTTAATGTGTATATCTAAGATGACATATGTCACCTAGTACTTATGACTTTGGTGACAAGTGTCACCTAACACTTAATACCGGGTGAAAAGTGTCTTATCCTTATCCCTTATTCACCCCTATAAATAGAGGGTCATATGCCTTTTTGTAGACACAACCAACTATCAATAAGAAATCATATAATAATATTCTCTCTATTTTGTACATATTTTGTTTACTTTTTATCTTGTTTATTTTATTATTTTTATATAATTTCACAAGACGTTATCAACACGAGTCTCTACCACTGGGTAAAGTATTTTTGAAGTTTATTTGAAGATCAAACATGTACGTTTTCTATTATTATGACAAATCTTATTAAATTCGATTTTGTGGCTCTTGATATCAACGAAAAGAATTATTTATCATGGACACTAGATGCCGAAATGCATCTTGATGCAATGGGTCTGACAAACACCGTTGTGCAAAATAATGTGTCATCAACATAAGATCGTACCAAAGCTATAATATTTCCCCGTCATTATCTTCACGAGAATTTGAAAAATGAATATCTTACCGTGAAAAATTTTCTTGTTTTGTGCAGAAATTTGAAAGAAAGATTGGACCACTAGAAGATGATCGTTTCTCCAAAAGCACGGTATGACTGGTTGCACATGAGGTTGCAAGATTTCAAATCCGTGAGTGAGTATAACTCCGCAATGTTTAAAATAGTTTTGTAGTTGAAACTATGAGGAGTTGATATAACGGATGATGATATGTTGTAGAAAATATACCCCATTTTTCATGCCACGAATATTGTCCTGCATTAACAATATCGTGAGAAAGGTTTTAAGAAATACTCTGAATTGATTTCTTGTCTTCTTGTTGCGGAACAAAATAATGACTTACTGATGAATAATCACGAGACTCGACCTATTGGCTCTACTCCATTCCCAGAAGTGAATGCTGATAGAAATCATGATCACAAAAGAGATTATGGTCGTAGTCATGGTCGTTACTGTGGTCATGGTCGAAAATATGATCATGAACGTCGTGATAAATTTGACCCTTATAATCATAATAATACTTTAGGTGCCAAAAATGTTTATGACCACCTGAAGTGGACGAAATATAATGAGATAGGAAATATTGTTCCGAAAAATTATGAAGAAAAACGTTATCGTTGTGGCATGAAAGGCCACTGGTCATGTGCTTGTTGCACGGAAAAACATCATGTTGACTTATATAAAGCATCTATTGAAGAAAGGCAAAGAAGCTGAGATAAATTTTACTTCTCAAAATTTGTCTCATGAAAGAAATGATGTTGATAACGATCTTGAAAATGTTGATGTTGATGTGACTCACCTAGATGTTGCTAATTTTTTCGAACATTCATAAAGAAGAATTGACCACTTAATTGAAAATGAAAGTTTCCAAAATAATTAGAATATTATATTATGTGTTATATGTTTATATTACTTTTTGTTGTTTAAATATTGTAACATAATATGTTTAATTTTTATGTCTGTAAATATTTTATTAATTTTCTAGTTTAAATAACGATATCGAAAGTATCTGTCTTATTAATAGTGGAACTACACACCAGACTAAAATACGAAAAATAATTTTCTCATTTAAATATGGGAGAAACAAGTGTTACCACAATAAATGATAGTACAAAACTTATTGAAGGCTCTGGAAGAGCTAATATAATGTTACGGGGAGGAACTATGATTGCTATTGATAAAGCATTATATTCCTCAAAGTCTCAAAAAATTTATTGAGCTTTAAAGATATCCGACGTAATAGATATCATGTTGAGACTATAAAAGATAATGGTCATGAATATTTGGGTATCACAAAAGTGACCTCCGGTAATAAGTTTTTGTTGGAAAAACTACCATCTCAATCCTCTGGCAAATATTATGCGAAAATAAATACTATTGAGGCGCATCATTTAGTAAACCAGAAGTTTATTAATCTCATTACTTTTAAAGTTTGGCATGACCGTTTAGGTCATCCGTGATCAATTATGATGCAAAAAATTATCAAGACAACACACGATCACCCTTTGAAAAATTAAAGGATTTTGACTTCTGATAAACTTTCATGTGCTGCATGTTTCAAAGGGAAATTATTTATAAGACCATCACTATTGAAAGTAGGAGCTGAAAGTCCTACATTTCTAGAATGGATTCATGGAGATATATGTGGACCGATTAGTCCATCATGTGGGCAATTTCGATATTTCATGGTCTTGATTGATGCATCGACCCGATGGTCGCGTTTGTTTATTATCAACTTGCAACCTGGCGTTTGCAAGATTACTTGCCCAAATAATTCGCTTAAGTGCGCAGTTTCCTGATTATCCAATTAAGCGAATCCGTCTAGACAATGCTAGTGAAGTTTCTTCGCATGCATTTGATTCTTATTGCATGTCGATTGGAATAATTGTTGAACATCTTGTAGCTCATAGTCACACAAAGAATGGTCTAGCTGAATCATTTATTAAAAGACTACAATTAATTGCTAAACCATTATTTATGAAAATAAATCTCCCTACAACAGCTTGGGGACATGTAATTTTCGGGTGTGTTGTATATGTTCCAATTGAACCACCCCTAGAGCTGTTAACGAGCCGAATCGAACCGAGTATTGAATATTTTGAGTTTCTTTGATTATTATTCGATCATGTTTGAGTTCTCTTGTTTAGTATTTTGAACAGAAAAAATTGTTCGAATTTGTTCGAATATTTTTTTATTGTTCGAGTTCGAGTTTGAGTTCGCTCGATTAAGTTTAAAAAAAAATTTAAATTTGAATTTAAATATTAATTTTTTTTTCAAAACTTCAAATTTATAAAATAAAAAAATAGAATTTAAATATTTAACTGTTTAATAATAATAATAATAATAATAAAAGATTCTTTTAAATGATAAATCTAAATATAATAATTAAAATGATTAAATTTTAAATTAGGATAAAACAATTTTTTTCAAAAGATAAATCATCATCCTCTGTCTGACAAAATATTAAATATATAAAATATATTATATAATTAATTATTTTATTATAGATATATATATATATATATATATATAAATTAAAGGAGAAGAAAAAACAAAGAACAAACTTGTTTATATTCTTTGTGAAGTCCATAAAGATTACGCACTCAATCAATCAGATGCACATAAAATCATTTCAACTGTATCAACAGACATTGAAGCACGACAATTATCAATCACTCTACATCATTTATGGTAAAAACAAATATAATCTAATTATCCCAATAAAATAAAATAAATATGGTAAAAAATAATATACTTACCTTTAAACTTATTTTTTCAATTGAGTCTGGACTTTGAGAAGATAAGGGAAGGAGAACGCTCAACTTTTTAGGGTTTGTATAGAAAGAAAGTTGATTGAGTTGGAACTCAAGAGTCTTTTTATGGTTATGAGAGAAACAAATTGCTTTTAATATTTTGAAGAATGTTGGGAAGTTGAATCACCCCTAACAATTAAAAATTAAAAAAATCTCTAATTTAAATATTAAATATTATTTTTAATAATATATATAAATATTTATAATTTGTTCGCGAACGCTCAGTATGTTCGCGAATAATGTTTGAATAAGCTTGAAATTTAATCAAGCATAGAATTTTGTTCGTGTTTAATTGTTTAATAAATGAACGAACTCGAACCAAGTATAAACGAGCTCAAACAAACTTTGTTCGCGAACAGCTCGGCTCGTTAACAGCTCTAACCACCCCAACGGACAAAGATGGGTCCGTAAAGAAAATTGGAGATATATGTTGGGTATGACTCCCCGCCCATTATAAGGTGTCTTGAACCTTTGACAGAGGATGTGTTTCCAGCAAGATTTACTAATTGCCATTTTGATAAAAATTTGTTTCCCAAATTAGGGGTAGAGAATAAATGACATAAGATTGAACTTGCGTGAAAAACATCTTTGAATCATTTAGGTCCACACACAAATATGAGTGAACTTGAAGTTCAAAATATTATACTTTTGCAATGAATTGCAAATCAACTGCCAGATTCTTTTGCTGACTCTAGCAGAGTCACTAAATCGCATATTCCAGCTATAGATGCTCCTATATGGATAGAAGTCCCTGAAGGACATAAAGTAAATCCTATATCTGCTGAATCAAAAAACACGCCAGAAGCATGGTCGACCCCTTGGTTCCAAAAATAAAAATCCTCAAAAGAAAAGATGATTAAATGATCCAGAAGATCATAATGATGAAATAGAAAAGGAAAACCAAGGGACAACTGATGAAAAGATTCCAACTACAAATGATGAAGAGAATTTTAAAATCTCTATTAATTATACCAACTCGAATAAAAGTTGGGATCGAAGAAACGTTGTTATTGATAATGCTTTTGCATACAACATAGCCCTTGATATTTTCAAGGATAATGAGGATTTAGATCCTTCATCAGTTGAAAAATGTTGGCATAGAATTGATTGGCCTCAATGGAAAGATGAGATTCAATCAGAGTTAAATTCGCTTGCGAAGCGAGAAGTTTTGGACCTGTAGTCCAAACGCCAAAGGGTATAAAACCTGTTGGCTATAAATGGGTGTTTGTACAAAAACGAAATGAGAATAATAAAGTCGTAAGATATAAAGCACGATTCGTTGCACAAGGCTTTTTGCAAAAGTAAGAAATCGATTATGATCAAACTTATTCACCCGTTATTGATGCTATTACACTCTGATATCTTATAAGTATTGGCAGCTCATGAAAAGGTGGACATGCGTCTAATGGATGTTGTTACAGCTTATCTTTATGGAAGCCTTGAAAATGAGATTTATATTAAAATTTCTGAAGGATTCAAATTACCAAAGGCTTCTAAAGGCTCTCGTGAAAATTATTCTATAAAATTACAAAAGTCACTATATGGGCTTAAACAATCTGGACGCATGTGGTATAGTCACCTTAATGAATTCTTATTGCATTCAGGATATAAGAATTGTCAAATCTGTCCATGTGTTTTTATTAAGAAAACATATTTTAATTTTGTGATTCTTGCTATATATGTTGACGATATCAATCACATTGGAACTCTAGAAGACCTTCGAGAATCTATAGATAGATTATTTTAAACAAGAATTTGAAGTTAAATATTTTGGAAGAACCATGTTTTATCTTGGGCTACAAATTGAACATATGAAATTGATGTGCTCCAAATTCGATCATGTGATAATGTTGCAGATATATTCATTAAAGCTCTTCCGACTGCAATTTTTGAGAAATTGAGATATAAAATTGGTTTGTGTCGGTTTAAAATTTGTGAGAGATCATCTCATCAGGGAGAGAAAATCTACACATAAAGAATAGTGTACTCTTTCTCCTTCATTAGAGTTTTTTCCCACTGGGTTTTTATCGAGTAAGGTTTTAACGAGTCATATTTTTTATGTAATGGACATCCAAGGGGAAGTGTTATGAATCCCGAAGATTCATTAAATTAGTGGATGTTCATCGTATAATCGTTATTATCCTTTAATTTTGGGATAATTACGTACTTAATGAAACGTGATAAGTATCACCTGATGTCTATCTCTAAGGTCACACATATCACCTAGTACTTATGACTTTGGTGACAAGTGTCACCTTGCACTTAATACCGGGTGACAAGTGTCACCCTTTGTGTTTATCCTTATTCCTTATTCACCCCTATAAATAGAGGGCCCTATGCCCTTTTGTAGACACAACCAACGATCAACAAGAAATCATATAATAATATTCTCTCTATTCTCTACATATTTTATTTAATTTTCAACTTGTTTATTTTATTATTTTTATATAATTTCACAAGACGTTATCAGCACGAGTCTCTACCATCGAGTAAAGTATTTTTAAAGTTTATTTGAAGATCAAACATATACATTTTCTATTATTATGACAAATCTTACTAAACTCGAATTTGTGGCTCTTGACGTCACCGGAAAGAACTATTTATTATGGACACTAGATGCCAAAATGCATCTTGCTGCAATGGGTCTGGCAGACACAGTTGTGCAAAATAATGTGTCATCAACACAAGATCGTGCTAAAGCTATAATATTTCTATGTTATCATCTTCACGAGGATTTGAAAAGTAAATATCTTACCATAAAAAATCCTCTTGTTTTATGGAGAAATTTAAAAGAAAGATTCGACCACCAGAAGATTGTCGTTCTCCCAAAAGCACGGTATGACTAGCTGCACCTGAGGTTGCAAGATTTCAAATCCGTGAGTGAGTATAACTCTGCAATGTTTAAAATAGTTTCGTAGTTGAAACTATGTGGAGTTGATATAATGGATGATGATATGTTGGAAAAAACATACTCCACTTTTCATGCCACAAATGTTGTCATGCAGTAACAATATCGTGAGAAAGGTTTTAAGAAATACTCGGAATTGATTTACTTGTCTTCTTGTTACGGAACAAAATAACGAATTATTGATAAATAATCACAAGACTCGACCTACTAGCTCTATCCATTCCCAGAAGTGAATGCTGTTAGAAATCATGATCAGAGAAGAGATCATGGTCGTAGTCGTGGTCGCTACCGTGGTCATGGTTGAAAATATGATAATGAACGTCGTGAAAAATTTAGCCCTTATAATCGTAATAATACTTTAGGTGCCAAAAATGTTTATGACCACCTGAAGTGGACAAAACATAATGAGAAAGGAAATATTGTTCCGAAAAATTATGAAGACATATGTTATCGTTATGGCATGAAAGGTCACTAGTCTCATGCTTGTTGCACAACAAAACATCTTGTTGACTTATATCAAGCGTCTATTGAAAAGAAAGGCAAAGATGCTAAGATAAATATTATTTCTCAAAATTTATCTCATGAAAGAAATGATGTTGATAACGATCTTTAAAATGTTGATGTTGATGTGACTCACCTGGATGTTGCTGATTTTTTTTTCAAACATTCAGAAGGAAGAATTGAACACTTAATTGGAAATGAAAGTGTCTAAAATAATTAGAATATTATATTATGTGTTATATGTTTATATTACTTTTTGTTGTTTAAATATTGTAATATGTTTAATTTTTATGTCTTGTAAATATTTTATTAATTTTCTAGTTTGAATAACGATATCGAAAGTATCTGTCTTATTGATATTGGAACTACACACACCATACTGAAATACGAAAAATATTTTTCTCATTTAAATGTGGGAGAAACAAGTGTTACCATAATAAATCATAGTTCAAAACTTATTGAAGGCTCCAAAAGAGCTAATATAATATTATCGGGAGGAACTATGATTGCTATTGATAAAGCATTATATTCCTCAAAGTCTCAAAGAAATTTATTGAGTTTTAAAGATATCCGACGTAATGGATATCATGTTGAGATTATGAGGATAATGGTCATGAATATTTGTGTATCACAATAGTGATCTCCGGTAATAAGTTTTTTATGAAAAAACTATCATCTCTAATCCTCTGGCCTATATATTGTGAAAATAAATGCTATTGAGGCGCATCATTTAGTAAACTAGAAGTTTACTAATCTTGTTACTTTTAAAGTTTGGCATGACCGTTTGGGTCATCCGGGATCAATTATGATGCGAAAAATTATCGAGACAACACACGGTCATCATTTGAAAAATCAAAGGATTTTAACTTCTGATAAACTTTCGTGTGCTACATGTTTCAAAGGGAAATTGATGATAAGACCTTCACCATTGAAAGTAGGAGCTGGAAGTCCTACATTTCTAGAATGGATTCATGGAGATATATGTGGACCGATTAGTCTACCATGTGGGCAATTTCGATATTTCATGGTCTTGATTGATGCATCGACCCGATGGTTGCATGTTTGTTTATTATCAACTCGCAACCTAGCGTTTGCGAGATTACATGCCCAAATAATTTGCTTAAGAGTGCAATTTCCTAATTATCTTATTAAGCGAATCCGTCTAGACAATGTTGGTGAATTTTCTTCGCATGCATTTGATTCTTATTTCATATCGATTGGAATAATTGTTGAACATTATGTAGCTCATGTTCACACACAGAATGATTTAGCTGAATTATTTATTAAAAGACTGCAATTAATTGCTAGAGCATTATTGATGAATACAAGTCTTCCTACAACAGCTTGGGGACGTGCAATTTTGCATGCTGCAACACTTGTGCATTTAAGGCCATCGAGTTACTATAAGTTTTTTCCCATACAGTTAGCTTTTGGTTCAGAGCCAAATATTTCTTATTTGAGAAAATTTTTGAGTGTGTTGTATATGTTCCAATTGAACCACCCCAATGGACAAAGATGGGTCCACAAAGAAAATTGGGGATATATGTTGGGTATGACTCCCCACCCATTATAAGTTATCTTGAACCTTTGACAGATGATGTGTTTACAGCAAGATTTGCTATTTGTCATTTTGATGAAAATTTATTTCCCAAATTAGGGGGAGATAATAAATGGCATAAGATTGAACTTACATGGAAAACATCTTTGAATCGTTTAGATCCACACACAAATATGAGTGAACTTGAAGTTCAAAAGATTATACATTTGCAACAAATTGCAAATCAACTGTCAGATTCTTTTGCTGACTCTAGCAGAGTCACTAAATCGCATATTCCAACTATAGATGCTCCTATATGGATAGAAGTCCCTGAAGGACAGAAAGTAAATCTTATAACGGTTGAATCAAAAACATGTTAGAAGTGTGGTCGACCCCTTGGTTCCAAAAATAAAAATCCTCGAAAGAAAAGAGGATTAAATGATCCAGAATATCATATTGATGAAACAGAAAAGGAAAACCAAGGGACAACTCATGAAAAGATTCCAACTACAAATGATGAAGAGAATTTTGAAATTTCTATTAATTATACCAATTCGAATAAAAGTTGGGATCGAAGAAATGTTGTTATTGATAATGCTTTTGCATACATCGTAGCCCTTGGTATTTTCAAGGATAATGAGGATTTAGATCCTTCATCAATTTAAGAATGCCGACATAGAATTGATTGGCCTCAATGGAAAGATGCGATATAATCAGAGTTAAATTTGTTGCGAAGTGAGAAGTTTTTGGACCTGTAGTCCAAACGCCAAAGGGTATAAAACCTGTTGGCTATAAATGGGTGTTTGTGCGTAAACGAAATGAGAATAATAAAGTCGTAAGATATAAAGCACGACTCGTCTCACAAGGCTCTTCGCAAAAGCCAAAAATTGATTATGATCAAACTTATTCACTCGTTATTGATGCTATTACACTCCGATATCTTATAAGTATTGGCAGTTCATGAAAAGGTGGACATGCGTCTAATGGATGTTGTTACAACTTATCTTTATGGAAGTCTTGAAAATGAGATTTATATGAAAACTCCTGAAGGATTCAAATTACCAAAAGCTTCTAAAGGCTCTCGTGAAAATTATTTTATAAAATTACAAAAGTGATATGGGGTTAAACAATTTGGACACATGTGGTACAATTTCCTTAATAAATTCTTATTGAATTCAGGATATAAGAATGACCAAATCTGTCCATGTGTTTTTATTAAGAAAACAGATTTTTGTTTTGTGATTCTTGCTATATATGTTGACGATATCAATCTCATTGGAACTCCAGAAGAGCTTCGAGAAGCTATAGATTGTTTGAAACCAGAATTTGAAGTTAAAGATTTTGAAAAAAACTAAGTTTTGTCTTGGGCTTTCAAATTGAACATATGAAATTGATGTGCTCCAAATTCGATCATGTGATAATCTTGCATATATATTCACTAAAGCTCTTCCGACTACAACCTTTGAGAAATTGAGATATAAAATTAGTTTGCATCGGCTTAAAGATTTTGAGAGATCATCTCATCAGGGGGAGAAATCTACACATAAAGAATAGTGTACTCTTTTTCTTTCACTAAAGTTTTTTTCCACTGGGTTTTTATCTAGTAATGGACATCCAAGGGGGGTATTATGAATCTCGAAGATTCATTAAATTAGTGGATGTTCATCGTATAATTGTTATTATCCTTTAATCTCGAGATAATCACGTACTTAATAAAATGTGATAAGTATCACCTGATGTCTATATCTAAGGTGACACATATCACCTAGTACTTATGACTCTGATGACAAGTGTCACCTTGCACTTAATACCGGGTGACAAGTGTCACCCTTTGTGCTTATCCTTATCCCATATTCATCCCTATAAATAGAGGGCTCTATGCCCTTTTGTAGACATAACCAACCATCAACAAAAAAATCATATAATAATATTTTCTATATTCTCTACATATTTTGTTTATTTTTCATCTTGTTTACTTTATTGTTTTTATATAATTTTACAAGACATTTGACATTTTAAATCAACATATTTTTATTATTTTTTATTTCACAAAAATTAGAACTTTATCAATACATTTATACATATTGATATAGTTGCTAATATACAACAAAAAGGCAATTGATTCAGCGACATGACTTTCTTTTTAAAAAAAACCGCATGTTCATGGGGGAGAATTTTTAAATTAAAAAAGATAAGTTTGACGGAAGAGTAAAAAATTAACCTTTTTCTTAACAAAAAAGTATGAGTGCAAAACTAAAAAAATAAGTTTGACGGAAGAGTAAAATAATTGACTTTTTTCTTGAAAAAAAAGTATGAGTGTAAAATTTAGAATTTTGCCGAAAAATTGAGGTGTTATTTAGATGGTTTATTCTATATTTATTAAAATTATTGTATTATATATATATATATATATAATATTTAAATAATTTATTTTTGAAAATATGTATTTAAAAAGATAAGTTTGAAGGAAATTTTGGAAGGAAGAGTAAAAAAATTAACTTTTTCCTTGAAAAAAAAGTATGAGTGTAAAACTCAAAATCGTGAAAAATTGAGGTGTTCTTCTTATATTTTTTAAACTTATTAATTATTATTATAATTATTGTATTATATATATATATATAATATTTAAATAATTTGTTTTCAAAAAATATATTTAAATAATTTGTTTTCAAAATTAAATATAAAACTTGGATATTAACTGAGACAAAGTTCGAGTCACCGATATCAATGTGGATAAGTAACGAGACAAAGTTCGAGTCACTGATATCAATGTGGATAAGTAATCATCAAGACTATGACTGATACTAATATTTTAAACTAGGGATAAGAGTGTGTTTTGATTTGAAGTCGCACATCATTTGCTAAGAAATTTATAAGCACTTATTTGGTGGCCCATTTTTAACATGTGAGATATCATTATGTTATTTATTACTTAATAAATTTAAATTTGAATGTAAAACTAAACTACTTTTAAAAGATATAAATAAATAACTCTTTTACAAAAAATAATAATAAATGGAACATTAATAAAAGAGAGCAAATTAAATAAATGGGACATTAAAGTTTGCGCGCTAGTTTTATGTCTAAATTTATTACTTCTAAAATTAATTGACAAAGCACATATTGAGGGGAATTTGTGGATAGTCCTAGTTTATGGTGGAAATTTTAGAAATTGCTTTTCTTTATATATTATTTTTCTTACCTTTTTTATTATTTTTTTTTTCTACCCGTCAGTGTCCTTTTTTTGCTGAATACCTGATTTAAAACTTTTAATATAGAACTAACTCCTTCAGATGGATTTGAACATAGATCATTTGTCCAAAGGAATCCGTTTACTAACTCACTCAAACTATCGAATTAATTTTATTTATAATATAATATATATGTATTATATTTAATAAAAGGTTCTAGGCTGTTTAAGGGTTATTTTAAATAAATTTTAATCATTTAAAATGCAGTATTGATTAATAATATAATAAAGCTAAACTACAAGGTTAAACCATCGAGAGTATCGTATTGATAACGTATTATAATAATATAACAAAGCTAAAGTTAGAGGAATCAAAATAATATAATTTTTTTGGATACCTATTTAGGGTTAGTGTCTCCACCTTTTCGGTGAGACTAATCCAAATTCGGCTTGAAGAGTGTTCCAGAGTTCAACTCTTACTCAAATTCCTAAATAAAGTATTTAGGAATTTGTTTATCAACTCATTCAAATTATCGGATTAAAATATAGTATAATCTTTATATATATATCTTATTATTATATAAAATATACAAATCACCCCATATTCATAAAAACAAATATTTGTAATCTATATACACATATACATTAGAATTTTTATATAATATTAATTTCAGACATTTTTATTTTAGCATGACTATCTGAAACAATACCAATATTGAAATAAATAAATTTGTTAGAAATATTTTCGCTATTTGTTTAATGATTTGAGATTAGTCCAACAATGTCGCGCTCCTTAATCTTCACAAAATATTTCCAACGTTCATTTCCATAATTTTCTAAAATGTGTAATTACTTTTAATTTCTAACAATTTTCCTCAATAAATATTCAGTTTCTTAGTATTTCCTTAATTAAAAATATCTCATAAAACAATTAATTACTACTACTAATAATAACAATACAGTACTATTAGAGATGATATTGAATTGTACTCAATAATAGAAGAAATCATCTTCTCCTCTTCTTTCTCTCTTTATTCTTAGGTTTTTACTAATTGTGTCCACTGCTTCCTCTTCAGAGAGAAGACCTAAAAATATTCATATTCTGAATAATTTTAGTTACTTAACAATCAAATTTCAATAGATATATATAACTTTAGTATTTATGGATTTCAAATTATTGATTCTCATCATTTCCATTTTCAATGGAATGGTTTGTGGTATGGGTATTAGAAATGAGAAACACACACAAAATAATTCAACTATATCTACAGCTACAAAGGTTAGTTTAGCATTATTTGTTTTTCTATTAGTTTTTTTAATTTCTCTGGAGTTTTTCAATTCATTCTTTTTTGAATCACAGATAGTGATCAACCGTAATATCTACAATCACTCTCTATCTGGTTTTGCAAATGCAATAGCAACATGGTACGGGCCTCCTAATGGAGTATTAACAGGAGGAGCTTGTGGATACGATACAGATGTAGCTAAACCACCCTATTCCGGTTTAATAACGGCCGGAAATCCAATCCTATTCAAAAAGGGGAAAGGTTGTGGAAAATGTTACCTGGTAAAATGCACGGGAAACGCAGCATGTTCCGGCTCGCCGGTAACCGTAACTCTCGTCGACAGTTGTCCTGGATGTGACGGAAGGGTTCATTTTGACCTCAGCGGAATTGCTTTCGGAGCAATGGCGAAAACAGGGCAAGCCGATCAATTGCGCAATGCAGGCAAAATCAATGTCTTATATCATAGGGTTTCCTGCCGTTATCCTAAACATTCTGTTCAATTCAAAGTAGATAAAGGATCAAATCCGTCGTATTTCGCTGCCCTAATTGAGTATTCAAACGGATACGGTAACATCGGTACAGTAGAAATTCGACCTTCGAATTCGAAGAGTTGGTTTCCGATGGAACAATTATGGGGCGCTACTTACAAATTCTCTCTACCAACATCGGCAAAACCTCCGTTTTCAATCAGAATGACACAACATGAATCCAAGAGACGTGTCGTTGCAAAAAATGTGATTCCAGTTAATTGGAAGCCCGGTGGAGCTTATCAATCAAATATCTATTTATAGATTTTTTTTTTAAATTGATAATTATTAATTGAATAAATACATTTTAAAAATCAGTTTATAAAATTATTAATAACAAAAGCAAATTAGTATGAAATATAATATAGAAATGAAATGTATATTTCAATCACTCAAAACAATACAAACTAACCCTCTATTTACAGGGATAAATTCTATGTAACTTATATACCCACATACATACATGTATAACTATATACATAACTCTTCATTATACTAAAAATGTTATAAACTTAATTCATGGAGGTTATATGGAGGTAGTGGAAGTTATATGAAGGTAATGAATGTTATATGAATGTAGTGGAAGTTATATAAAAATAGTGGAAGTTATATGAAAATAGTGGAAGTTATATGAAAATAGTGAAAGTTATATGAAAATAGTGGATGTTATATGAAGATAGTGGAGGTAATGGAAGGTTATATGGACATATAAAATAATAGTAGGATATATAAAACTCCCATTTGGATGTCCATTGTACAAGAAATATGCCTCATTAAAACCTTACTAGAGAAAACTCTAGTGAGAAAAAAAACCCTAGTGAAGGAAAAAGAGTACATCGTTCTTTGTACACTCCCCCTAATCATTACATAATATCTTTATACCAACATTCTAATATTATGGACCAGTTTTTCAAATGTTGAAGTTGGTAATGCTTTTTTTAACAAGTCTACCAAATTATCACTTGAACGGATCTGTTGTACATCAATATCACCATATTTTTTAAGATCATGCATAAAGGAAAATTTTGGTAAAATATGCTTTGTGCAATCTTGTTTGATATATCTTTCTTGTAATTTAGCTATATATGCAGTGTTATCTTTATAAATTTTGTTGGAAGTTCTTTACCTGAAAATAAACCACATGTCTCTCAAATGGGTTGAGACATGGATCTTAACCAAACACATTCACGACTTGCTTCATGGATTGCTATAATTTCTGCATGATTTGAAGGAGCAACTAATGTTTGCTTTGTAAAAAGCCATGAAACAGCAATTTTTCCACATGTAAAAACATAGTTTGTTTGAGATTTGATTATAACTAACAAGTTGTGGTTTAGAACTAGAGGGATATAATAATCTCATATCAATTGTACCTAGAAGGTATCGAAAAAAATGTTTAATTCTATTCCAATATCTTCTAATTGGAACTAAACCTTGCTAATAAATTAACAGCAAAAGGTATATCAGATCTTGTATTTATTACCAAGATACATTAGTGCACCTATTGCACTAAGATATGGTACTTCAAGATAAAAAACTTCTTCATTATCCTCATAGAGTTGAAAAATATCCTTTTTCACATCAAGTGATCGAACAACCATTGGGGTACTCAATGGATGTGCCTTATCCATATAGAATATTTTAAGGACTTTTTCAATATAATTTGATTGATAAACAAAAATTCTCGTTTCATCTTTTAAATGCTAGATCTGTAGGCCGAGATGAAACTTTGTTTTTTTGAAATCTTTCATCTCAAATTCTTTCTTCAAAGAATCTACTACTTTTAAAAAAAATCAGGGGTTCCAATAATATTTAAATCATCAACATATATAATAATTATAACAAACCATGATTTTTCTTTCTTAATAAATACACATGGACAAATTTGGTTATTTTGATCAACTTATTTCAATAAATATTCACTAAGACGATTATATCACATTCGTCTCGACTAATTTAAATCATACAAAGATCTTTGTAATTTTATTGAATATAATTCTTGAGAATTTGATTTACATGTTTCAGGCATTTTAAATCATTCAGGGATTTTCATATAGATATCACTATCAAGTGAGCCATATAAATAGTTGTAACTACATCCATAAGATGCATATCAAGTTTCTCATTAGCTGCCAGATCAAGGAGATAACAAAATGTAATTGCATCCACCACTGGAGAACAAGTGACCTCATAGTTAATTTTCGATCTTTGAGAAAACTCTTGTGCAACAAGACATGCTTTATATCTCGCAATTTTATTTTTCTCATTTCTTTTCCGTATAATTACCCATTTGTACACTACATATATGACATCTTCAGGTGTCCGGGCTATGAGTCCAAAAACTTCACGTTTTGCAAGTGAGTTTAATTCTACTTGAATTGCATCTTTCCATTTCAACCAATCACTTCTACATTAACATTCATCAACGGGTGTAGGCTCATTATAATTATTTTCATTTATAATAGCCGATGCTATATTATATACAAAAACACTATCTATAGTTATTTCTTCTCGGTTCAATCGTTTTCGCGTTGAGACATAATTTATTGAGATTTCATCATTATCAAATTTTTTCGATATTTTCAATATCTTTAGGTACTTGAACTTTTTCTGGAGTTATTTTATTTATTATATATGTTGACTCTTCTGGAGTTTTAAACCTGAGTTCATTATTAACATTTGCTCCCTTCTTTTTACGGGGATTTTTTTATCTTTTGAACCAATTGATCTACCATGCTTCTGGCATGCTATAGACTGATTTGCTATTTCATTTATAAATTATCCTTCTCGAACATCAATCCGTATAGGAGCATTTTCAGTTGGTATATATGACTTAGTCACTCTCCTTATGTCGGTAAATACATCTGGTAGTTGATTTGCTATACTATGCAAATGTATTATCTTTTAAATTTCAAGTTTACACTGATTTGTAAGAGTATTAAGATGTTGCAAAGTATTCCATGTAATATTTTTACCAAACTATTTTTCTTTTTCTCCCCCTAATCTCGGGAACATTGATTCATCAAAAATGACAATCGACAAATCATGGAATGAGAATCAAAACCAACATATATTTCCAATCTTCTTTTAGGATCCATTTTGTGTGTTGTGGTGGAGCAATAGAAACATATACAATACATCTAAAAATTCTAAAATAAGAAATATTTGGCTCCCGACCATAAGCTAATTGCAATGGAAAATATGTGTTATAACTTGTTGGTCTAACACATGCTGAAATGAGTAATTTAGTTCTCATAAGTATAGGTCTAGCTATCAATTGAAGTCTTTTAATAAAAGATTCAGCTAACCTATTATGTGTATGAACATGAGCTATAGGATATTCAACACTTACATTAATAGACTTACAATAATCATTGAAAGCTTGAGATGAGAATTCACCAACATTATCTAGACGTATTATTTTAATTGTATAATCTGAAAATTGTGTTCGTAATTTAATAATTTGAGCAAGTAATCTCACAAACGCCAAGTTGGGAGTTGATAGTAAGCTAACATGACACTATCTACTGGATGCCTCTATTAGAACTATAAAATATCGAAATGTTTCGCTTGTTGGGTGAATTGGTCAACATGCCACCTTGAATTCTTTCTAAAAATGTTGGAGATTCAATTCCAAGTTTAGCGGTGATGACTTAATAATCAATTTTCCTTGAGAACAAGCAACACAAAAAAATTCTTTCGATTGAAAAATCTTCAGGGTTTTCAATGACTGTACATGCGAATTTCAATAATATTTCGCATCATACCCCGATCAGCCATGCCAAATAGTGAACGTTTTGGAATCAATAAACTTCTCGTTTATTGAATGTATTTCAATTGCATTTATTCTTGTATAGTACAATCCCGAAGAAAACATATTCAATTTCGTTTCATTGGCTAACATTATAATGGCTCTTCCGGAGCCTTCAATTATTTTTGTACTACCCGAAATTGTAGTAACATATGCATCACTCATCTTTATAGCAATAAAATATTTTTATTTCTAAGAATAGTGTGAGTAGTTGCACTATTGGTCAAACATATATCTTTATCCATATTCTTTAAGTAAATAAAAATAAAAACATATTATAATTAAAGAATATATAATAAGATATAAGTAACATTGAAAATAATAATAACATCACCAACAAAATTTGAGTTAAATAATATTTATTTAAAATAAATATACACTTCTTATTCAAATAATAGAGCAATGCTTTATTTAAGGTTATAGGTTCAAAACTTAAGTCAAATAAAATATATAATTTATTTATTTTTTAAAAATAATTTATATATAAATATATCATGAAGACAAACAATATATATATATATATATATATATATATCTATATATATATATAATATATGTGTTGTGTGCAATATATATAGGAAGTAATAAAAACAGATATATGTCTATACACACACACACAGATATATATATATATATATAACAAGTGCATATTTATAATTTATATTAGAATAATAATTGATAATGAACAATATACAAGAAATAATAATTTTATAAACACATTTATACATTATTATTTATTCGATTTCGGGTGGTAATTAATATTATTTGACATTTAGATCAAATTTATTCCAATCATATGATATTTTCATATCGAAAACTATTATCATGAATATAAACATGATATCTTTTGGGTCAAAAAATATAACAACATTTTCTTCAAGAAAAGCATATTGGACAACTTTTCAAGTCAAATTTTTTTCTTGACATAATTTATTTATTTACTAATTATAATCTCGTAATCTTGAAATTTTGGGGAAAATAACATTTTCAGGTGGTCAAATTTTTCTTTTAAATAATTTTTCCGATCATTGAATATTTTACATTGATGGTGTCTTCCGAACCATCATAGCTAGATGATTCTCAGGATTTAATTTTCATAACAAATGATTTCATCTAGTAACTTTAAAAGTCACAGATTCAAGCTTAATAAGAATTGACATTAGAAGAAATAACATACCAAAATATAATATAGAGATCAAATGAAAGAGAGCATTATTTCTCTTCTTGTATATTTCAATCACTCCAAAACATACAAACTAACTCATATTTATAGGGATGAATTCTATGTAATTTATATACACACATACATATATGTATAACTATATATATAACTCTTCATTATACTAAAGATGTTACAAATAATAATTCATGGATGTTATATGGAGGTAGTGAAATTTATATGAAGGTAGTTGATGTTATATGAATGTAGTGGAGGTTATATAAAGAGAGTGGAGGTAATTGGGGGTTATATAAACATACAAAACAATAGTAGGATATATAAAAGTTTTGTTTTTTTAAAAGATAACAAATTATTTTATATGTCACTACAATTTCAAAGAATTTTTTAAAATTTTTATAATAAAATTAAAATTTAAAATTTTTTTTTAAAACATGAATTTCTGTTTAGAATTTATTAGGGAAAAAAAATGAATAACTTGATAAGGAGAAAATAAATACATGTATATATAAAAAAAAGAATATGAAATGAAAAGTTTCAATATTCAATTCTTAATATTCAATATTTGTATTTATTTGATATTTATTAAAAAAAGTTTAAAAAAATGAAAAGTTTATATTCTAAAAACTAAAACTCTTTTAATAAATAAACTAAATTTATAAATAAAAAATTAAATTACAATAATATCAATCATAATAATTTAAATAAAAAAGAAATAAAAAGAAAAAAAATACGTGTTTACTGTTTCAATATTTTAAAATTTGATTAATCCCGAATTAAATCATTATTTTAAAAGTTTTATAAATCATGTTTTGTATATCCATAACTCCCACAACTTCCATTATCTCAATATAACTACCACCACCTCCATATAATTTCCACTACCTCCATATATGACTTTCACTAGCTTCATATAACCTCCATGTAACCTCTATGAATTATATTTGTAATATATGTATACATTTATATTAGTATGTATATGGGTATGTAAGTTACACATATGTATACCTATAAATATGTGATAGTTTTGTGTATTTTGTTACAAGAAAATATATACACAAGTTTATACTATTTTGATTTCTATTTCTTTAATATTGTTTCATTATTGTTATAGATATTTTATAATACGTTATCCGCACAAGTTTGCTCTTCGGAAGAGAATCATTTTGCGATTTTTTTTCTATTAAGGTACGCTTTTATCTATCATATCGAATCTCTCAAAACTCAAATTCGTCTCGATGCTATGGATCTTGGAAACACTATAAAAGAAGGAAATATAGCATCAATGCAAGATTGCGCTAAGGAGATGATATTCTTCATGAAGGACTAAAATCCGAATACCTAACAGTAAAAGATGCACTTGTTCTTTGGAAAAATCTAAAAGAAAGGTATGACCACAAAAAAACTGTTATTCTTCCAAAAGCTCGTTATGAATGGCTGCATTTGCGGTTACAAGATTTTAAATTTGTTAGTCAGTATAACCCCACTATGTTCCGTATAAGTTCTAAACTAAAATTATGCGGAGAAAATGTGAGTGAAAATAATATGTTAGAGAAAAAAATTTCTACTTTTCATGCCACGAATGTGCTTCTGCAGTAGCAATATCGAGAAAAAAGTTTTACAAAATACTTAAAATTAATCTCATGCCTTCTTGTGGCTGAACAAAATAACGAGTTATTGTTAAAAATTCATGAAACTCGTCCCAATGATTCTGTTTTATTCCCTAAAGTGAATGTGACTATGATGAATAATAACGGAAGAGGACGAGGACGTGGTTATGGTCGAGGCCGAGGCTGTCGTCGTGGTCATAGTCGTGGTTATAATAATAAATATATGTCTACTTACCACCAAAAGTGGTATAATAAAGAGGACAAACAAGAAGACAAAAGTGGACTGAAAAAGGTTGTAAAAAAATCTGAAAATTTATGTTTCCGTTGTAGAATGAAAGGGCATTGGGCACGTACTTGTTGTACTGTAAAACACCTTGTTGATCTTTATGAAGCCTCTGTAAAAGAAAAATGAAAATGTGTGGAAACAAATTTTACAAATTTCTTTGATGATCTTGACAATGAGCCTATTGATACCACACACTTGGATGTGTCAGATGTTTTTGCTAACCCGCAAGAAAATAATGAGATCTTCGGTGACGAAAAATATATAAATCAATTGCTCTAGTATGATTTTTCAAGAATTGTTGTTTAATTTTTAAGTATTGTTATTATTATTCAAGAATAAATGTTGTTTAATTATTTTTTTAAGTATTGTAATTTTGTTATTTTTATGCATTATACTTTTATTCTCCTATTAAATTTTATATTTTATATGAAGATTTACTTATAATTATATTGAAATTTTTATATATAAATATATATAATATATGTGCATAATATATATTTAATTACTAATGAAATAGTATATAATATAACATGTATAACCTCATGTACTAAACATATATTAAATGCTCTTAAAATAATTGTTATATTATATTTATTAGAGACATAATATATATACAATGCATATATAAATAGGTCATCATGTGTGTAGTGTATTTAATGATATCAATATGTATGTATATATATTTGTTTTGGGTAGAAAGAATATATTATATATATATATATATATATATATATATATATATATACACTATTGTTTTGGATACACATATATGTATGTACGTAGATATGAATACATATATATTTTGGCCATTATTTTATTATATATATAGTGCATCTTCCTATATATTTTAGTATTTGGTATATATGTAATGTACATATTTTTAGTTAAGGGTAATTTAGGAAATTTATATTATTTTATTTTTTATTTATTATTTAAAATAGATAATTAGAATTTAAGAGAATGCTAAACTTATAAATGCCTGAAGAGAGGAAGGAGTTTTGGGATTCAAGAGCCTAGGAACATTTTTGAGTAAAATAATATGAAAAATCTCTAATCCGAAAATATTGTATTGGCGCCCACCATGTCTTTTCGATTTTTTCCAAAAAGATAACAACCCCAACCGAGATTAGAATTTGGCAATATCGTATTGGCACCCACGGTGTCTTTTCAAAATTTTTTTGAAAAGATAACAACCCCAACTGAGATTCGAATAATTTTGGAATACTCAGAGCAGTTCTTACGGACTAAAATCTCTTAACCTATCGAAGTAAGTAAAGTCAAACCCTTGGATAAGGAGATGATAGACTCTCTCAGAGATAAATCTATAGAAACTCTAATTTTAGAGTTGTTCATTCAGGTATGCTTTTGTAAACTATTTAATTAATTAATTGATATTTATTATATAAAGTCACACTTTTACTGCACAAAAGCTCTACGCTTTCTTACACAAAAAAAAGCTCTGTGTTTTAGTACAACGCACAAAGCTCCTTGCTTTGGTACCGCTCTTTACTACACAAAACAAATCTCGTACTTTGGTACAAACAACAAATCTCCTTACTTTGGTACAACTTATATTAATTTTAATATTTCTTGCCTTTTAGATTAACTACTTATATGATTGATAGATTTACTAACATATCCTCTTCAAATTTTTTTACAGTAGATCATTTTATTATTACTAATATTCTACCATAATATTTCTCATAATTTCACCTCGGATAATAAGGGCTTTCGTACAAACAAGAAAACTCTGTGCTTTCGTACAAACAAAAAGCTCTGTACTTTCGTACATATTAACTATTTATATGATTCATAGATTTACTGATAGATTTTCTTTATTTTTTACAGATCGTTTTATTATTACTAATATTTTCTCATAATTTTCACCTCTTGCAGGTAATAAATGCTTTGGTACAAACAAAAAAAGCAAGTTTTGTGCTTTGATACAAACAAAAAGCTTTGTCCTTTCCTACAAATTAACTATTTATATGATTGATAGATTTACTGACATATCCTCTTCATTTTTTACAGATCGTTTTATTATTACTAATATTTTCTCATAATTTTCACCTCTTGCGTGCTTTGGTATAAACAAAAAAGCTATGTGCTTTTGTACAAATAAAAAACTCTGTGCTTTCATATTAACTATTTATATGATTCATAGATTTACTGACAAATCCTCTTCATTTTTTACCGATCGTTTTATTATTACTAATATTTTCTCATAATATTCACCACTTGCGGGCTTTGGTACAAACAAAAAAAAGTTCTATGTTTTAGTACAAAAAAACGCTCTGTGCTTTCCTACAGATTAACCATTTCTATGATGGATAGATTTACTAACATATCCTCTTCATTTTTTATATATCATTTTATTATTACTAATATTTTCTTGTAATTTTTACCTTTGGGGGTAATAAGTACAATTGGCTAAAGCTCAAGAGTTAGAATAGCTTTCTAGAATTGTACTTTTTTTATTCTAAATATAATAACGTAAGAATTAATCTATTGTTAAAAAAAATGCTTATGGTATATATGTAATGTACATCCTTTTACTTAAGGGTAATTTAAGAAATTTATATTATTTTATTATTTAAAATAGATAATTAGAATTTAAGAGAATGATAAACTTATAAATACCCCTCCTTTGATAGAAGAGGGGAAGGAGTTTTGGGATTCAAGAGCCCTAGGAACAGTTTTGAGGAAAATAATTTGAAAAATCTCTAATCCATCTACATCAGTATTCTTTTTAGTATCCTTTATTGTTTAAGACTTACTTATTATTTATTATTTTTGAAAAGAATAAATTATTCCACAACACCACTTAAACAAGATGTGTATATTTTTATTAAATGAATGTTATTTAACTCAAAGTTTGTGAATGTCATTATTATTATTATTATTATTATTATTATTTCATTTTTTTAATTATAATTTTTTTTTTCTTGAAAAATATGGATGAAGATATATGTCTTGCCGATAGTTCAACTACTCACACTATTCCTAAAAATAAAAAATATTTCATTGCAATAAAGATGAATGAGACATATATTACTACAATTTTGGGTAGTACAAAAATAATTGAAGGCTCCGGAAGAGCCATTATAATGGTACCCAATGGAACAAAATTGAATATAAACAATGCTTTATTTTCATTTAAATCTCAAAGGAATTTGTTAAGTTTTAAAGATATTCGTTTTAACGGATATCATGTGGAGACTGTAAGTGAAGGAAATGATGAGTACCTTCATATTACAAGCATTGTTTCGACTAAGAAAATTTTATTAGAAAAATTGAATATGTTTTCTTCGGGCTTGTACTACACAAAAATAAATACAATTAAAATACATTCAATAAACCAGAAGTTTATTAATTAAAAAAGTTCACTATTTGGCATGACCGATTAGGGCATCCTGGTTCAAGCATGATGCAAAATGTTATTGAAAATTCGCATGGACACTCATTGAAAAACTTGACGATTTTTCAATCAAAAGAATTTTCTTGTGCTGCTTGTTCTCAAGGAAAATTGATTATTAAGTCATCACCAGTTAAAGTTAAAATTGAATCTCCAACATTTTTAGAAAGCATTCAAGGTGACATATGTGGACCAATTCACCTTTCATGTGGACCATTTCTATATTTTATGGTTCTAATAGACGTATCTAGCAGATGGTCTCATGTTAGCTTACTATCAACTCGCAACTTGGCGTTTGCGAGATTGCTTGCTCAGATTATTAGATTACGAGCACAATTTCTAGATTATACAATTAAATCAATACGTCTGGATAATGCTGGTGAGTTCTCATCTCAGGCCTTCAATGATTATTGTAAGTCTATTGGTATAAGTGTTGATCATCCTATAGCTCATTTTCATACACAAAATGGGTTAGCTGAATCTTTCACTAAAAGACTTCAATTGATAGCTAGACCTATACTTATGAGAACTAAATTACCCATTTTAGTTTGGGGTCATGCAATTTTGCATGCAGTAGCACTTGTACGTGTTAGACCAACAAGTTATCATAAATATTTCCCATTACAATTGGCTTATGGTCGGGAGCCAAATATTTCCCATTTTAGAATTTTTTGATGTGCGATATATGTTCCTATTGCTCCACCACAATGCATAAAAATGGGTCCTCAAAGAAGATTGGGGATACATGTTAGTTTTGATTCTCCTTCTATTATAAGATATCTTGAACCTATGACATGAGATCTTTTTACAGCACGATTTGCCTATTGTCATTTTGATGAATCAATATTTCCGGGATTAGGGAGAGAAAAAGAAAAATAGTTTGGTAAAAATATTACATGGAATACTTTGCAACATCTTGATATTCGTACAAATCAGTGTGAACTTGAAGTTCAAAAGATAATACATTTGCAAAGTATAACAAATCAACTGTCAGATGCATTTACCGACCTAAAGAGAGTGACTAAGTCACATATACCAGTTGAAAATGTTTCTATATTGATTGATGTCCCAGAAGGACAATATGTAAATAAAATAGAAAATTAGTCTATAGCGCACGCCAGAAGCGGGTAGACCAATTGGTTCAAAAGATAAAAATCCTCGTAAAAAGAAGGGAGCAAATGTTAATATTGAATTCGGGTTTAATACTACAGAAGAGTCAAGAGACATAATAAATGAAATAACTCGAGAAGAAGTTTAGGTACCTAAAGATATTGAAAATATCATAAAAATAGATAATGATGAAATCTCAATAAATTATGTCTCAACGGGGAAACGCTTGAACAGAGAAGAAATAACTATTGATAATGTTTTTGTATATAATGTAGCATCAACTATTATAAATAAAAATGATTATAATGAGCCTACATATGTTGATGAATGTTGACATAGAAGTGATTGGATAAAATAGAAAAATGCAATTAAAGCAGAATTAAACTCACTTGCAAAACGTGAAGTTTTTGGACCCATAGCCCAGACACCTGAAGATGTCATACCTGTAGGGTATAAATGAGTATTTATACGGAAAAGAAATGAAAAAATGAAATTGTGAGATATAAAGCACGTCTTATTCACAAAGTTTTTCTCAAAGACCGGGAATTGACTATGAGGTTACTTATTCTCCTGTGGTGGATGCAATTACTTTTCGTTATCTTCTTAGTCTGACAGCTAATGAGAAACTTGATATGCGTCTTATGGATGTAGTTACAGCCTATTTATATGGCTTACTTGATAGCGATATCTATATGAAAATTCCTAAAGGATTTAAAATGTCTGAAGCATATAAATTAGATTCTCGAGAATTATATTCAATAAAATTACAAAGATCTTTGTATGGTTTAAAACAGTCTAGACGAATGTGGTACAATCATCTTAGTGAATATTTATTGAAAGAAGGTTATCAAAATAACCAAATTTATCCATGTGTATTTATCAAGAAAGAAAATTCAGGGTTTGCTATAATAGTTGTATATGTTGATAATTTAAATATCAATGGAACCCCTGAAGATATTTTAAAAGCAGTAGATTCTTTGAAGAAAGAATTTGAGATGAAAGATCTCAGAAAAACTAAGTTTTGTCTCGGCCTGCAGATCAAGCATTTAAAAGATGAAATTGGAATTTTTGTTCTTCAATCAAATTATACTGAAAAGGTCCTTAAAAAATTCTACATGGACAAGGCACATCCATTGAGTATCCCCACGGTTGTTCCATCACTTGATGTGAAAAAGAACATTTTTCGACCTCGTGAGGATAATGAAAAAGTTCTTCGTTCAGAAGTACCATATCTTAGTGCAATAGGTGCACTAATGTATCTAGCTAATAATAAAAGACCTGATATAGCTTTTGTTGTTAATCTGTTAGCAAAGTTTAGTTCATGTCCAACTAGAAGACATTATAATGGAATTAAACATGTCTTCCGATACCTTCGAGGTACAATTGATTTGAGATTGTTATATCCTCATATTCCTAAACCACAACTTCTTGGTTATGCTGATGTTGGTTGCTTGTCTAATCCACATAAAGCCAGATCTCAAACAGGCTATACTTTTACATGTGGAGGAACTGCTATTTCATGGTGTTCTACAAAACAAACGTTAGCTACTACTTCTTCGAATCATGCATAAATTATAGCAATCCATGAAGCAAGTCGTGAATGTGTTGGGTTAAGATCCATGTCTCAACACATTCGAGAGACATGTGGTTTATCTTCAGACAAATAACTTCCAACAATAATTTATGAAGATAACACTGGATATATAGCTCAATTACAAGAATGATATATCAAACAAGATTGCACAAAATATATTTCACAAAAAATTTGCTTTACATATGATCTTCAAAAAAATGGTGATATTGATGTACAACAGATCCGTTCAAGCGATAATTTGGTAGACTTGTTGACAAAAGCATTACCAACTTCAACATTTTAAAAACTGATCCATAATATTGGAATGATGATACAAAAATATTATGTAATGATCAGGGGGAGTGTACAAGGAACTATGTACTCTTTTTCTTTCACTAGAGTTTTTTATCCTATTGAATTTTTCTCTAGTAAGGTTTTAATGAAGCATATTTCTTATATAATGGACATACAAAAGGGGGAGTTTTATAAATCATGTTTTGTATGTCCATAACTCCCACAACTTCCACTATCTCAATATAACTATCACTATATCCATAAAGTTATATTGTATGTTTTGTTAAAAGAAAATATATACACAAGTGTACACTATTTTGAGTTCTATTTTTTTTAATATTGTTTCATTATTGTTATAGATATTTTATAATAAAAGAAAAATTTTCTTAATGTCTAATTATTTATATATAGTTATAAACAAATTTTTTTCTTATTTAATGTAAATCGAAAATACAATGAATATGGTGTTACATCTAATAAAATTAGAAATAATCCCTTGATTCGATCTGTCGTTGTTCAAGAATTTTTTGTCCAATAAATTCTAATTTTTCCGATAACCATTTTGAATTTACCTTTATCATCTTTTCAGAATTTTTACATCCATCTTTTTTTAAAAAAATTTGACTCTTCACCGACGATAATAATTAATGATTATTACGATATTAAATGTTACTGATTTATATAAAAATTTATATATTAAAATATTTCAATAAAAATTTAATTATATATTTAAAATATATATAATTAAATTTAAATGTTTTGCACGTTTCTTTAAAAAAATATATAGAAAATCAAGGGTCACCGTAAGTTTTTTTTTTTGTTTTTTTTTAAAAAAATAGGTTTCACCGGAAGTTTATCAGCAAAAGAATCTAAATAAGAGCAAAGAAAAATAAATTCCATATCTTCCTTTCCTATTAACTGTCTAAAAATCAAGAACCATCTGATTGCAGCTCGTTTTAGGGCTTCTTAGAAGAATTATCCATTGATAGAAATATTATCCATCGATTGGAGAGAGAATCGATCGGCAAAACGGAAAAAAAAATAGAAAGGAAAAAAAAAGAGAGGGTAAACAAGAGCCAATTAACCAAAAGGGATGGCTACTGCTGATGTTGCTGCAAAATCCCCTATTTGGAAAGAAATTGAACGTGCAGAAACGTAAGAATTGCTTCAGTTGGATGAGAAAGCATTTGTGTTTGCTGTTATTTGATCCCGGAAAAGTGAATTATCTGAAATTTCGTGTTTCATTGTTTGCAGTTACCTATGCGTTCGCCAGCATGATGATGCGATATCTCTGGCGTGTTCAATCATCAAGCAGTTGCGTGAGAATCCTGTTCCGAACAATCTGATTGAAAATGATTGTAATTATGAGCTGATGGATATGCTTGAATCAGCTGGGATGGTTTTTGTCCAATCCATGCGGCTACTTGGGAGGTAAATGCTTTATGGAAATCCCAATTATTTCTGCTCTTTTTTTTTTCTTGTTGTTATTATTATTATTATTATTTTTGGGGGTGGGGGTGCGAGAGGGGTTCGTTTAGCTCATGGTCGAGTACTTTTTGTTCATTGAAGTTCCTGTTTCATGTAAGCAATGGTTTCTTGATGAATTAGGAGTAATCTGTCGGGAGACATTATCAAAAGTAATCGAAATAAATGGCTACTGTAGTTTGTGTTTGAGTTGTTAATCCTTGAAGGGGCTATGAAATGCTAAACACTGTGCAAGTAGTCAGTGGTTGGTTTTGGGAGTGGAAGCTATAGGAAGATGTACATTATAAAGTTTTTGGACGGAAGAGTGGAATATTGAATTGAGTTTTCTTTTAGAGTTTTCAATATACACATAACTCAAGCATCACGAGAATAAGGATTGTGTTTTCTTTTTTATGCTCTTCACTGTAAAATTATTTTCATATTAGGACATGTTTCTCACAGCATTCATCTGCAGTGTAGTTAATTTTATTGAAGAAGAAAGTTATTTCTGTAACACACAGTTTTCTTGCACTAGGTTCTGACACTGTATAGCCACGATAATTTGTTAAAAAGTTTCATATTAGCCCTTCTTAATATTCTTTGTTTTACTTTTGCTTTACTGTTGCTAGAAAATAGACTTTCTAATGAACATATAATACTTTACTGTTAATTGTACAGTTGTAAACTAGAGCACATAAATGCCTCTCTTAATAGGCAAAAAAAGTTTTGCGCATTCTCCTTGGAGAAGATTTTCTTTCCTTTTCTCGTTGCTTCCTTTTCTTCTATATCAGAATACTCATTATGTTCCTCTGAAATTTGTTTTCTTCTGGAATGGGATGTAAGGTGGATGTTGACATTTATAATACAGAGTAACATCTCTTCTAAACTTATGGGCTGAAATGCATATTATTTTTTAACATCAGAAAGCCAGGGGTAAAAAGGAATTTCTCTTTTGGAGATAGAGTGAGGCTAGTTAAAAGTAGAAAAATCTTGTTCAAGGAATGAAAAAGTTTCATGAAGTACTGGAGAATGGATTTTTGTGGTCATTCTGAGTCTAACAATGGAATATCAATAAGAACCTTGTCTAAAGGAGTCTAACAATGGTAGGGCAGTAAATGTGTATACTTGCAAATGGAATAAAGTAGTTGCGTGAGCATCTGAAAAATTGAAATTTTCTGTAAGCTTTTCTCTCTTGCCTGAAAATTCATATATGCATATATTTCTTATATTTTTATTTTAAAAAATAAACTCTGTTTCAGCATTTAGTGTTGAATCACCCTGTTAGCCAAAAGTAAAATATACAGGCATGTAATGACAAGAAGTTTCCTCATAGTAAGATATACAGGCATATAAGTCCATTTAAAACCTTTAATCTCCAATATCAAATGTTTCATTGATCTTCCATACTTCATCTTAAACTGAATGTTGTATGACCAAGAGAAAAATGTGAAGAGATTGATACAACATAAAACTTGGATGGTTTATAAATGAATCATAATTTAGAAAAAATTAAAACAAATTATCTAAAAATTGCTTTAGATGTACATTCTCGTGAATATTTAGAACTAGGCACTTACTAAAACTAGTTAGATGTGCATATTTCTGTGGAATTGCAAATTTTTGGTTTGCCTAAGATTGTTTTCTTTTCAATGTATACCTGAAGTACCAAAACTTATTTTATGTACATTTATCTTTATTTGTGTTTTAAGCCACTTTCTTTTTTGGTTTGACCTTCCAGAGCTCAGGTATGACACTAAAACATTTTCTCAAGAAATCCCATAGCATCATGTAAATAGATTTAAAAGAAAATGAAAGGAAAAAGGAAAAAGCCAATTCCATGATATTGGGGTGAGAATATGTGTATCTTTTCTCAGTTCTTCCTGTATATTTTCATGTATTTGATTTCTCAGTACTCATCATAATGTTGGATATCTCTCTCTTGTCATATTTAATCAGCTTTATGCCTTATTTTCTTTTCCCTATTTTTTTGGTTAATTTACAGAACACAGGATATAATGAAGGAGCTAAAGATATTGTTTGGTTCAGTGGTTTCCATTCCTCCAGAAACTTTTGTTACTGGGTATGATTTTTTTTTGGAAATATATATATATATATATATATATATATATATAAAATAGTAATATTACTTCTTTTTGATTCCATTTCCATGAAAGATCTGTTGCTGCAGGGTCATCTAATTATAAGGAAAAATGCCCTAGTGAATAATATTTTTAGGCACATCTCTTTGGCATAAAGTTAGTGCATGCTGAGGGAACATATGATGTTAAAGATTTATTTCTTCTTCCTTTTCTGATACTATTAAATTTTATCTGTTACTGAGCGGTGGCTTTTAAAATGTGGCATTACAAGTGTGCTACATGCAGGAATCTGACCTCAAAATCATATCTACAGCTTTATTTGCTAGTTAGTTCACCTGTTTATTAATTTCATTTTGCAGACGTATATTTGTAGGAGCAATATAAAATGGTCTTCACCTGAAAAACAATTTAACATTTGCAGACATAATCTTCTAAGGACAATTAAGAAATCAAATTTTCACCTTTACTATTTATGTTCACCTGTTTTTTCTTTTCTGTTGTCATGGAAAATGTCTCTTTCTACAGAAAATGTCTGAATCGTACACCATATCACTATAAAATGACAATCTAGTTTTGGTATAGGGCTTCTTTTCAGATGTCAGAGGGTTTCTACTCCGGTCTTGAAGAAAATCTTATGGAATTCCTCAACAACTGGAGACTCTCAAGTGAAGAACATTATGTGATTGCAGAAGCCACTGTGGATCCGTGCCAGAACCCAAAAATTGGTATGTCCATAAACTTTACCCTGATTCAATGTTTCACACATAGGCGTATTTGATTATTAAGGAGATTGACCAAGGTGTACCACTCAGATGTAGGGAAGTATTTGGAAATTTTTCAGCTCTATGTCATGATATATCTTGCGACATTTAGGAGAGAAATTGATCTTGCTGTCTCGTGGGTTCAGAATGCTGAAATACCTGAGGGGAAGCGGCAGGTAAGGGGAATGCAATGCTCATTTTGTCTTAATGTTCCTCCAATCAGTTATGTAATTTTTATCCTTATCCATTTCTGGGGTCTTCTGGGAACTAGTTTCCAATTTGGTTTGTTTATCATAATGAATCATATGTTAGGTTTATATGTTAGTACTTGTCCCAAAAAAAAGGGTTATTTGTGTTAGTTTTAGAGGGCAACTTCTCATATCATTTAATGAGTGGTTAACATTTCAAAAAAGGGAAAAAAGAAAAGAAAATGTTAGAAACATGATTTGATTGTTGAAGCTAGATAATTATAGCTAATATCTGGTGGGGCAGAAGCAACTGCCAATGGTGCCTTTTCCTTCTTGTTTATTTATGCTCCTTTCTAGTATTGTGAAATGATCAGTCCTCTGAGAGTTAGTCATGATTTATTCTCCTGTTATTGAGGTTGTGGAAAATAGAATGCATGAGGCAAAATTTTCAGAGTAATCTTTGTCCTTTTTCTCCTTTTTCTTCTTTTTCTTTTTTTCCTTTCTGTTTTTGCTGATAAATTTCTCTATGCATGGTGCTTTTAATAAAATGGTTCTTGAGCAGAAATTTGGTGGATTTTTGTATTTGATAGGTTTTATTCTCTCAAAGAGAAATCCTCAGATAACTTCAATGATCCTTTTTTAACCTGCATTTTCATCTCATGTAATCTATAATCTTTATGGTAGTGGGAAGTACATCTGTATCATATATAAACTCTTTTTCCTTGAGCTTTGTGCAATGTAATTATTGATTTATCTTATTAGGAATTTTTGGAAAAATTACACTCTATGAATCCTTCGGAAACCACAACCTCACGGCGATTCTCACGGTCATATTCCAATTCTGCTGAAGAACAGAAACCGCACATCAAATCTTTACAGGATAAGAAATCTAGACTCCTGCACAATGGTGAGAAATTTCCGCCGGGCTTATCTGCCTGGTGGTTCCGACAATTCACTCGGAACTTTAGAAATCATGTATTAAATGGGAAAGTTATCTTTGGATTTGTGTTATTGTGTGCCTGCATTTTTTATAGGAGGAGAGAAGCTACTGTAAAGAGGTAAGTGGTCTTTGACCCAAAATAAATGATCATTTCTATTTCTATAGTTTTCTTCTACCGCAATTTATTTACTAAGTGAGTTTTCTCTCTCTTGTTTTTCTACTGATACAGATTTGTTAGGACACAAGCTCAATCCTTAAAGAAGGCTTTAGTGGATGCATGGCAACTTGTTTTCTCTTATCAAGTAAACCCTCTAGCTGCTATTACTCATGGAAGTCACTGATGTAGCCATCAGTACAAAAGTTTTCTCGAAGACATTGAATGGCTGCTGCTTTAGTGATTAAACTACAGTGCACAATAATTTGTTATTTTTTTCTTTTTAGTGGTAAATAAGTATGATAAAGTGTAGTTTAGTGCATCAGATTGCAGGTAGCCTGCTGCAATAAAAAGCTGAACAGAGTTTTTCAGCTCCAAAGTTTTGGGTCTATTTGTATACTTATAAATAACTCAATACAATTCAGTTTTTTTGACAGATTATGTCAACCTAAATGTGTACCCAAAAGTTAACAGAAAAGAAAAATGACAGCAACCTTATATTCAAAGTAAAACTAAGGTTGAGAGGGTGAAAGACAAGATTGAACCAATGTAAATCATATTAAGAAAAATTCAATGCTAATAAAATTATTCCATAAGAAATATTGAAATATTTTCACCTCATTTTTTAGATCATAAAAAAAGATTGCAATTAAATGAATTTTATTATTTAAAGGGGAAAAAAAAAAAAAAAAGCCTAATTAGGTCTGCTTACACAGGCTTTCGTTTATTATACAAAATATGAGGGGCTATTTTGGAGTTTGTTTTAAATTTGGGGTCATATTTGCTAAATTGTTTTTGTCTCCTGTCTTACCCAATTCAAACCCTGACTTACGGAAAACTTTTAACTACGGCGACGGCCTATCCATCCCGGTCTACACCTTCCCGCTGCCGCCGGTGACTTCTTGTGCTATAGCTGCATTCAATGACGTCGCACTAACCGTCAGGAATTTCCGAGGGAGGAGAAGATGCTAAGTTGCCCAAGGGTAGGACAGAATCTGAAAATTTTGATGGAGAACCAAACTATGAAGGATAAAGTTCATTTTCACTACGAGCACAATGATTCCTGCAAGTTCTCCCGGTGGACAGCCAGGTAAATATTCTATAAGCATTGTCGTCTGTCCAGTAAGCAAAGGAGACGCACTGTCATTATCACTTATTTTTATAAAAAAAATTCCTAATATTTATTTGAAAATTTTGTTTTCAACGAAATTGGAGTTTCAGTTGGCTGTTTAGGAACTTAGTTGAATCATTTTTGACTTGGCACTACTGGGTTTGGGGTTTTAATGGGCAATGCTGAAATCATTTGCTTCTGATGATTGGGATTTTTGTGGTTGCATTTCTCGCGTTGATTGGGTTGAGTTTTTTTTTTTTTTTCTCCCCTGGGAAATTATTGTTGCTTAAATGCGCTCAAGATTGTTGTTTTGGATGCTTTAAGGAAGTGGTTTGCTTTCTTTACTATGATAAGCAATATGAGTTATTCCTCTGAGGCATCATGTTCAGGCATAAAATTTTGTAACTTTCTCTAGCTAATTTTATGTAAATATATTTGCAACCGGCAGGGAATGCTACCAGTATATGTATGCAAGGACTTGGCAAAAAGTTAATGGTTTTTACTCAGATATGGTGAAGGGCAATATATCAATCTCAGACTTGTTTAACAAAGAGGTAATCAATCAGAAAAAAACTTGTAATTTATGAATCAACGCCTGGAACATTTCTTTTTATCTCAAAACACATAGTTTCTGAAATAATTTTCCTTGTTTCTGCATCTTTTGAGTTGTATTTGATTCTAGATCAGTTTTTAGCTTGGCATGTTACTTTTGTACTGCTCTTTGGTTTGGAGTTGATGGGGTGAAATGAAATCTTCACTTGTATTTCTCCAACACCATCTATCTTTTGTCTCTTTTGTACTTTTTTTCTTTTTCTGATATTCTTGCTTCCCTTTTGAAGAAGAAAAATTGGAACTAAGAAAAGAGAGTCTTGATTTTTTTTCCTTCATAGCTGAAATTAAAACATAAACGGCTTGCAGTCTTAATACAGTAGATATCCCTTCTACATGACTTTGTATTACTCCTTACTGAGTTCATCTCTTGCTGCTCTCCATTGCATGATAAGGGCAAAGTTCTTTATGTTAATAGACCATAATTCATTGTTTAGGAGCCAGAAGTGCAAGTATATTCTGGACTTGTTGCTAGTAGTGTTCTTCAGATATTTGTTTATTTTTTATTTTTTACTTTGTTTGAGTAATTACCAAGGATTTCTCAGATGAATATCACCAGTCATCACGGTTCTGATGCTGTTGAAGATAACCATAAATCTGATTTTGAGTGTATTCCAACAAAAGACCGGACTGGAAGATGGGCTCGAGTGACTTTCAAGATAATCTTGTCATATCATGGTGCATCTTTTGATGGGTGGCAGAAGCAGCCTGGTTTAAACACTGTACAAGGGTAAAATTGGTTTTTTTTTTTTTTTTCTGATATATAATGATACTACATCAGTGATACTTTTCTTGTTGTTGCTTAAATTTTCTGTATGAATGTTGTGATACTTTCATTTAGCAATGTGACATGTGGAATAACTATAGGTTATCTTGTGTGGTTTTCACAAAATTAATACCTTTCTGTTTTTGGTGCTAATTTTATTGTTATTTTAGTGATATTTCTAGGTTTTGTAACAAGAATAGACAAATCACAGCATATACTTGCCATCTTGAAACATCTCTTCACACATTTTGTTATGATATAAACATGAACATATGACTTTCGAAATCATCCAGAGATTAATTTTTTTGATATTTTGCTTTTCAAGCAAGCTGTTATGTGGCATGACTTTTGCAGTACCATTTGTTTGTCCTTTCTCTTTTGGTGAGTGAAGAAGTTTTAGTTTTAGCTTTAGTTATAAACAGAAGTGGTTCATGAAAGAGATGATCCTCTAAACTGAACTAAATAAGATCTGCTTTACAATCCTGTAATCTGTGGATGCGAAACTTACTAACCCCCTCCCTCCCATATGATATTGTTAAGTTATATAGTTTATACTATAAACATGCATGTTCTTGTGATTAGCAATGTCAGATTATGCTTTAGTTAGCAAAATTGAATTCAAGTATGCACATTGCGTGATCTTTCGATATCTTTAATTATTCTGCTACATATTTCAAATGTTATTTTGCTTGACAAAATGTCATATGACTGCTAAAACTTTTCTGTTCTTTTAACAGCTTTGCAAAGAATATTTTGATGTTTGCATCTAGAAGGTTGAAAACACCCTCTGAAGGCTGATGTGACCTTTTTCCTTTTTTTGTGTTAGAGTATTAGTTGTGGGAGAATATATTCCATTTTAAATGAAATGATATAAAAAAAACGACGTATGATCCTTTTCTAAGGAGTTATTCTAGCTAGATCAAATGAATTAGCCCTTTTATAGTGGGTTACAATAGTTCAAACTGAATTGAGATCGATTAACTCTGCATTGGATTATGTCCCAATATATCAATTGAATGGTAAGTACAAGTGGTTGAATTTTTATAAATCGTTTTATGACATTCATATTTATACATTGCTTCTTTATGTAGTATAGTTGAGAGATCTCTTGGAGAATTTGTTGATGAGAAGAAAGCAACACTCCTAAAAGAAAAGAAGCTACCATTAGAAGGCTGTGCTGTAGTTGCTGGGCGCACTGACAAAGGGGTGACAGCTTTTCAACAAGTTTGCTCTTTTTGTATGTTCTGTGGGTGATTTTATATTACTCTTCCATCATTATAGTAAAACAAGCTCTCTCTCATCTTAACCACGTAGCATCCGATTTACCTCATCATTTTGCATTATTGAAGTTTGGATATGGTACTTTTCCTTTTCACTTTCAAGTAAATAAGGAATCATTTACATAGAAATAAAATTTATTGACTAATTTAGATATCCCTATGTTAAAAAATGAACATGGATTGTGCCTATGTGGATTTGTTAAATGTGTTACTTAAATTAATAGAATCTTAAATGTATTTTTTCTTACTAATTCCTTTCTTCAGAGGAGCAAAAATTTATGAAGACACTTTGATTTGTTATGACATGACAAAGAATTAGTTAACATCAACTGTAAGAGTTAAACAGAATCAAAAGTTACATATGAATTTTGGTAGAATTTGCACACCTGTTCTGGCCTCCTAGGGAGAGCCTATTAGCTCTTCCAGCTATTCAACTTTCCATTTTCACATATAATGCTACTGCAATTATATGTGCACATGGGATTTTATTTTTTATTTTTTTTATTTTTTTTTTCTATTAGAAACATAAAATTGTAACCATTTTCCTTTTTTTTCCCTAAACATATCCTTTCATTTAAAGGTTCTCTGTCCATTGTGATCTTCAAATGTGTAGTTTGATTATTTTTATTTTTATTTTTTAAAATATTTTTAAAACATAATGATTTACTACTAGGGACATTGATTTCCATGACATAGTTCAATGAGTTTAATTGTTTTCTATTGCTAGATACCTGGAGAAAGGATGTTAAACCTCAGGAAATTGAAGATTCAATAAATAATGCTGAACCAGGAAGGGTCAGAGTCATTTCTGTTGGTAAGGTAAATGCTGATATAGGTACATGATTGAAGTTTCTACATTATGTACTTTTAGAGAACATATGGTAGAAGTTATGTTTCGTACAGTTGCTGGTATTATAAATATCATACATATCATGTCCAATGAATATTGGATGCATACTCAGGAAACTAATTGTCAATAGGTATCTCGTGAATTTCATCCAAATTTCTCAGCAAAATGGAGGCGATATTTGTATATCTTTCCTTTCACCAATGGAGATGAGTCTGAACTTGAAAATTACTGCCACAAGGATGCAGATTGTAAAAATATTTTTTGCACACAAGATTTAAATAGTAATGACAATTGTGAAAGAGGTAGCCAGTTTGAACTTGATGTTGACGAGGATGGAATAGAATCTGGAAATAAACCAACAAAGTTTGAAGTAGGCAAGATCAACCAGATTATGCAACAATTGGAAGGAAAGTTATTATCTTACAAGATGTTTGCCCGAGATACTAAAGCCTCAAGAAACACGTAAGAATACAAATTTTCATTTTCACTCTTGGTGTGTGATTTATATGGCCAATTTGCAGATGGTGAGCAGCATATGCATATGTTGGGTTAAATTTGAAGCTTGTAGTTGCTCTCTGAATGTCTGACATAAATGATCTTAGGGCCTTTACTGGCATTATCGTTTATATCGCATGGAATGGTCAAATTCAGCTTTTAATAAAGACAGTTGTTTGATGCTTTTTGTTTGCAAACCAAAATGTTATTTGTTTTAACTGTTACCTTCATTTGGGCTCTATACTTTGGCAGATTGTTTATTCCTGGTACAAAATGATAACCAGGCTACCAGCCTGGTCTTTTTCACTGTTTCTGAATTAGTTTGCCCCAGATCTTTGGATATTGTCTTAGAGTTACCATTGTCTGTCAATATGACCATTTTGCAATTTTATATACATTTTCTGTTCTTATGTTCTCATTCACAATCAGCTTTTTTCTAATATGGAACCTCTGAAGTTTATTTCTTATCTTTGTAGTTTCTCTAGGGAGATCTTTAAGCTGTTGTTTTCTTAATGCAAATGACCCTTGTGAGGAATTTGCACGATGCAAATCTGATGCATGTCAGACTTATCAGGTTGCTTGTGCATTTTTTATGACTATTTCTATTTGATTATGTGGATCAGTTGGTGTTTCTTGCTAGATGATTGATTAACAGCTAAGAACTTTGTGGTATCTTTTCATTACCTGATTCTGATTGGTTTCATCATTAGCTTAGTTTGATATGAAAAATTATTGCCATGATATTTACTTTAATGGTACTTTTGCTTGCAGTCCCTTCAAATGGAGTTCTCTCCACTTCTTTTAGGATACTGTAGATTTATTGGCTATTGATTTAATTGCCTTGTTCTGGAGTTATTTATCTAGTAGGTTGCCAATATTTGGTCAGTTATGTAATTATATACTTTTTGCTTGTTCTTACAATGTCTTACTGATATTTCAGGGGTCCACCAACTGAATGTTTTGTTTATCATGCCCGAGCTGCTGAAGCTTTCTTACCATGTGCACAGGTATCTATTATCTTACTGAGATTACTGCTAGGCTTCAACTGTGTCTTTGAATGGCCATTACAACATAATAAAATTGACTGAAGATAAAATGTTTACAAGTCCTCTCTCCCTTTGCGTAAAAAATTCACTATTTGAAGCAAAAAAAATTATTAGCCATGAAAAATTAGCACATGGAGAATCTATGTCAAAGAAATTCTTATTAAATTGATCTAAGATAATGCTGAAGCAATATGTCTAAATATATGTAAAATATTTGAGTTTTGTTATTGGGATGTTATAATATAACAGTCATTTTAATAAACCTTCTGAATTAATTGGCTTGAGCTGTTGTTTTTTGCAACCTAGGATGACATTCAATAAATGTGCGTGTCTTGCTGACATTCTTAAATTATATTGTGATGAAGATTCTGTTGATGAGTCTTGGTTGTAATCAACTGTTCTGCACCTAAATGGTTTTTTGTTTTCTTTGTACAAATCTGAAGGATGGGAACTGTACAAAGGTTATGTGCATCGAGTTGGTTGCTAATCGCTTCTTGCGAAAGGTAATTACTTATCTTTTGAGCCAATTTTTCAATACAGCCATTCTTTGTTCTTAAGAGGCATCAATGCCTCCACCCTTATTGGATATATATAACTTCTATACACTTGGTATATTTCCACATTGTTGGTTCCCGGTCTCCCTGGATCAGTTCTTTTTGAAAACCTTGTACTTTCTTATGTCAAGTTTGCCCATCTACAATTATTGTAACATTTACTTTACTGAGTTATACTTTGATTATCTGAACATAGAAACATCTTCAGAGCATTGCCATAATTTTAAGATTTAATATTGTTTTGGGGGTTTTCATTACTTGTTTAGATGGTTCGAGTTCTTGTAGCGACTGCAGTCCGAGAGGCAGCTGCTGGAGCCAATGACGACTCATTGCTGAAACTGATGGATGCCACATGCAGGCGTGCCACTGCTCCTCCTGCTCCCCCTGATGGCCTCTGCCTTGTTGATGTTGGGTACACAGAATTCAATCCTAATATCTGCTTTATTTCTTGAATTAATTTGTGAGAATGGTTTGCAAGGAGAGAGAGAGAAAGAAAGAAAGAAAGCTACATTTTTTATTATTTTTTTTAAAATTGCAACTCTTGAGAGTTTATGTTATAATGAATCAAGACAAATATTTATTGTATCGTTTTCGTTTTCTTTCAATACTTTTTTAAGTTTAGTTTATTTTATTTTTTAAACAAAAGACATCTCGAAATTAATATATATGGTGGGAGTGATTATGAAGAATGCATTTGGTTGTTTAAAATTATGGTCTTAAATTGTAACCGATTGACCTTTTGTAGGCTTTAATCAAACTCAAAGGCATACCGTTAATTTCTGATGCAAAGGAATGGTAAATCCCCATGCATGCAAAAAAGAGAGGACTAGGAGAATTTTGATCTTCTCTTTCTCTCTCTCCATTCATGTTTCTGCACCACTTTCTCTCTCTCACATCGGTTACTGTTTGTTTCTTTCCCTTTTTCCCCCATCCCTATGCACGCACAAATATTTCTCCAGTCTTCATCAATTTCATTCTCTAATCTCTTCCTGAACCAAAACAAAATCATTCGTGTTTTCCTTTACCAAAGAGAGAGCCCTCTAAGAGGGCGCGCACCCACAAGTGCGCGCACCAATCACGATGCCTTACAGCATGAACATTAATAGTGAATATTATAACAATACTTTTTCATTGTTTTTTATTCTGTTAGTCCTTATTCTTCTTCAAGTTATCACAACAAAAAGTGCATCCGATGAATCCCAAATCCTCATCAAGTTCAGAGATTCTTTTCAAAATTCAAGTGCTCTAGTGGGATGGGATGCCAAGAAGAAACCTCCATGCACAGACGACAAATCAAACTGGCCGGGTGTGTTGTGTGATAATGGATTTGTTTGGGGTTTGAAGCTTGAGAATATGGGATTAACAGGAGAGATTGACATGGATTCTCTCAGTGAGTTGAAATCTTTGAGAACTATCAGTTTGATGCATAATAATTTCGATAGTTCTCTCCCAAAAGTTTCTAAATTAAGTTCCTTGAAAACCATTTATTTATCGTTTAACAAGTTTGCAGGAGAGATTCCATCTGATGCTTTTAAAGGCATGGCTTCACTCAAGAAGGTTCATCTCGCAAACAACAAGTTTTCTGGTCCCATCCCTTCTTCCTTAACCTCTTTGCCAAAGCTCATGGAATTGATGATTGACAACAATTTGTTTGATGGACAAATACCAGCTTTTCCTCAAGAAAGATTCGTCTCTGCAAATTTTTCCAACAATCGTCTCACCGGCCGTATCCCTTCCACTTTAAGCAAGTTGAATCAATCTTCATTCTCTGGCAAGTTCTTCTCTCTCTCTCTACATCCTCTTTTTTCTTCTACTCCCCAAATACAAATATTAATTATTCCTTGATGATGATGATCAGATAATGAAGATTTGTGTGGTGCACCATTGCCAACTCCATGTCCTGAATCATCAAAGCTCTCAACATCAGCCATCGTAACGATTCTTGTTGCTATTTTCATAGCAGTAGCTGCTATAATTGCAGTTATAATCATCCTTAGAAGGAAAAGAACATCTGACGATGATGATAATGATCAAGAGGAAAACAATACAACAACAACAACACTGCCTACAGAAATCAGTCCCAAGAAAAAGAATAATAATACTACTACTACTAGTCCTACTGCCGGTGGTGGTGCTCATGATTTAGATACAATGGAAAGAGGGATGCTTGTTGCCAATGGTGGTGCTGGTGAATCTGTAGATACATCCAAGAAGACTCATCATGATATGGGCAACACGAAAGCCATGTCGTTCTTGACTGATGATATTGAAAAGTTTGATTTAGACGATCTTTTAAAGGCATCTGCAGAAGTATTATCAAGTGGGGTATTTGGAGCATGCTATAAAGCCTCTCTTACTAATGGCCAAATCATGGTTGTGAAGAGGTACAGACAAATGAATAATGTTAATAAACAAGAGTTTCATGAGCACATGAGAAGGTTGGGAGGATTAAATCATCCAAACTTGCTTCCTGTTTCCGCTTTCTATTATAAAAAGGACGAGAAACTTTTGGTCTCTCGCTATATAGACAGTGTCAGCCTGGCTGTTCTTCTTCATGGTATGTATTTTTCTCTCTCTCATTTTCTATATATACACACATACATACATACATACATACATATTCATTTTGCCATTCATTCTAGCTACCCGTGTTAAAAGGATGCTAAATTTAACCATTATTCTCTATTCAGTTTAAACTTTTAGTGCTGATAATTTAATATAGTATTAGAACGATCTTTTAACTTTTAAGTATATATGACAATTTAATATAAATATTAGAGTATGACAATTTAATATTAGTATTAGAGCATCTAAAATGTCATGGATTTGACTCTATATTTGACTTTTTCTTTTTAGATTTATTGATTATTATTTATGTATTAAGATGTTTTGTTCTATCTTCTGTTCTGTTCTATCATTATACCTTATACGTTCTGTTCTGTTCTATTCTATCCTCGTACCTCATACGTTCTGTTATGTTCTATCCTCGTACCTCATATGTTCTGTTCTATTCTATCTTCATACATCATACATTCTGTTCTGTTTTATCCTCATACCTCATACATTCTGTTCTGTTTTATCCTCGTACATCATATGTTATGTTCTATTCTATTCTCGTACCACATACTTTGTACCTCATACATTCTATTCTATTCTTTTCTCGTACATCATACGTTCTGTTCTGTTCGTACCTACCTCATAAGTTCTGTTCTATCCTCATATCTTATTTGTTGATTATTGTGTATTAAAAAGATAAATTTAAGCATATCTATTTCAAAAGGTCATCATTTTCTGGATCTGTAATAATGTTGACATTAATTTTATTTTTTATTTTTTAATTTTTTTTGTTTCAGTTAATAAGTCAAGTGGTCATATAAGCCCAGATTGGGGAAAAAGATTAAAAATTATAAAAGGAGTATCAAAAGGTCTTTTATACCTCTACCATTCCCTTCCAAGTCTAATAGCACCCCACGGTCACCTAAAATCCTCAAACATTATTCTCAACCAAAATTCAGAGGAGCCATTATTAACCAACTACGGGCTACTCCCGGTGGTGAATCTTGAACATGCACAAGAACAAATGATAGCCTACAAATCACCAGAATTCAAGCTAGGCGGTCGAGTAACCAAGAAAACCGATGTATGGAGTCTTGGGATACTCATAATAGAAATCTTAACTGGAAAATTCCCATCAAGTTTCTGGCAACAGGGAATAGAGGATCGTCACCCCGGCCATGCAGACGAGGATGATTTGTCGACGTGGATACATTCTGTGGTCAAAGATGGTGGTAATGATGAACGGACGGTGATGATGAACGTGATTGATCCTGAAATGCAAGAAAATGATTCATCGTTGGTGAAAAACAGCGGAGGACAAATGATGAAACTGTTGAAGATTGCTTTGAAATGCTGTGAAAATGAGATTGATAAAAGGTTGGATATTATTGAGGCAGTGGAAATGATTCAAGAAATCAAAGAAAGGGATGATAATTATAATAATAATAATGATAATGATAATGATAATAATAGTAATAATAATAATAATAATGTTGGTGATGATGATTTCTACACTTCATATACAAGTGAAGGAGATACCCGTTCTTCAAAAGAGGACTTTCAAATGAATTTTGATACAAAAAAGCATGGTTAAATTTATTTATTTATTTATTTAATTTTATTAATTAAGTAGGAAAATTGGGTAAACACGTTAAAGAAAAGAAAGATATACTAATAATCCTTTTTCTTTCTTTTTTTTTAAATCTTTTTCTTTCTTTGTACATAATTTTTTTTCTTAGTCACTGGTAATGAGAGAGAAGAAATATATATTAGGGATTTACTTAATATATATATTGTACTTTGTGATTGAAAAGAAAGAAAGAAGAAAAAAAATGAAGATTTTTATGAAGGGGTGCATGGAGATTGGATTTGCAATTACTAGGGTTTTCTTTTTTGCTTCTTTTTCTCTCTTTCTTGATGGATGATATAGGGAGGTATAAAAATGAGTTTTCTAGGTTTTTTTTTTTTTAATGTAGAGTAGTGTAAAATGATAGTAATTTTATAAATAAAATCTTTTTTTTTTCTTTTCTTTTCTTCTTGTCTTTCTCTTAAGTACTACATTAATCTATTTGGTACATACAATTAGTTAAACTATGTATGTAATATAAGTATATTGCAATTTCATGTCTGGTTTTTATTATATTAAAAAAAATTATACCTTATGATTTTTATAAATCATATTACTTTATAACATCCCACTACCTCCACTATCTCCAAACTTTCACTACTTCCATATGGAGGTAGTGGAAGTAGTGGGATGTTATAAAATTATGAACATACAAAATAATATGATTTAAAACTCTTCCTTTTTGGATGTTCATTGTACAAGAAATATGTCTCATTAAAACCTTACTAGAGAAAAAACCCAGTAGAAAAAAAATTATAGTGAAGGAAAAAGAGTACATCGTTCCTTGTATACTCCCCCTGATCATTACATGATATCTTTGTATTGACGCATTGCAATATTATGGATTAGTCTTTCAAATGTTGAACTTGGTAATGCTTTTGTGAACAAGTCTGCCATTTATCATTTGAAGGAATCTGTTGTACATCAATATCACCATTTTTTTAAGATCATGTGTAAAAACAAATTTGCTAAAATATGCTTTGTGCGATTTTGTTTTATATATCATTCCTGTAATTGAGCTATACATGTGTTATCTTCATAAATTATTGTTGGAAGTTCTTTGTATGAAGATAAACCACATGTCTCTCGGATGTGTTGAGACATAGAACTTAACCAAACACATTGGATTGCTATAGAGTTTACATGATTTGAAGTAGTAGCTAATGTTTGCTTTGTAGAACGCCATAAAACAACAGTTCTTCCACATGTAAAAACATAGTATGTTTGAGATCTGATTTTATGTGGATTAGACAAGTAACCAGCATCAGCATAACCAACAAGTTGTGGTTTAGAACTATGAGGATATAACAATCTCATATTAATTGTACATCGAATGTATCGAAATACATGTTTAATTTCATTCTAATGTCTTCTAATTGGACATGAATTAAACTTTGCTAACAGGTTAACAGCAAAAGCTATAGCAGGTCTTGTATTATTAGCAAGATATATTAGTGCACCTATTGCACTAAGATATGGTACTTTTGGACCAAGAACTTATTCATTATCCTCACGGGTTCAAAAAATGTTTTTTCACATCAAGTGATTGAACAACCATTAGAGTACTCAATAGATGTGCCTTGTCCATGTAGAATATTTTAAAGACATTTTTAATATAATTTGATTGATGAACAATAATTATAATTTTATCTTTTAAATGCTCGATTTGCAGGCCGAGATAAAACTTTATTTTTCCGAGACCTTTCATCTCAAATTCTTTCTTAAAAAAATCTACTGCTTTTAAAATTTCTTCAAGGGTTCCAATAATATTTAAATCATCAATATATACAACTATTATAAACCTTGAATTTTATTTTTTAATAAATACACATGGACAAATTTGGTTATTTTGATAACATTCTTTCAATAAATATTCACTAAGATGATTGTATCACATTTGTACAAACTGTTTTAAACCATACAAAAATCTTTGTAATTTTAATGAATATAATTCTCAAGAATCTGATTTATATGCTTCAGGCATTTTAAATCCTTCAAGGATTTTTATATAGATATCACCATCAAGTGAGCCATATAAATAGGTTATAACTACATCCATAAAACGCATATCAAGTTTCTCATTAGCTGTCAGACTAAGGAGATAACGAAAAGTAATTGCATCCACCACTGGAGAATAAGTGACCTCATAGTCAATTCCAAGTCTTTGAGAAAAACCTTGTGAATAAGACATGCTTTATATCTCACAATTTCATTTTTCTCAATTTTTTTCTATATAAATACTCATTTATACACTACAGGTATGACATCTTCAGGTGTCTGGCTATGGGTCCAAAACCTTCACGTTTTGCAAGTGAGTTTAATTCTGCTTGAATTGCATCTTTCTATTTTATCCAATCACTTCTATGTCGATATTCATCAACATATGTAGGCTCATTATAATCATTTTCATTTATAATAGTTGATGTTACATTATATACAAAAACACTATCGATTGTTATTTCTTCTCGGTTCAAGCGTTTCCCCGTTGAGACATAATTTATTGAGATTTCATCATTATCTATTTTTATGATATTTTCAATATCTTTAGGTACCTAAACTTCTTCTCGAGTTATTTCATTTATTATGTCTCTTGACTCTTCTACAGTATTAAGCCTGAATTCAATATTAACATTTGCTCCCTTCTTTTTACGGAGATTTTTATCTTTTGAACTAATTGGTCTACCACGCTTCTGGCGTGCTATAGACTAATTTTCTATTTTATTTACAGATTGTCCTTGTGGGACATCAATCAATATAGTAGCATTTTCAGCTGGTATATGTGACTTAGTCACTCTCTTTAGGTCGGTAAATGCATTTGACAATTGATTTGCTATACTTTGCAAATGTATTATCTTCTGAACTTTAAGTTCACACTGATTTGTACGAGTATCAAGATATTGTAAAGTATTCTATGTAATATTTTTTACCAAATTATTTTTCTTTTACTCCCTATAATCCCGAGAACATTAATTCATCAAAATGACAATCGGCAAATCGTGCCGTACAAAAATCTCTCGTCATAGGTTCAAGATATCTTATGATAGAAGGAGAATTGATATACACAAATCATATCACTTTTTTAGCATATTTTTAGGCACAATTTAGGGAGAAATTGGAGTTAAATCATTCTCAATTGATTGTTATTAACGCAATTGTGTAGTTTTTGTGATTTTGGAAGCTTCAGGTGAAATATGCAAGAAAATGGCAAATTTCGGGGTAAAAACATGATTTTCGAAAGTTCAGAAGTCAAGACGGGCGTCCCGAACCCCTGTACAGACTCCCACATCATTTTCTGCATCAAAAATCACTCAGTTCCCTTGCTATAAATACCCCAGGCCTTTCACAGTTGAAATCATTCCTCTTCACTTGATCTGAATCATTCAGTGGCTTCGAGTACACAGTTTTCTACTGTCTACGAGTCATTCAGTGACTTTAGGTGTTTTCGTTTGAGTAGATTTCTAGTATTCGAGAGTGTCTCGTGTTCTCTGTTTTTTGAGAGTCTGTCTCAGATCCTAGAATACGACTAGATAGGGTTTATTTTTAATATTCATAGAATACCCGGGATTTCGTTAGGAGATCCTAAGAGAGCACTAGGCGTTCGAAGAGTTAGTCAACAGGGCTTTGCTTAAGCCCGGAACGTAAGGTAAAGCAATAGCTACTAGGCTGAGGAAGCATCCTCCGAAGGTTCTGTCGAGCAGAGTCGGGTCAAGCAGTCCATGATATACAAGCAGTTGCTCCATCAGCGGACCTAATAAAGGGTGAATACTTTATGGTGGTGGTCCCCTTGTCCCTCTTTTTATATGTCTGTACTGTGTTTGTCCAAAAACCTATTTGAATACTAAATTATGATATTATGAATATGTGTTTTGCATGTTGAAGGTATTTACATTTTTCCGAAAAGGTCACCATCTTAATTATCATTATGACTGTATATCTACTTGCTCTTTTAAATTAGATGAATGGTTATAGACAACTCCTAACCACGGTCTAATCATAACTTGTCTAGTTTATCAGGCCTTAATTTAGGGCTTTGTGTGAGGACGGAAGCATTAAGGTCTGCCATATTAGATGAAATAACCTATAGATCACCATGTTTGTTAAAGTAGTCTAAGTAGGATGAGTTCGTGTGTTTATGCCGGCGTTAGGGCGAGCGGCATGATCTCTTGAGTGACACATGACTTTCATGGATGCCTTTAGCTCGAACCGTGAGTAGGGTCGTCAATGGCGATGGGGCGGTTTATTAGATACTCAGATGTGGTACACAAGTAGAATCAGTATATAATTGCAATCTAGACCAAGATATATCTAAAATACTCGAAGATAGGTCAATCAACATGTAGGAACAATATAACATATATTAGAACACTATATGTAAAACACTCTTGCATGCTTAAGTAAACTTGAACCTAGTGTAGAATGGATCAACCTCTCATCAAAGATATTGATGAATGATTGCATAATTGGATAATAAAATGAGAGTTAGGGTAAAAGGATAGTTACTACTAAGCCGTTACCACTTCCCTGGGAGTACGATAAATTCTTAAATCAAAATCGTAGGTACTTTCCAACAAACTAGCTACACGACAGGTACTCTGCCTTAGGTTCTGATTGATTAAGTGACAACATAGATGCTAAATGTGACAGTTAGTAATTCTAAGTCCTTAGTTATTCATAATCGATATAGGGTAAATAAAACCTATTTTTAGCATATCGATCGGAACGCATCAAGAATCAAAATCAACATATATCTCTAATCTTCTTTGAGGACCTAATTTTATGCGTTGTGGTGGAACAATAAGAACATATATTGCACATCCAAAAATTCTAAAATGGTAAATATTTGGCTCCCTACCATAAGCTAATTGCAATGGGAAATATTTATAATAACTTGTTGGTCTAACACGTACAAGTGCTGCTACATGCAAAATTGTATGATCTCAAGCCCGAAATAGGTAATTTAGTTTTCATAAGTATAGGTCTATGATATGCATAAATCATATCACATTGTTAGCATGTTTTTAGGCATGATTTAGGGTGAAATTGAGGGTAAATTTGTCTTAATTGTCCATTATTAACTCAATTTCACAGTTTTTATGATTTTGGAAGTGTCAGGTGAAAAGTGGAAGAAAATGGCAAATTTCGGGGCAAAAACACAATTTTTTAGAAGTTCGGACTGCGGGGAGGGCGTCCCGGTTCAGGACGGGCGTCCTGACCTGGTCAAAAGGTCGGGACGGGCGTCCAAGACTCGGGACGGCCGTCCTGACCTGGTCAACAGACCGGGACGGGCGTCCCGAACCAGAAAATCAAGTCCCACATCGAATTTTTGAGAGAAAATCACTCCAGAAAGCTGCTATAAATACCCCAGGCCTTCCTCAGTTGAAATCATCCCTCTCCACTCGATCTGAGTCATTCAGTGGTTTCCAGTGTACAATTCTCGAGTACACAACTCACTCGGAGACTCAGATTTCAGTATAAGTTTTCTTTCTTTCCTTTTTGTGTTTCGTTTTTCTTAGTTTTTGAGAAATAGTCTCAGATCCTAGGGTTCGATAGATAGGTTTGTTTCTGGTATTCATAGAATACCCGGGATTTCGTTAGGAGATCCTAAGAGGGCTCTAGGCGTTCGAAGAGTCAGTCCACAGGGCTGGGCTTAAGCTGGGTATTAAGGTAAAGCCCAGTTACTAGGCTGAGGAAGCGTCCTCCGAAGGTTCTGGCGAGCAGAGTCGGGTCAAGCAATACGACATATACAGCAATACGCTCCATCAGCGAGACTTCGTAAAGGGTGATTTCTTTATGGCATCGGTCCCCCTGTCCCTCTCTTATATGTTGTTATTGTGTTTGTCCAAATAGTAATTGTGGATATTGGATTATGATTGTTATGGATATTTGTTAGATATGTTGAAGTTATTATGTTTTTCAGGAAATAGCCACCTGCTTAAATATTTATTATGTCTGCATGTCTAATGTAGTTTCTTTTAAACTAAAATTAGGTTATAGATAATTCCTAACCACGGTCTATTCATAACCTGTTTAGTTTAACATGCATCAATTAGTATTGGTGTCTGTCATGCTAGATAAAATAACCTACAGAACACCCTGTTTGTTAGAGTAGTCTAGGTAGGCTGAGTAGAGTGTTATGCGGGCAGTTATGGACCAGCGGCGTGATCCCCGAAGTAACATAGGGCTTTCACAGTTGTCTTTAGGCCGAACCGTGAGTAGGGCCGTTTACCTTAACGATGGGGCGGTAGCATAAAGACTCAGATGTGGTACACCTTTAGACTCAGAACATAGTTGCATTCCAAGCTAAGATATATCTAAAACACTCGAATATAGGTCAATCAACATATATGAACAATATAACATAGAATCAGAACTTTGTCTATAAACACTTTTAGGCCTGATTAGACTTAAACCTAGTGAAGAATGGATCACCCTCTCATCAAAGTTATTGATGAAGATTGCATAACTGGATTATAAGATAAGAGTTAGGATAAAAGGCTAGTTACTACTAAGCCGTTACCACTTCCCTGGGAGTACGATAATTATTTAATAAAATCGTAGATACTTTCCAACATACTAGCTACACGATAGGTACTCTGCCTTAGGTTCTGGCTGATTAAGTGAACCTTAGAGACTAAATGTGACAATTAGTCAATCACAGTCCTTAATTACTCATAATCAACATAGGGTAAAATAACACCTATTTAGCATATCGGCTGGAAACCCATCAGTCTAGCTATCAATTGAAGTCTTTTAATAAAAGATTCAACTAACCCTTTTTGTGTATGAACATGAGCTACAAGATGTTCAACACTTATACCAATAGACTTACAATAATCATTTAAACCTTGAGATGAAAACTTATCAACATTATCCAAACGTATTGATTTAATTGTATAATTTGGAAATTGTGCTTGTAATCTAATAATCTAAGCAAACAATCTTGCAAACATCAAGTTGCGAGTTGATAGTAAGCTAACATAAGACCATTTGCTAGATGTGTCTATTTGAACCATAAAATATCGAAATGGTCCACATGAAAGGTGAATTGGTCCACATATATCACCCTAAATTCTTTCTAAAAATGTTGGAGATTAAATTCCAATTTTAGTCGGTGTTGACTTAATAATCAATTTTCCTAAAGAACAAGCATCACAAGAAAATTCTTTCGATTGAAAAATCTTCAGGTTTTTCAATAAGTGTCCATGTTAATTTTCAATAATATTTTACATCATGGTTGAATTGGGATGCCCCAATCGGTCATGCCAAAGAGTGAACATTTTTTAATCAATAAACTTCTAGTTTATTGAACATATTTCAATTGCATTTATTCTTGTGTAGTACAAGAAGAAAACATATTAAAAATTTCTAATATAATTTTCTTACTCGAAACAATGTTTGTAATATGAAGGTACTCATCATTTCCTTCACTTACACTCTCCACATGATATCCGTTAAGATGAATATCTTTGAAACTTAACAAATTCCTTTGAAACTTAGATGAAAATAATGCATTGTTTATATTCAATTTTGTTCCATTGGGTAACATTATAATGGCTCTTCCGGAGCCTTCAATTATTTTTGTACTACCCGAAACTGTACTAACATATGTCTCATTCATCTTTATTGCAATGAAATATTTTTTATTATTAAGAATAGTGCGAGTAGCTGCACTATTGGCAAAACATATATCTTCTTTTGGTTGAAACCAGATCTATAGTATTAAACTAATCAAAAGGATGTACAACTATACAAACAGACCAAGCAGACACCTAAATAGACTCCCCATGCCAAGCAGAAAGAAGTTCAACAATCTTCCTAAGACCTCTTTCCACCAAGGTATAGGGGTTCTCCAAAACTCTAGTAGAACCATATATACCAGAGGTATGATTACACCACAATTCATACACCATCTGACGGAATACATATCCCCAATTGGGATGGCTAACAGCCATAGCACCAGACATGCACACATTAGTAGAAATCCAAGCCTGAATATTCGTATATCCAAAAAAGGGTCTCCACAGCTCCTTATCCAGCAGCAGTTGCCACACACGTTGTGAACGAGCGCAGTCCCGCAGTAGGTGAAGAGCTGTTTGGTTACCCCTATCACACCAGTCAAATCTCGGTGATGCAACAATCTGTCGTCACCAAAGAAGCTCTGACGTTGGTAGAGCATCATGCATGCACATCCACAGCGTGAACGACGCACGAGCCGGTCCTCTAAACCTCCAAATCCTACACCAGGCACGTGATTTGAACATTTGGAAGTTGTTCAATAGGCACCTTCTCACCGAGGCAGTTGTGAACTCACCAGACTCCGTCAACCCCCAGTAGGGCATGTCCTCCTGCTCCTCTCTACACACTGGCACTACTCGAACCATAGCATCAATTGCTTCCCGTGGTAACCACTTTTGTAGATCCTGGAGCTGCCAACCTACACCCGAATCCCACCAGTCCTCCACCCTCTGCCAAAGCATAGATGGGTGGACTTGGGAGTGAACCAACTGTAGCAGTGGCCTCTCAGTGCACCAGTTGTCCAGCCATAACAAAGTCCCCCTGTCATTCCCTACTAGCCATTTCATTCCCAATTTGGCGAGCGGTATAGCCTTCAGCAGCCCCCGCTAAAGGCATGAAGCATTACAAGCGCTGCAACCTTCATTCAGTGCACCCCAACCTCCATATTTACCCAGCAGGACCATGGAGCTCAACTCGTGCGGATTGCGGAGCACTCTCCAAATTAACTTGCAGAGCATCACCCGATTCGTTTGCTCCAAATTGAGAAAACCTAAGCCCCTATACTGCTTCGGGTGACATAGCTTTTCCCATGCTACCGCGTGTAGCTTACGCTGAGCCACACCATGACCCCAAAAGAAGCACCGACACAGTTGTTCCAACTTTCCAATGATACCCTTCGGAACTATGGCAGACTGCATGGTATAAGTGGGTAATGCCGCCAGTGTGGTTTTCAACAAAATTGCTCGAGCTGCCCTCGATAGGAGCTTCATTTTCCATCCTGCCAGGCGCTGGTTTGCCTTATCTAGCAGGTATTGGTAGTTCTTCAGCCGGGGACACCCATGTAATAGCGGAATCCCTAGGTAAGTACCCAAATCAGCTGTGGGCAAGATTCCAAATTCAGAGCATATGACGTGGCGTAGGTACACCGGTGTATTTGGTGAGAACCAAATCCTGGACTTATGCCGATTAACCCGTTGTCCTGATATCTCGCAGAAGCTGGTCAAAACATGTTGCATCTTTCGAGCCTAAGAGAAAGACACCTCCCCACACAATAGTAAGTCATCTGCAAATAGAATATGAGAAATCCTCGGACAACTTGGTGCAATGGAAACTGGCAACCATCGCCTCTCTTGAACCTTCCGGGAAATCACCTGCCCCAACACCTCCATACACAATACAAACAAATATGGGGAGAGAGGGTCCCCTTGTCGTAGTCCCCGTGATGGTGTAAATGGTTGCAGTGATACCCCATTCCAACATACTGACAGAGCCGTTGAGGAGATCGTATTCATGATTAACTCCCGGAAGGTTGGACCAAAGCCCGATTACTTCAACACTGTCATAAGAAAGCCCCAATCAATCCTATCATATGCTTTCTCCAAGTCGACCTTAACGATACACCCTGCCTTTCGACCCTTCCACCGCATAAGCGAGTGAATCAATTCTTGCGCTATATGACATTATTGATTGTCGACCTTCCACGAATAAAGCTGGATTGTCCTGGCCCCGTAAGCTTCGGCATCACTGGTTTCAGTCGGTTTTCCAACACCTTTGAAATAATCATAGCCAGCACATTGCAGAGGGAAATTGGTCGGAACTGGCCAAGTGTCTCAGGTGACTGGCATTTAGGGATCAAACAGATGGTCGCTTCATTAAGTCCCTTCGGCAACACGCCCGTAGTGAATATCGGCTGCAAGAACTCCACCACCGATGGACCCACGACATGCCAATACCTTTGGAAAAAGCTTGGGGGAAAACCATCCGGCCTAGGGGCCTTATGCAGTCCCATTTGAAAGAGGGTCTGCTCAATTTCAATCGCAGACACAGATCTATTTAAGCTAAGCACCTCTCTTGGGTCCAAACCCGGAAAACTCCAACCAGAACTGTCCAGTGGTGAGGTTGGTCCTTTCGTGTAAAGATTTGAATAAAACTGGCGGATCATCTCCTTCAAAACCTCCTCATCCTCCTGCCACTGACCATTTTCATCCTTTAGGCTGCCAATGCTATTCTTCCTTCGGCGTGCCACTGTGGAGATGTGAAAGAACCATGTATTGTTCTCCCCTTCTCGGAGCCACCGAACTCTTGACTTTTCCTTCCAAAAGACTTCCTCCTACAAAAACAGCTCCCCTAACTCATGCTGGAGTTTGGCCTCCAACTTCCGCAAATACAGGTTCTCATAGTGGCAGATGGCTCGCTGTATCCCCCCCAAGAGGGCTTGGCACCTATTCTTCCTGTCCAAAAAATCACCATAGACATACTTCTTCCACCGCTTCACTTCCTCCCGGAAAAACTGCAGTCTCGTTGGAAGGTCAGCCGTAGCCGTTGTCGCCCAAACCCTCTGGACTAACTCTCCAAAACCTTCTGCCTCATACCAAGCTGCTGACAGTTGGAAGCCCTCGGGGCGGCTTCTCTTCCCCCTGTTGCCCGTGACCTCACCAAGAGTGGCACATGATCATATCTCATTCTCGGGAGATACCAGACCCCGGTATCGAGGAATAAGGATAGCCATTCCTGGTTGCAGAGTGCTTTATCCAGCCGTTCCTTAATATTCGCTCGACCCATCCTCATGTTATCCCAAGTGAACTGAGGACAAATAAATCCGAGGTCCATTAGTGCACAGACTGAAATCATCCTGCCAAACAACCGTTGTCCAAGAGGTCGTGCTTGGCAGCCCCCTTTCTTCTCTGAAGCCCGCAGAATCTGGTTAAAGTCTCCAACTAGAAGCCAAGGCAGGCATATTAATTCACCCAACTTCTCCAAATAAGACCACAAAGCAGAGCGAAAGGCCAACTTTGGAGAAGCATAGATAGCAGTTAACAGCCACGGTGGCCCCTCATTCCCGTACACAATCACATTCACAAATTGGTCATCCATAGACACCAGCTCCAAATTCAAATTCATGTTCACCTGCGACCATAAAACCCATATACCCCCGGCGAAACCGTCAGCTTCAGCCACCAAAAAATTCAAAAACGGAGTCTGTGTAAGAAAGTTGTGTATGCAAGAACTATCCACAAGTGTTTCAAGCAAAACTAAAATGTCCGGAACAGTAGTATTAATTAAATCTAGGAGGTATCTTACAAAATTTTTGGAACCTGCACATTTGCAGTTCCAAGATACAATCTGGGGCAAACGCATTAACGGGGTTTCCCAAGGTCCCCTTCCACCTCTCCAGTGGTGGCTGTACTGCCCACACCCACTTGCTTACCAGTTGCATCCAGACAGGATCCTACCCCAGTGCCAGCTCTGGACGAGGAAACTCCTTTGCCCTTAGCTCTCGAATGTAGATCGGGGCCCCTGCCGCCCCTCTTCAACTTGCCTCTAGTTGTAAGAGAACCCGGTTCAGGTACCGGGCTATGAGCCTTCCCTATCTTCATCACTGAGTTGGGCCTTGTGATGTCCTGGGTCTGCTGCTTCAGATGCTGGACCGTCGTCACCAAATCCTCTCCCTCTGGCAGGCCTGCTAGAACCTAGAAACCAGGCCGACCCTGCTGAGATACCTGGGTCGGGCCTCCCTTCATCTCGGCCTTATAGGCTGCCCCCTGATCCAATGGGCCGCTCTTGGTCGAAGCCCCTTACTGGCTCGTTCCTCAAGTTAGGGTTGTTGCACCCTCCGGTCGTGCTGACGACGAAGCTCCCCCTGCCCTAGCTGCAGTTTGTCGTTAGCACCGGCGATTGTTCCTGGGCAGCATCCAAGGACCAAAACCCGTAGCTTCTTCCGGTGGAAACGGCGGCGACTGAGCATCCCCTCTATCTGACCGGGTCGTAGCTGGACACATGTCTTGCTTGTGACCATACTGGCCACAGCCAAAGCATATGAGGTGGAGGCCCTCATATTCTACTCTTTATAGGCTACCTAACACCTTGATGGTAGGCACCAAGGGAGCATTCAAGTCAATCTCCAGGCAAACTCTTGCATACCGTCCTCGGGAGACAACTGTAGTCGTAACGTCCACCTTAATGGTCTTCCCGATTGTATCTCCCATGTACGACAGAACCTCTTCATCAAACAGCTAGATGGACAACTCAAGGGAGCGAACCCAAACCAACGTTGAAGAGATAGTCTCCGTCGACGGCCTAAAATTCGGCCGCCACTTGGCGACGGTTAGATAGTGTCCCATAACTATCCAGGGACTGCCATCTAACACCCTCAGATAATCCTCCCATGTAAAGAAATGTGCCAAGAAGAAGCCATGCTCCATATCTATCAGCTCGTAACCCCACTGCAGACCCTATAAGGTCGACGTCCGCTGCTAGAGAACACGAAGGCTGACTGTCTTTTCGAGGAGCTTCAGGATCAAGGCTCCCCTCCACGGGCTAAACAAACTCATGTACTTGTCTTTAGGAATCTCAACTTGACGGGGAGAGATAGCGTTTGCCGGCTCCTCACTGCCTTCGGTAGAGAAGAGTGCATCCACACCCTCAAAGCACTCCTCCTCGTCTTCTCCCATATAAAAACTCAGGGGATGGTCACTCTCACTTCTACCTCCTAATACCTCAGAGAAGGTCTGTGTGCCCCACCCCTGGGCCATATCCGAATCCTCCAGTGGTTGGTGGTTATCATCTTCAATAAAGTCCATCTCAGTAATGGAATCCATGTGGGTAGTTGACTCTTGTTGTTTCAGTTTTTTGTTTACTCTAGTAGTGGGATCTTGGTCTCCCGTTATGGGCACAGTAGTGGCTGCCATTGAAAGCTGTGTAAAGGAAGAGTCACATGCTCTAGAGAGAAAGTCACATTCTTTCTTACTTAGCAAAACATATATCTTCATTCATATTCTTCAGGCAAATAAAAATAAAAATTATTATAATTAAAGAAAATAATAAGATATAAGTAACATAAAATAATAATAATAATAATAATGACAGCAGCAAAATTTGAATTAAATAGCATTTATCTAACACAAATATATACATCTTGTTTAAATGGTGTAGTGGAATAATGCACTTCTTTTAAACTTCTTGATCATAGATTTAAAATCCCCCATATCAAGTAAAAATTATATTTATTTTTACTTAAATAAGTCCTAAACAATAAAGCAAACTAAAATATATAGGAAGTTGCCTTGTCTATTTAATATATCTTTACACATACATTACACATATTATCACGTAAAATTTAAAATTCAAGTGTGTGGTATCAATAAGATCATTGTCAAGATCAACAAAAAAATTTACAAATTTGTTTTCACACATTGTCCTTTTTCTTTTACAGAGGCTTCACAAAGATCAACAAGGCGTTTTGCAGTAAGACAGATACATGCCCAAAGTCCTTTCATTCCACAACCAAAACATAAATTTTTAGATTTTTTTTTACAATCATTTTTTTGTCCACTTTTTTCTTCTTGTTTGGCCTCTTTATTATTCTACTTTTGGTGGTAAGTATGCACATATTTATTATTACGACCGTGACCACGACAACATCCACAGCCTCGACCATAACCACGTCCTCGTCCTCTTCCATTATTATTCATCATAATCACATTCACTTCAGGGAATGAGAATGGAATCAGTGAGACAAGCTTCATGATTTTCTAACAATAACTCGTTATTTTGTTCAGCCACAAGAAGGCATGAGATTAATTGTGAGTATTTTGTAAAATCATTTTCTCGTTGTTGCAAGAGCACATTCGAGGTATGAAAAGTAAAGAAAGTTTTCTCTAACATATCATTTTCACTTACATTTTCTCAGCATAATTTTAGTTTAGAACTTAAACGAAACATAGCGAAGTTATACTCACTAACAAATTTAAAATCTTGCAAATGTAAATGCAACCATTCATAATAAGCTTTTGGAAGAATAACAGTTTTTTGTGGTCATACCTTTCTTTTAGATTTTTCCAAAGAACAAGTGGATATTTTACCGTTAGGTATTCAAACTTTATATCAAGAGACTCTTTGCATCCACTTATCCCTTGACAAATCCAAGAAGAAGTTTGTGTACTTTTATGAAAATCTAAAGTTCTTCTTCCCCTTGATGGGTGCACTCCTGCATTTCAAGTTTTCCACTTTAATCAACATATACCTCTTCTTACCTTTCTTCGAATTTAAGTACCACATCACTTCATGGTTAATGATGCAATTGTCAAAAATTGATCTTGAGGGAATAAATACCGATTGTGGTGGATGAATGATGTCATTTAGATGAAACTTGTGTTGGGTTGCCAAAAAATTTATCACCACCTTATAGATAATGTTACAGAGCGCTATGGGATGAATTGTTCCACCTTATTGGCGGTTGCCCTCTTCGGAATTAGGGCAAGGAATGTGCGGTTCACAGCTTTAGTAATTTTTTCTCCTTTGAAGACATTTTGGACTGCAAAAACCACCTCCTTTGCAATGATATTCCAAAATTATTGGTAGAATATGGGATTCATGTCATCAAGATAGAAACTTTTCCTCCCTTGCATTGAGTAGATTGCCTTAAGGATTTCTGCATTTGTGGTAGCCGAGATCGTTGGGGGTGATCAAATCCTACAATAAAGGTGGAAAACTATGTGTGCAACTACTAAAGAGTTTAGTGTAGAATTCAATAGAAATATTTCCAATGGCAACAGGGCCAGAAACTTTGTTATGATTACAATAAAAAATATTGTGGATATGATTGTACCATTCGGTTTGTAATTGTGAAAATATGGAAGAAACATGTATTCGCATCCCCCTTTTCGAGCCAGTTCACCTTAGCCTTCAGTTTCCGTAGTAATTGTTCTCTAATCAAGAGTTCGTCAAGTTCTTTACAAGCTAACTCTTCTTCTTCAAGGGAATAGGGAGAAGGAGGTAAAGCTTGAAGGGTTTCAATGAGTTGTTTCAACGTTGCAATTCTGGATTGGGCACGACCAAAATGAATAGTATTCCATTGTTTCAACACCAATTTAGTGCCAGTTGAGCAAGAGACGGCATTGAAACTCCTTTCTTCCATGCTTTAGAGATAATCATACCCACAGAAATGTAGTTGACAGAGGAAACCACAACTTGGATAATAATATAAATCTTCCACAACAAAATAAGCACCCCAGAGTTTCCACGGGAAGGAACAACAAAAAGTTATCAAAATTAAGAGACTTAACAATACCATATATCTTAGACAAATCACTCATCTTAACTTCACACAAGAAATACAATCGGGTCGATGAGAATTGGACAATTCTCTTACAATACAGATTGTCCCGGCATTATGACCTAAGCCACGACAATTCCAGAAAATAGAAATCATCTTAGAAGGGGGTAGCACAAAGCCCGCCTCCCCGACTGAAGTGTTGTTATGCACTCGCTCCTCAGTTGAAGACATTACAGTATATGTTGCATGACTAATTGCATGAAGCGCTTGAGCCTCTCGTTTGATATGAATTAGACGACGACGAGCTTTGGTTTGCACCTGTATACATTACTGAGGATTGGACGAACCGGATCCAAGTGTGATTCATGAGGTTGTGCTAGTTCAGCCGGGTCTATGGTGCTCAGGTTATCTGCATGTTCAAGTATAATATCCGATATGATGTATGCATCCTCCAACATATGCAACACTTCGATGACGACAGAGCAGAGACCCAATGAATTGAACTTGAGCTTTTTCTTCGTAGTATTAGCCAACTCAAGATGTCTTTTGACTCCCGAGAGGGGTTTCATGTTGAATAAATCACAGATCTTCAGCAAATCAAATCAAATCCCTATACTTTAGGAATCGTTGATATTGTGATTGATTTTGTCTTTATTTTCTTTCCTTACATATCCCCCATGATGTAATATAAATAGGTGATATATTTTTCACCTTAAAGTAATTCAATAAAATATAATTACTCGATACCAATTCAACATTTCAAGTATGGGTTCAAGGGTTCTTAATGATATAGGAATGAACGAGTGAAATTTGGGTTCGGGTATTGGGCTTTGGGAAAGGTTGGGGATCTTTGACTTCATCCAAGGATCAGGGTTGAGGGGATATTTTGGACAAGGTAGTTCAAATTTTAGGGTTTTGAGGATGTCAAGGTCAACGGGGTAGTTTAGAAATTTCAAGGACAATCAAATTTGTAATATCTCGCATTGGGAGTGAATACTGTTACTCATGAGTGAACGGTTGGAATTATATGGCATCATCGGTCCCAGGTTTGATGCGATGGCAACTTCCTCCATCTCAATGATTGTTGGCTGCATAGGTTCTTCCTTCTATTCATGATTTCGGCCATCCATATGTTGCAGGCTAATACTACTCGTGGGTCGCATCCAGGGCCCAAAAGCACATTTGGGATCTAAAGCACCATGGATGCTAGGTGGTGAAGAAGAGCAATGAGCAGCAGTATATCTAAGTTTCCCGTAGTTAAAAGCAGAAATCCAATAGCCTCTCATATTTGAAAGGGAGCCATCATGTAGAACCATCATCATTTTTTATGAAGACACCAATTTTCAAGCTCTTTGAGACGTAAAGGATTTTGAAGGTAAACATAGAGATACTCTTTTGTTTTCTTATGGTTGAGCCTTCGAGATGCCTTAAAGATAATTGTAAGTTGCCTTAAATAGGCATTACAGAAAATATGAAACCCTAAAGGTAGCTACAACCTAGCTTAATCTAGATGATACTAAAGGTAGCATATTCTGTCAAATACAAACGTTCAAGGACAACAAATAAACAGAGGTAAACAACTGCTAACGTATGCATGAGCTAGTCCCAACTTCTAGACAAGATGGAATAAAAAAGGAGTGAGAAGAATAGCCTATGCACGGTGTATTGCTCCTTCATGCTGACATATAGATGCTCTGCCTTGTCCATAATGCAATGTTGATTTTTCATCCCCCCTCAATTCTATAGCTCGTTTAGAAGCTATATTCAACTTGTTTCTAAATCGGGCAAAGAATTGACATGTTAATGGTTTGGTCAATATGTCAGCAACTTGATGTAGACCAGGTACATGCTGTACAAATACAATTCCTTCCTTAGTCTTGTCTCTAATGAAATGAAGATCAAGTTCCAAGTGTTTAGTTCTTGAATGAAACACTGGATTGGAAGATAGGGAAACTGCACTAGTGTTTGTTAAAAGTCAAACAGACCTACATACATGAAACTATTTCAGCTTCTGGTGCATTGTTTCACATAGAATTTGAAAGGTCAAATGATAAGCAAATTCAATGTATGAGCTATGGTTTTGAAGCCCTGAATGTCTAGTTTCTGATAAATAAAAAATCAGAATATTTAAAGTCTCCTAGAAAATCGAAAAGTCTATTTATTAAATCCTGCATAGTTCATTGAATCGCTTGTAATTTGAAGGGTATAATATGTGCCTATAAATAGTGGCATTACATTTCATTGTAAGTAGAAGTTGAAAAGAAAAATCTTGAAGCAAATACAATTAGTGTCCATTCTTATAGTTCTTTTCTCTTCCCTAAATATTTGAATACTCCTCCATTTGTCATCAAAGTGGTATCAGAGCAAGGTTCGTGTTCACGTCTTGATGTCGAATATGTACCAGTTACAAGTCCCTAAATTGACAAAGTCAAATTATGGGAGTTGGAGCACCCAGATGAAAGTCTTACTCAAAGCAATCAGTTGTTGGGATATGATTGAACCCGGTTATGATTTTCCAGCAGATGCAGCAGCTGAGGCGGCTTTATCTAATGAAGATAAAGAAGTACTGCAGAAAAATCGAGTAAAAGATAGTAAGGCGCTGAATGCAATTCATCAAAGTGTTGATGAATCAACCTTTGAAAAAATTGCTGATGCTACAACATCAAAAGAGGCATGGGAGATTCTGCAAAAAATCTCTTCAAGGAGCAGAGAAAGCTAGAAGGGTACGTTTGCAAACCCTTAGAGCTGAATTTGAGACCTTAAAAATGAAAACGTCTGAATTGGTTGACGAGTATGTCACTCGAGTAAAATCAGTGACAAACGAGATGAAGAGAAACAAGGAACCGCTAGATGATGTTCGAGTGATGGAAAAAATTTTGCGGTCACTGACACGCAAATTTAATTACGTGGTTGCAGCTATTGAAGAATCAAAGGATTTAGCAGAAATCTCCTTTGATGAACTTGTGGGTTCTCTCCAAGCCCATGAGCAAAAGATGAAGCAATATGATGATTCTGAAAGTTTGGATAAAGCTTTGCAAAGCAAGTTATCCTTAACTCAAGGCGGAATGAGCAGCAACTCAGGACAAAGCTCAAACAATCGTGGAAGATATCGTGGAGGATATAGAGGTGGCAACATAGGTGATCGCAGACAACGTGGACGTGGTTATCAATCATATGGTAGAGGACAATCAAATGAAGATTCTCCTGAAGCAAATCATGGACGAGGACCTCGAGGCAGAAGCCGAGGCAGAGGTGGATTTCAACAGAGATTTAAATCTCAGGTGCAGTACTATAATTGTGACAAATATGGTCACTATAGCTATGAGTGTAGATCATCTCCTAAACAAGAAGAAAGAAGTCACGTAGCAGCTGTTGAAGATGGAAATGAGGAATCTTGCATATTCCTCACATACAAAGGAGATCAAGGATCCAAAAGAAATATTTGGTACCTTGATAACTGTGCAAGTAATCACATGTGTGGGCAAAAGGAATTGTTCGTTGATTTAGATGAATCTGTCAACAGACGTGTAACTTTTGGAGATGATTCACATGCTAATGTCAAAGGAAAAGGTAAAGTTATGATTACTCAGAAGAACGGAGAAAAGAAGTATATAACAGATGTGTATTATGTACCGGCTTTGAAAAGCAATATCATCAGTCTTGGCCAACTTAGTGAATTAGGATATGAGGTGGTCATAAAGGATTGTTCATTAACCTTGAGAAACAAATATGGAGAGATGGTTGCCAAGGTTGACATGACACGAAATCGTCTCTTTACCATCGACATCGAATCTGGAGAAGTGAAGTGCATGAAGGTATCTATAAACGATGACTCATGGCTTTGGCACTTGAGGTATGGGCATCTCGGATTTTCTGGACTGAGGTTGTTGGAAAAAGAAAATATGGTGAATGGATTGCCAAAAATAAATCCACCAAATCATCTGTGTGAAGCTTGTATCAAAGAGAAACAACACAGACAAAGTTTTGAAGTTGGAAAGTCTAGAAGAGCCAGAAGACTGCTCGAGATCGTGCACTCAGATTTAGCTGGTCCTTTTGATATACCATTGCTGGGAGGAAATAGGTATTACCTAACTTTTATTGATGATTTCAGTAGAAAAAGTTGGGTATATATACTTAAAGAAAAATCAGAAACTCTCGATAAATTCAAAGAGTTTAAAGCGATGGTGGAAAAACAAAGTGGATACTATGTGAAGATACTCAGATCAGATAGAGGAGGTGAGTACACTGCAAACTTATTTGAAGATTTTGTTAAAGAGCATGGGATTATTCATCAGTTGACGGTGAGATACACACCTCAACAAAATGGAGTTGCGAAAAGAAAGAATCGCACTATTCTCAACATGACAAGGAGCATGGTGAAAGGTAAGCATTTACCAAGAAATTTCTAGGCTGAAGCTGTTCGATGTGAATTTTACTTGTTAAATGTCCAACAAAGAGTGTCCGGTACATGACACCAAATGAAGCCTGGAGTGGTCAAAAGCCTGGAATTGGACATCTCAAGATCTTTGGGTGTATTGCATATGCCCATGTACCTGAACAACTGAGAAAGAAGCTCGATGATAGAGGAGAAAAGTGTATTTTCATCGGCTATGATGAAAGGAGCAAAGCTTATAGGTTGTACAATCCACTTACCAAGAAGGTCATCATCTCAAGATATGTTGAATTTGATGAAGCTGATTTTTGGAGATGGAGCGAAGAAGAAAAGAAAGTTGAAGGATTATTCTTCCATGATGAGGAAGATGATGATTTTGGCATTCAAAATGAAGAAGGTGATGGACAGAATCCTCCGCAGAGTCTTGGTATAACAACTCCTTTAACATCTGCATCACCAAGTAGCAGCACGTCAAGTGATGCTCCCACAAAAACACGCAGCCTTCGTGAGATTTATGAAGATACTGAGCCGATTGAGACAACTCTTGACTACTCCTTATTCTGTTTGATTGCTGAATGTGATCCAGTCACATATGAAGAAGCAAATGAAGATATGAAATGGAAGAATGAGATGGATGAAGAAATTGCAGCAATCAGAAGAAATGACACATGGGAACTAACAACTTTACCAAAAGGACATAGTCCTATTGGAGTGAAATGGGTCTACAAGATAAAGACCAACAAAGAAGGAAAGGTGGAGAAATATAAAGTGAGGCTCGTTGCCAAAGGCTACAAGCAAAAATATGGAGTTGATTACGATGAAGTGTTTGCTCCTGTCGCAAGGATTGATACAGTAAGGCTTCTCACTGCTCTCGCAGCACAAAATTGATGGAAGATTTATCAGATGGATGTGAAGTCAGCATTTCTGAATGGCTATCTGGAAGAAGAGGTTTATATCGAGCAACCGCCTGGATATATGAAGAAAGGACATGAAGACAAAGTCTATCGTCTGAAGAAATCTTTGTACGGATTGAAGCAAGCTCCACGAGCATGGAATACCAGGATTGATGAGTATTTTCAGAAGAATGGATTCGTGAAAAGCCCATACGAGCATGCGCTATACACAAATAAAATTAAGTTTGTGACATCATGATCGTGTGCTTATATGTGGATTATATGATTTTCACATGAGTAGTTGAAAGGGAGCCATCATGTAGAACCATCATCATTTTTTATGAAGACACCAATTTTCAAGCTCTTTGAGACATAAAGGATTTTGAAGGTAAACATAGAGATACTCTTTTGTTTTCTTATGGTTGCGCCTTCGAGATGCCTTAAAGATAATTGTATGTTGCCTTAGATAGGAATTACAGAAAATATGAAACCCTAAAGGTAGCTGCAACCTAGCTTAATCTAGATGATACTAAAGGTAGCATATTCTGTCAAATACAAACGTTCAAGGATAACAAATAAACGGAGGTAAACAGCTGCTAACGTATGCATGAGCTGGCCTCAACTTCTAGAACAAGTGTAAAGGATTAACACTGCTGTTGGCTTTTGAGAATTCTAAATCTCATAAAAATATATTGATGTACATAGCAGGTTTTTATACAAATCATTTGAACAATCTAACCATGGAAAGAAGTAACGTAAATTCTATATTTACATAAAGTTACAACCAAATAAGAAACTAATCCTAGAATTATGCTTCCACAAATCTTTGCTGATTTTACTATATCTGTTGAACGTGAGCTGGCGTTGAGTTGGCTGTAGGATCTTCCGTGATACGCCCCCGCAAGAACGGGCTGCCGTCAGTAAGTCCGATCTTGGTTTTGAGTAGATATGTTTTTTGACGTGAGAGAGGCTTTGTGAGTAAGTCTGTCAGCTGATCATTGGTATGGACATGTCGCACTTGAAGAACATTTTTTTGAACCAAATCCCTGACGAAATGAAGGTCTATCTGAATATGCTTCATTCTTGAGTGCTGAATTGGATTGAAGCTAAGATGTGTGGCTCCTAAATTGTCACAAAGCAATAAGGGTGGTTGTTTGAGTGTGAACTTCATTTCTTGAAACAGTGAAAGTATCCACATAGACTCAGATGCTACAATGGCCAGCGCCCTATATTCAGCTTCGGTGGATGACCTTGCAATTGCTCGTTGTTTCTTTGAACTCCATGAGATGAGATTGGTACCAAGTAAAATGAGGTAAGCAAAGGTGGAACTTCTATTATCCAGATTTCCTGCCCAGTCAGCATCAAAAAAGCATGTAAGTGTTGGACTGATGTTTTTTTTAATGGTTATGCCATGAAAGATTGTGTTCTTCAAGTAACGAAGTAATCATTTTGTGGTTGTCCAGTGAGTCAGTGTGGGACGATGCATGAACTGAGATAACTTGTTGACTGCAAAGCTGATGTCAGGTCGAGTTAGAGAGAGATACTGCAGGGCTCCAATGACACGACGATACTCAGTTGAATCTACTGCTGAAGTGCCATCATCCAATTTTAGATCAACCGAGGTTGATAATGGAGTTGTAACATCCTTAGCGCAATCCATGTTTGCTTTAGCCAAGAGATCACGGACATATTTATGTTGTGTTAAGAACAGTCCATGACTTGTAGGAATAACTTCAATACCAAGAAAGAAATGCAGGGGACCCAGATATTTGATGGAAAAGTTTTGGACAAGCTGAGTAATAATATTTGCCACAAAGTTTGAATAATTTCCTGTGATGACTAAATCATCAACATATACTAAGCAATAGACAATTATTGAACCATCACTGTAAACAAATAGAGAAGAGTCAGACTTGGTATTCAGAAATCCAAACTGAATCAGTGCTTGCTTAAGAGCAGAATACCAAGCGCGGGGTGCTTGTTTGAGACCGTATATAGCCTTGCGAAGACGGAAAACATGGTCTGGTTTTTCTGGGTCCCGAAAGCCAGGGGGCTGCTTCATGTATACTTTTTACGTAAGATGTCCATGCAGAAATGCATTATTCACATCAAGTTGTCTAAGTGACCAACCATTTATTACAGCTATGGACAACACAGTACGGATGGTAACGGGTTTCACTACGGGACTAAAAGTTTCTTTATAGTCCAGATCGGGTCGTTGATTGAAACCCTTGGCGACTAATCGCGCTTTATACCGTTCAATTGAACCATCGGCCAACCTTTTTATCTAAAAAACCCACTTGCATCCAATAATATTGCAACCGTGTGGAGGAATTTCCAGCTGCCATGTACCATGGCGCATGCGAGCTGTGAGTTCAGAGGACATGGCATATCTCCACCGAGAATCAGATAGGGTCTCACTAACTGTGTTTGGTTCCAGGGAGGGTTGGATCGGATGCCTAGTGACCAGAAATGATCTTTTCGGTCTATAAATATTATTCATAGAACGAGTTACCATATTATGGCTTCGGGTCATAGGTGGTATTTCAGAACCGGATGGGGGTGGATTATTTATGGGAGAAATAATAGGCAAATCAGATAAAGAGGATGGAGGAACACATACCTGGTGAGAAATCAATGGAGGAGACGAGTCCATCAGAGGCACCAAAATCTGGTGAGTACCCGATGCAGGAGGAGCAGCATGCGGCAAAGAGTGAGGCGTGTTTGTCGGTAGAGATTGGAGCTGATTGGTCTGCAGGGATTGGGACAGATTGGTCGGCAGAGAGAGGAATACGGGATGATCAATTTCAGCAGAGAATGGGGGAGTGGTCCTGTTCTCACGGGATTTAGGGCACAGTTCAGCAAAGGGGAATTTGCTTTCATCGAATAGCACATGTCGTGACTGGTATACACGATGGGTTGTGGGCTCTAAGCATAGGTATGCATTTTGAGAGAGTGAGTAGCCCACAAAAAGACACGGCTTGGCTTTGGGCTCAAGCTTGTGTTTATTATATGGTCGGGTCAACGGGAAACAAAGACAACCGAATTGTTTGAGTTTGAGATAATCTGGAGTTTGATTAAAAAGCTTCTCAAATGGAGTTCGATTATTCAAGGTTGTAGTTGGCATTCTATTAATTAGATACGCAGCTGTTTGAAAGGCATAAGGCCAATATGAGCGAGGTAAATTTGCATCTGTGAGAAGAGTGAGACCGGTTTCAACAAGATGTCGATGTCGTCTTTCAGACATGCCATTTTGTTGGGGAGTATGAGGGGCGGTTGTGTAGTGACCAATACCATGAACCAAAAAATAGGATTTTAGAGCAATGTATTCACCTCCGTTGTCAGAGTATAGACTCTTGATGCGAGTGTTAAATCTATTTTCTACAAGATGTCGGAATTGAGGAAAAATAATTTGAACACTCGATTTTGTAGACATTGGATAGAGCCAGATATATTTAGTGTAATGATCGATAAAAATGAGATAATATTTTGAGCCATCAAGACCAATGTCATGTGAGGGACCCCAAACATTCGTATAAATTAACTCAAGTGGTGCTTGACTAGTTAAACCATGAGAATGAAACGGTTGACAATGGGCTTTATTTTGGGAACACGCATTGCATAAAGCTTTATTGGCATTTTTATTGGTAGGTAATGAAAAAGCCCGAATTAAATGATTGACAATTTTAGAAGATGGATGACCAAGTCTCTTGTGCCAACCATCTGTAGTGGTACGTTCATGAACATAGGCTGTGATTTTTTTTTGGATGCTATAGCTAGCTTCTCCGGCAAGGAGTACACACCATCTTCACATGCGCCTTTGAGTAGTATCGCCCCTTGATCCGATCCTTCACCAAAAAATAAGAGGGATGAAATTCAAGATAAACATCATTATGTTTGGTGAAATTATGAACAGAGATTAAATTTTTTTTATGGTGGGAACACAAAGTGTCTTTGAGATGAAAAATACGATTAGACGATGTAAAAGATAATGAACCAACATGAGATACAGGCAAACCTAACCCATCTCCAATTACTACTTCATCAGTACCATCATATTCAGAGTGAATCGAAAGATTGGAAAGATTCATTGTCATGTTGTGAGATGCGGCGGAATCAACAAGCCATTTGTGATCTTTGGACGTATTGGACGCTGCACAGTTGGCAGTGACAGGACTGGATCCAAGTTTGGAACAAGTTTTGGCCGTATGGCCCACTTGGTCACATAGTTGGCACTTGGGTTTGAATTTTCTGGGACCCGAATTCGAAGCCCACCTTTTTTTGTTGTCTCGGCTTTTGTTGGTGGAGGATGAACGATGTTGGCTTTCACTGTTGTTTGTTCCTCCAGACCGAGATGAATAATTTGCAGTTGCAATGAACTGCTACGCAGAGTTGGTTTCCAGTCGCCGAAGATAATTTTCATGACCAACAAGGAGATCATGAAGTTCCTCAAAGTTTAGAGAGGATTCTCGAGCACGAATTGGTGCAACGATTTCACGAAACTCGGGACCCAATCCATTTAAGATGTAGAGAGTTAAATCATCATCAGAAATGGGATGATCAATAATCGCAAGCTCATCTGCGATTATCTTGACTGCATGCAGAAAGTCAGTGACCGAACGACTGCCACGAGTGTGCAATGTAAGATTCTCCTTGAGTTGCATCACACGGGTTCGGGATTTTCCTGCATATAGACGAGTGAGTGTTGTCCAAGCATTATGGGAGGTTTTACAGGATGCAAGAAGTGGAGTAATGGCAGGGGAAGTGGACGCAAGGAGAGCATGGAGGATGAGTTTATCTTGGCGAATCCAATGGGAATTCGCTGCTTTGGAGGTGGCAGAATTTTCTGCATCTATGACCGGACATGTAAGCTTGCCGGTAACAAAATCGATGAGATCGTAGCCAATTAACAGTGCTTCGAATTGGGCTCTCCATTGAGGGAAGGTAGCAGGCGTAAGTTTTTCATTGATGGTAGTGGAAGCGTTGATGGTAATAATCGGATTGACAGAGGAGGACCCAGGAAGTGTATTCATTTTGGAAGGAAAGTATATCTCGTTAGAGACCGACCGACTCAATGATACCATGTACATAGCAGGTTTTTATACAAATCATTTGAACAATCTAACCATGGAAAGAAGTAACGGAAATTCTATATTTACAGAAAGTTACAACCAAATAAGAAACTGATCCTAGAATTATGCTTCCACAAATCTTTGCTAATTTTACTATATCTGTTGAACGTGAGCTGGCGTTGAGTTGGCTGTAGGATCTTCCTTGATAACAAGCTGGAATAAAAAGGGAGTGAGAAGAATAGCCTATGCACGGTGTATTGTTCCTTCATGCTGACATATAGATGTTCTGCCTTGTCCATAATGCAATGTGGATTTTTCAAGACGTCAACCCTGACTTGGAATCTGTGGTAGCTCTTCAGTCTTCGATCTGTAAGTCCTTTATCTGACTTGATATAAGTACCTATGAAGTTCCCAAACTTATAGGCATTCTCCTGGTTCATCCTGTTCAAAGGGAGATGGTGAACTTGGATCCAAAATGGACTGTAGCAAAACACTATAGGACCACAATATGTCCTCTGATTGACCAAGGACGGGAGGAAATGACTCTTTCTTTGTCCGAAGATTTTCCAAAAACGCAGACAAATAAATTCCTATCTAGATATGAGATTTGCAAGTTGGATCCAAAGCCTCACACGTTAGTCGGGATGGTCTTAATGGCCTTGAAGTTAATCATTTTGTCTGAAACAATACGACCAATTAATGTAAGATCATTGAAGGTGGTTGTTGAGGAGTCATTTATTGAGAGGTCCAACAAATCTTCCTCAATGTCAAAAAGTGGGTCATTTTCTGAAGGTTCCATGGCAGTTAGAGAGAGAAAAATTATGGAGCAAAGAAAAGAAAGGAGACCACAAGTGAAGGGATAAACAGAGAGCAGTAAAAAAGAGAAAGGAAAAGGGAAGAGAAGCAACAGGAAGAAAAGAAACAAGCAAAGGGAAGCTCAACTAAGAACTAGACGAACTCTAGCAAGAACAGCACTCATGTAGAGAAAAGTTAGAGGTTCTACTCTCTAGAGAGAGAGAACGATGTTATATATATATATATATATATATATATATATAGATATATATATATATATTATGATAAAAGAAATTAAGTTCTAATGAATAAAATAATTTTTATTTTATATACAAAAAAAAAAGAATATTTCCAAAATTATTATTAACCTTAGTTTTCTCGTTTCAGTTAACTGTCTAATGGACAAGTTTTAACTAAAAATAAGGAAATTCCGACGATGAAAAAAAATGACAAAAAGGGAATAAAAGGGAAAATAATTCGGATTCAAAATCTCTCTCTTCTCTTATGCTCTATGCACAGATGAATTCTATGCACACACCATTCATCTGTGCATAAAGCAAAAAGAGGTTTGCAGCCCCCCATTCTCATTCACCCCCAAAAAGAGAAAAGAAAAAAAAAACAAACCAGTTTCACTCAAGAAGATTTCTTTCTCTTTTTTGGGTGGGTGGAATTGGAAAAGAACAAAAAAAGAACAGATTTTGGTTCTTTCTATTTAAAGAATCAAAATTGGGATCTTCCCCTTTTTGTTGTGTCTTGTTTTTTCAATCCATTTGTTGTTGTTGTTGTTGTTGTTTTTTTAGAGGTTAAAGAGAGAAAGAGGAAAGAGGAAAGAATGGCGCCGACGAACCAAAGAAAAGAAGAATCTGTGGTTGTAGCAATTGATAAAGATAAAGGTAGCCAATATGCTTTGAAATGGGCAGTTGATAATCTTCTTGGAAAAGGAAGAAATGTTACGTTGTTGCATGTCATTCCAAGGCAACCTACTTTTCCTGGTATTCATTTCCCTCTCTTTCTACATACATATATATACATATATATATATATTGTAAGTATCTATATCTATATCTATGATGATCCTTATATGTGTGTGTTTATCCTATAAAAGAAAGATCGATGATCTTATATGTTGAAGAAAATCATCATATAAAAATAAATGAATTCAATGACAATAACGTTGATCAGCAATGTTTTCTTAATTTCAAATTCATATAATATATAAATGGAAGAATATATAAATAAAGGAATAGTTTTGAAATGCACATTTGATAGAATTTTTTGGGGTGGTGATTGCAGGTGGAAACATGATTATCTTTGATGGAAATGAAAACATTCCCAGAGGACGTAAGAATGAATTTGATACCTTAACCAGAGAGTTGTTTCTTCCCTTCCGTTGCTTCTGCACTAGAAAGGATGTAAGATTTACTCTCTCCATTTCCATTTCTTCCCTTCCTTCTTCCAACACTGCTACATTCTATATATATATATACCTAATGACAAAAGAAAAAACCCCCAAATAATGGTCAATTGGATAACAAGATGGTTCTAAGTTCTCGACTTCATTTCAGCCATAAACTTTTTCTAGAATTAGTCGATAAAGATATACTAATGACTTATTTTCATGGATAAATATTTTGTGCAACAGATACGAGTTCGAGAAGTAGCAGTGGAGGATGTGGATATTGTAAAAGGGCTATGTGACTATGTCAAGCACAACTTGGTTGAGTATATGGTTCTTGGTGTTTCTGTCAAGAATGGCATAGTTCGGTATGATATTTTCATCTAAAACTTCAATAATAACATACTGGAGTTCAGTATTCTTAAATCAAAGTCAAGAATAAACAATAAACATTGAATACCTGTATCAGGAAATTCAAGAGTTCAGATACCCCAGCAAGCGTTTGCAGAGCAGCAGCAGATTTTTGCAATGTATATGTTATAGCTAAAGGGAAAATCTCAATATCAAGAGCAGCCTCAACTTCAGTTCCACATTATGTTCCCAACCTAATACAGTATCCGAGCAACGGACACCCTGCTTTAGCAGATCATCCGAGTAATAGCAATGGACACGGACACCCTGCTTTAGCAGATCATCCGAGCAATGGACACGGACACCCTGCTTTAGCAGATCATCCGAGCAACGGACACCCTGCTTTAGCAGATCATATGCTGGGACACGGAGCAAAAGGTTAGAATCCATCTGCAATCTGATCCAACATCTTTTATTAGTACTTTTTGTTTTTTTTTTTTCTTCTTCTTCCTTTTTAACTTTCTCCAAGAAGAAAGTCGATTGAATGAAATCATCCAACTCATCTTCCAGAAAAATTACCATCTACATCTACACTTCGAAATCTGACAGAAGATTCAGATTCTATCAGGTACCATAAAAGTCAATAAAAACAGTATAAACATCCTTTGCAATACCTTAGAAAATTGATAATATCTTTTGCACATAGATTTTGGACTAACTGAGCTTTTTTGTTTAGATCACCATTTAATAGAGGTAGAGCTCCAACCAAGGCATCCAGTGACCACAGTTTTCCAGATACAGATATATCGTTTGTGAGCTCCGGCAGGCCAAGCACTGAGCGATCATCACTCCCTTTTTCATCAGAGAGTCTAGACTTAAATTTTGCTGCTCGTCTTTCTCATAGCTGGGAAGCTGAGAACAAATTCAGTTTTGGTTCGCCATTTGCAGGGTCAAGGGGCGAATCAAGCAACAGTTATGGTATGTACTCAGCAAGCTCACAGGATAGTGGCACATCATGGACATCATCTCCCCATAGCATGGTATGCAAATCTATGTCCCAAATATGTTTCAATCCTTGTTTGTATACCAGTAAACATTTACTCAAGAAAATGGAGATATTCTAGTATATAAACATAAAGAATAAGATACACACGCACATGCACACAAATATATATATATTAATATATAATATATATATATATGTGTGTGTGTGTAGGGTAACATCATCATTTTTCACCCAAGCAATTCTTTCAAATGTAAAGGATGAAGTAGAAGCTGAGATGAGAAGACTCAAACTTGAACTCAGACAAACAATGGATATGTACAGCTCAGCTTGTAAAGATGCAGTGACAGCAAAGCAGAAGGTAAAGGACAAGAGGGTTAATTTCTTAAAGTTCTGATCCTATTGTATCTTCTTTTTATTTATTTTTTTTATTAGATCTCTAGTATGTCCTCTAGCTGAAAAGATGGATGATAACTGTCATTTTCCCACATATCTATTAATAGGCCTTGGAGCTTCAACGCTTGAAAGTAGAGGAAGAACATAAGTTAGAAGAGGCAAAATTAGCTCAGGAAGCTGCAATGGCAATTGCAGAAAAAGAAAAAGCAAAGTGCAAAGCAGCCATTGAGGCAGCAGAAGCAGCTCAGAGAATTGCAGAGCTGGAATCTAAGAAAAGAATCAATGCTGAAAGGAAAGCACTCAAAGAAGCAGAGGAGAAGAAAAAGGTACTGGATGTGCTAGCACATAGTGATACCAGGTACAGGAAATACTCAATAGAGGAGATCGAAACAGCAACGGAGAAATTTGCAGATTCTCGCAAAATTGGGGAAGGAGGATATGGGCCAGTCTACAAATGTTATTTAGATCACACACCTGTTGCAATAAAGGTTCTTCGCCCTGATGCAGCTCAAGGAAGGTCACAGTTTCAGCAAGAGGTACATAATTTTATATCTTGTTGTGTAAAGTAAACTAGGTCAGTCTCTAATAATAAATAGTAAAACATGGCAACACTAAGAATCTTACTTTCATATCTGAAACATTGTATAGTTTAAATTCCAAGTTATGCAACACATCGAGTAAGTTTTAATCATATTTTCTGTATATCTAAGTTCATACATGCAATTAAAAATGCATCAATCTGTTTCTTTCCCATTCTACACTACATATTGCTCTATATATACACATACATACAAAGAAAGATACAGATACAGTAAAGCATAAATTCTCTTCTTAAATCTTTCCTAGATAAATATTCATTTGAATAACTTGATACAGGTTGAAGTTCTTAGCTGTATACGACATCCCAACATGGTTCTCCTTCTTGGAGCATGCCCAGAGTACGGTTGCCTTGTCTATGAGTATATGGCAAATGGGAGTTTAGACGATTGTCTCTTCCGCAGAGGAAATACTCCAGCACTTTCTTGGCAATTAAGGTTCAGAATAGCAGCAGAGATTGGCACTGGTCTCCTATTCCTCCACCAGACCAAGCCAGAACCACTTGTTCACCGTGATTTGAAACCTGCCAACATTTTACTTGACCGAAATTATGTAAGCAAGATCAGTGATGTGGGTTTAGCCAGGCTTGTACCTCCATCTGTGGCTGATTCTGTAACTCAATACTTAATGACATCAACAGCTGGCACTTTCTGCTATATAGACCCAGAATATCAGCAAACTGGTATGCTTGGGATAAAATCTGATATCTATTCACTAGGGGTGGTGTTGCTACAAATAATTACAGCAAAATCTCCAATGGGGCTTACTCACCACGTCGAAAGGGCAATTGAGAAAGGGACATTTACAGATATGCTTGATCCAGAGGTTACAGACTGGCCAGTTGAAGAGGCTTTAACGTTTGCCAAGATAGCTCTTAAATGTACAGAATTGAGAAGGAAAGATAGACCAGATCTTGGTGATCAGATATTACCTGAACTTAACAGGATGAGAGCACTAGCAGAAGAAACAATGCCAAGCTTACCTACAGGTTCAAAGCCTTCTCCAACCTAAACTGAAAAACCATGGACATTTAGGTTAGCTTTTAATACAAAATGCTGGATACTTGATTTGCTCCCAACAACTATATTAAGAATGAACTTGTACAATTTCATATCAAAATTCTTCAGAAACATCTAGTCACTTATCATTGGCTTTCGTCCAGCAGCAATATATCAACTTGCTACCTCTATAAAATATCATCAGTGGATGCAGTTATGTGGCAACTAATGTTGGACTGTCCAACTTCAGCAAACAGTCAAGGGTAGGATTGAAAGGGAGAATAGTTCACTGTCTTCAAAAGCAAACAGTAAAAAATAGGTCCAGTTACTTTTGTAGAATGAAGTCACTTTGGAATGTCTAACAAATTGTTACCCATGTACATGAATTTGTTGTGTGTGTATAAAATTGTTACACATTGTAACCAACTTTTGGCTGAAGTAATTCCCACAGAACTCATTGCTTATCAGTAGTTCCAAAAGACTTGATTACTCCGGAATTTTTTTCTCCTGTATACTTCTATTAGCTCCTTGTAAGTCCAGCATTTTTTTGTTTTAAACTCCATAAGTGCCTCTGAGAAAGAGTGAAAATCCCCTTTTCCCATGGCTTCAAACACTATTTCATCTGTCACCATCAAAACAGAATCACTTACGTTCAATTCACGCAACGCAAAATCCAAATTCCTTCCTAATCTTCTTTCCATGTAAGCATCAACAACACAACCATATGTAACAAGATCAGGAACAACTGACTTATGTTTCATATGTTCAAGGCTAACATGCAGATCCCAAAATAATGACATTTTTGAAAATGCTAATGCTCGAATGTTAAAAGTAGTGAGATCAGGATAAAATCCACCTTCCACCATTCTCACGAATTCTCTCTGCAAGCTTTTCATTTTGAAATTTGCAGCATAAGATAACAGCATAAGGTTCCATAAGAGATTTCCTACATTTTTCCTGCCAAGGCCAACGCTCTCAACAAACCTTCCTAAGTTATAAAATTTATTTCCCCTGATATAAGCAGAAGCAATGGCCCTAATTGTTTCCTCCTTTATAAGAATTCGGGAACTCCTTAGACGGGCATAAGCCTCTTCCATTTCTTCCAATGAACCAAAAATGCTGTAATAAATCACAAAAGCATTTCCAGTGACTGAATCTATAGAGAAACCCATAGTTTTCATCTCCTTTAATGTATTTTCCATCAACTCTAGTTTCCCATTCTTTCCAAAACATGAAATCGTCTGTGCAAAAATATCTGGCAATATATTGTAGTGATTCAAGCGAATTTGCCACAGAAGTCTGATTACCATATCAAAATAACCACTAGTTCCATAAAGATATATTAGTTCCGAAACAATATGAACAGAGGGTATGAAAGAACGGGTAAGCATTTCATCCCAAAGGGCCTGTGCTTGGGAGAATAAACCATTATTAGCATAGTAAAGCATCAGATCTAACAAAGTGGAGTTGTCAGGCCTAAAACCTTCAGAACTTTTCTTGTGTAAAAACTCTTCAGCAACATGAGTTACGACTTTTCTCCTTAAGCCTTGGACCCCCCAGCCATGGTACATCCAATTGTTATGTCGACAAATAATTCCATTCTCTTTTGTTTGCCAAAGTCTCTGTTATGAAAATGCCAAGGTTAACATGTAAACCTCTGGAAAGAAGAAGTATATCTTCCATGGCATATGTAAAATAAATAAAATAAAACAAAATGGAAAGTGCTATAATCATATGATATGGGGCTATATGAAGGTCCCAACAAACTATGACACCTCCAAACTAGTTGATAAAAGGTTATGAAAACATTGAACATCAAACATGACTATAAAGACAAAGAGATGGTAATCCATGTCAAGTCAGAAAGACAACAGAAGCTCATTAAACTAGATAAGAGGTTCTCATCAGGAATGCATACAAGGGGAACAGTGATAATGCTTCCTAATTGAGCATAAATTTCTGAAGAGTAAGCCTATATGTCTCATCTGCTATAAATTAAACTTCAATAATATTATTACAATTGATCAATTCTGAAAGCAGTAGTCAGTTATTACCATATGATATCAGTCCATACATGATCAATATGCTTGAATTTGGATTTAACTACAACTATCTGAAACTACATCCTACACAAGGAATGATACTTTATATCAATACAATTTTTTTGAGCACATAATATTTCTTAAATTCAAATCAAGATTCAGGAATGAAGATGTCAAATTTAAAGGGCATTCTTCCCTTCTCATCAGCTGAATTTTCAGATTCATCATATTTCTAATTTCATGCAGGAGCATTGACAAAAGTAGATAAATGTATGAGAAATACCAGACTACTCAGTGCCCCAAAGTTTTAGATAATCCAGATAAATTTACCATCACCCTAGATGATATTTTATTGTAATTACAACAAAATCATGAGAAACCACTTTCTGGTGAAGATCTCAAACCAAGAGAACTGGGATAATGCATGGTGAGCCATATTTCCCACCAACTTCAACCTATTTTCTTTCCATCTAGGCATTTATCTGATCACAGAAACCAATGGAAAAGCATAAGTTCTCTCAGGGGTCTAATAATATCCTGTCCTAGACCATGATGGAATTCCTGCCAAATGATTCTTACTTAGAATGACAATAAAGCAACCACTTCCCTTCCCACTCCTCATCCATAGTACCAACCCATTTGCAAAAATGTGAACTTTCGCCCATAAATTGAATTGAAATCAAAACCTCCAGCGGAACCTTTCTTCCCCAAAACAAAAAACTGCCCATCTAAACAAATTCAATAGGCCCACTAACATATTAATCTACAATCACAAAACCTTCCACAAGAAAACAGTTACTAGTTCTGAAAAGGTCAAGAAAATTTTCAGGGAACAAAAATAAAAAACAACACTAACTTCAGACGTCCAGAATTTTCAGGGACACAACAGCAAAGTACGACGACGACGAATAATAATGAATTAGAGATGTTAGAATGATCACGGTACCTTTGGAGTAAAAGATTGATTCTTGCAAAACAACTGAAAACTCTTTACTTCAACTTTGTCAGCACTAATCTTTGAACTCAGTGGTAACAGTAACAGAGCTTCCATACTATTGCAGAAGAAATATGAGAATCTGAACCATTATTTACTCCACTTTCACAAAATGATAAGATAGGATTGGAATCTTGAGATATTTTTCATTACGATTGGGCCAAGAATACAGAATCAACAGTGGCAAAGCCATAAACTTGTTCCTAAATTCATGGTTGCAAATATAAGAATTTAAAGTCCATGGATTTATGTATATGTAAGCCCAAACTTTTTTTTTTTTTTTTGTCCGAAAATCACAACAAGAAGTTGTCATAAAATTAAAAAAATATATTTTAATTGTATTACTTATCATGAACGTTAGATTTGTATAAGTTCACTAACAATTAATACCAAACTGTCAATTTTCAATACAACTTTTCCTTCATAAAAAGGAGAAAAGAACATTACATCAAAAGGAGCCCTTGGAATGAAGGGAATGGGAAAATATCATCATATGATACCTATCATCATATTTTGTCTTCTTTTATTATCTGTTTATTTTGGTCATATCTTTTATTTTCTACGTACTTATAAAATATATTTTTATTATAAAATATATGTAAGATCGATTATTATTGAATTCCGACTATTCATTATTAATATAAAATTATTAATGTTGTTGTGAAAGAAAACATGAGGGTGGTCCTAAAAGATTTATAGTGGGGGCACAAAATTGCTTTGAAATGACATTATTATATTCTATTCTCTTTTGAGTACTATATTATACTTAAATTTAGCTATTCCCATTGGCAAAATGGTGGAGCCAAATTCAATTTAGACTACACATAAAGCTATAAATAAATTAGTTATGATTTTGAAGTACAAGTTATCAAAAATAAAATCTTATATATTTTATATGGAAAGCGAAGTAAAGTACCTAACATATCTAACCATAAAAAAATTATTCATTAAATGTTTAATAAATTTTTTTTTTAAAACTAAATAAAATTACATAAAAAGCTTAATGACTAAAAGAATATATATTGCTTATAAAAGAAGGTACTTTCAAAATCAACCTTATCAATCAATTTAATTAATTATATCTAAAATTGTTTAAAGATCTAGTTTAGTTTTTTTTTTTTTTTTTAAATCATACATTGAACAATCAATATATATATATGCATTAAAAGGTATAACATTAAATTAATGGTTGTCAATTAAATTGAAGTACAATTAAGAACTTCCTTTTGTGATTATCTTAATTATACATGAAGAATTGTGAGGACCACTTTATATATATATGTATGTATGTATGTATGTATGTATGTATATCAAAATGAACAATATGGACCATATTCTTTCTTCTTTTTTCTCTTTCTTTGTCTTTTCATTTATATGTTAGGATCTTTTTTTTTATGTCTTAGTCATTCATTGAATTTTTTTTTTAGAAAAAAAAAATTTTGAGGCTAAAAATTAATAACAAAGGCATCTTTTAGTTTGGTTTAGTTCATTATAGAGATTCTTTGTTCCTTAGGGTTAAATTAATTTTTAAAAACAACCACTTCATCATTAATTATTTTTATTTTAAAAAATTAGAAAATATTTTAGTTTTTCCCGATGAAGAAGAATTATTTTTTGTATTTTCTTATTGCGACAAATAAATAAAAAATAAAAATTCAAATTCATATATATATATATATATGTATATATTCTTATGTATATTCTCATTACATTGAATTTGAGTTATAATTATCTAAAAAGTTGAAATTTAATCTAAATTCCAATTAAATCTTTCAATAAAATGGATTTAAACTAAACTTTTCTAAATATAAATGGGATTATACTCTTGAGAAAACCAGGCAACACATGTATTTATTAACAAACTCTTTTCTTCAAGACAATAATTTGAAATTAAAATACTTACCCAAAAAAAAAAAAAAGTAAAAATATTTTGGAGATTATAAGAATATTTCTATATAACTTGCATTAGATCTACTAACTTCAGATCTAATGATTGATTCTTTGATCCAAACTTATTTGTATATCTTTCTCAACTCTAATTCAAGCTTTTATATATATATATATATATATATATAGATATATATATATATATATATATATATATAGATATATATATATATATATAATATATATATATATATATATCGACACAAATTTTAATCTAATTATATCAAGATTAGATTAATCTAATTCAAGTTAAATTGGAAAAGAAATTGTACTTTAAATTTTAAATAATTATACGTTTTACTTAAATTCGAGATATTTGTAAACTTAAAATATTTAAATTATTTCTTTTTTTAAAAAAAAATCCTAAAGAAAATTTATGTATATATTATTGATGTGAAATAGCAACTTTTTAAGTCGGAAAGAATATATATAAATATGTATGTATATATAATATATATATATATGGACAGAAATTTTGATTTTATCTTAAACTAAAAAGAAAAAAAAGTAAGAGTTAAGATCTGTTTAGGTTTTAGTCAGCTTGTCTGAATATTCTTTCTATGCTCTGACAAACTTGAAGACCAGTCTCCACCGTTTTCCTTTTTCTTTTTCTTTTTCCTTTTTCCTTTCCTCTTTCAAAAAAAACATAAAAATATCCAAAAGATTAAATTTACGTTATTTATATATTTTAATTAAATTGAGGAAGTTAAATTTCATTATAATGTAAATTATATAACATTTTTCTTTCTTCTCTTCACGAGATTATCCACCACCAAAATCACGTGCTTTTTACACGGTTATACCCATTTTCCAATAAAAAGTAGTATTTCACAGTTTTTTTTTATGCCATTAAAAAAGTAATTTGATATTTATATATAATTAATATATTCAAAAAAATAAGTAAAAAATATCCGTGAATTGGAGAACTAAAAAGTGGGGGTTACTATTACTGTGAAAAAGCTTTGATCGGACTTCTGAGTTTCCGGTGAAGTCCACGGCTCCGGCGGAGAGAGATGAGGAGGATGACGTGGGTAGTGAGCACATGTACGGTTTAGATCTCATGAAAAGTCACGTCATGAGTGTGAGCGAAAGAAGACAACTTTATAAGAGTTGCCAATTCATCATGATTGCTTTTGTGGTGGCCCACCATTCCCCACTACTTTCTTTTCCTCTATTTCCCCCACCCTTTTCACTATTTCAAAATTCTCCATAATTTTGAAATATGAAAATATATTTTCACTCTTAAAAAGAAATTCAAGTTTTATAACATATTTTTTTTATAAAGAGATTTTAAAATAATTATTGGATACCAATAAATTATATATATATATAATCAAATAATGAAAAGGTAAGATTACCATAAATGATGATAAATAAATAAATAAATAAATTTATATCACACTTTTGGATTTTGTCTTCACTAACTTAACCATAAAAATGGTTTTTATTCTTTCTAATTATTATTTTAAAAGAATAATAGTAATAAAAGAAAAACGCATTTAGAAAATATGTTCTAAACCTATCACCATATGCATTTTGTCTTCTCATGATGCAATTTGTTTTTATTTTTATTTCAATTTAAAAGAAAGTACACAAATGTCTATTAAATGCGTTTATTTATTTTATTTTTCCCAAAATGTTGAAAATTTTGGTGAATAGTCAATTTTTTTTATTTAACCTTAAAATTTTACATTATTTTTTGAACGGTAATTAAATAGGGTTTGAATATTTAATTTTGTATTTTAAATTCGTGAAATTTAATGAATTATTTATATATTTTAAATTAATTTGAGGAAAATTCTACTTTGCTTCCTTAATTTTTACTTCTTTCTGAATTTGGTTCGAGAAAAAAAAAAAGAGAGAGAGAGAGAAAAAAAAGAAAAAAAATGAGTGGAGGTGTGATATGGCTGACAAGATTTTATTTATTAGACTGCTTATATTCGTCTCTCCGGGAAACCAGAGTTCTTTTATTGGGAGAGAGAAACCATTTCCATGAAAACCTTACTGGTTTCTTCCCCACAATTAAACCCCTCACTTCCTTCTTTTTCTCCTCCTCCGCTCCTACAACATCTGTAAGGGTTCATCACTATCTGCCCTCCAATTTCTGAGCTTTTCTTGGGATGTTTTAAGCTGAAATCCACCTGAAGCAATTTCTGATCAAATCCTACTATTTTTATTTTTGTCTCTCTGGTGTTTTTGAAATTGTAGGAGGGATTTATTAGGTGAAACCCCCCAAGAAAAAATCTTTCTTTTTTTGTGGGTTTTGTGTAAGAGAGGGAAAGGAATGGCTGAGATGAATGGGAAAAATATCACCGACAGGAAGAGGAGACTGTCGATAAATCTTTCTCTTTTCACGCTTTATGAGAACCCTGCAAAATCATTAACAGGAGGTGGAGGAATCAAATCTCCTAAGAACTTTGAGGAGCCTAATGGTGTTGTTGGGCTTGGAATTCTTGCTGCAATGAACAAGAATGACTCTAATAATTTTCACGATCAATTTCTTAAGAGGGCTGCAGTTTTAGCTGTATCCCCAAGATCAACAAACCCAATACCAATTCTGAGTAACAAAAAACATATTTCTTCTTTTTCTCCCAACAATAATAAGACTGGTTTTACTAAGCGTCCTAGTGTTGAGGAAATGGAATTGTGCGAAGAATACACTTGCGTAATTTCGCGCGGGGATAATCAAATCAAGAAAATTGAGTATTTTGATGACGGGTTGTGTCTTGTGAATGATAATCTTGTTGTGAATGACGAGTCCGTGGAAATCACTGCAAATATCTCTGCTGCAGTGGCTCGCGGTTGTGAGGCGAAAGTGTTTCAGATGGCAGATTTTTTGAGCTCTTGCTTTCTCTGCGACAAAAAGCTTCACGGATTGGATATTTTCATGTACAGGTAATTATCTGATTTTATCATTTCATTTTTGTTTATTAATCACTGTTCATAGAGATTGCTTGGATTTATTTTTTTTTTTTTTTTTGGGAAGAAAAATTGATTGGTTTTTGGGATCTGCGGTTTGAGGAAAGCTTGAAGACCTGAATAAGGATTCTGTATTACTCCTTCACTTTGAAATTTTCTTACTGATTTTGCTCTGGTTTTAATGGTAGCATATTGTTTGGCAGTAGTTTTGTCCAAGACTTAATCTTTAATTCCTAACTAGTAAAACCCCTGGAGTATGGTGAGACTGTAGAATCTCTGTTACTTATTTGCCAGTCATAGGCACCACGTCTCTTTTATAATGGTTTGATTTTCCAAAAGAAAGTGTTCTCATTCATCAGATCCTTCACTGTTTTCTCAAGACTTACTACTCTAGTTGTGGAATTGGTTGACAGAGTGAGTTTCGGGGTCCCATACGGTCATTTTCTTCTTTTTCTTTAGGTTAAACCATTCAATATTTGAAGTAGAGTCTGATTCTTTCCCTGAATACAGAATCACTGCTGTAGCTAATCCAGATTCGGATTGCGCCAGCATATTCTGACTCTTGCTCGGGTGAAAGAGGCTCATTGTGGCTCTTACATTTGTTATTTTGTTGAATATAGTCTGATATGATCCTCATGTTTAGCATGTGCATTTGTGTTTGCTGGGAACAAGGTGTGTCTGCCTGCCAATTCAATACATCATGATATCTTCTCACAAGTTGCTCTCTTTGCTGTTATTCCTTTTGTATCTTGGAACATATTAAGCAAAATCCAGCTTTACCTAATCTTAAAGTTGTAGTTATCTTAAATATTTCAAGTTTTTAGGTTCTTAAAGTTGTAGTTATCTTAAATATTTCAAGTTTTTAGGCTCTTAAAGTTGTAGTTATCTTAAATATTTCAAGTTTTTAGGCTCTTAAAGTTGTAGTTATCTTAAATATTTCAAGTGTTTAGGCTCTGGTAGTTGAGTAGAAGGCATAGCTGACCTTCGGGAGGTGGAACTTCCCATTCATGAATTGGTTGAAGCAATAAAAGTGCTACAATTTCTTCAAGAAAGATAACGAGGGGAGAATTAATAAGGATAAAACAGGGAGTTCTAATGTTTAAAACGAGTTGTGTTTCTGCTTTGAATCTTAAATTGTTTCCCAGAAAGTATGAGACTTCATTGTGATAAACCTCAACACCTTAGAATTTTCTTGACAGGAGTTGTTACAATTGGGGTACATTCTGCTAAGATTATCTCTATGCTAATCTTTTTCTTGAAAGTTACTACTGCTAGAAAATTTCTTTTCTAATCAAAGTTGTATATAATTGCATCTTGCCTTACCTTAAAATAAGGAAATCAATGCTGCTGATAATAAGTTCCTTCTGACAGTAGTTTACTTCATTGTCACACTCAAGAGTAATGTCTCTATGGCTGTCAGTTGTTTATAACACACTCAATAAATGTTGATGTTGAAGTTGATTATTTAATGAATATTCATTGTATAGACTATATGGTGGGAAGAAGATGAACTGTTGTATTAAATTATTTGCTGAAAAATATTATACTTCTTAATTGGAATAATTTTTGGAAGCAAATAATAATTGCAGCTTGTCTGATTGAAATATTCCTGGAGTGTAGTTTACTTCACACTTTTCTTCTGATTTTTGAAGTACTACTTCCATTTTTGTCATATTTAGGAGAAATCGATGTTGTCTTTTATTTCTTTTTTCTTTATACCCTATAATTAATGTAAACAGAAGGAGTAAGTAATTTATTATGGTCATAAGATGAGATCCCTTTTGTGTTTGTTGGTATTAATATATTTATACACCAATGTTCTATCTATTCTCTCATAGCTGGCTTGATTGTCCTACCTTTGTCCTCCCATTCTTATTGATATATATGTATATATATACTTGGCATGTTTTGTCCATATTCCTGTTTATGTTCCCAGCACCAGAAGCTATTTTTAGAATCCTACATTTACTACAGTAATCCGGGGATGGTTTAGAATAGATTTGTAAACCAGGTCGACTATAGTGAAATAGAACATATGAAACTGTAAGCTCTGAGTCTCAAGATCCCAGGATAGAAAATTAACTGTTAGTTTGTACTATTTTGCATAACAGAAGTTTGAAGTTTGTATTTATGGGTTTTCTTTGTTTTGGAAATGCAGAGGGGAAAAAGCATTTTGCAGTGTGGAGTGTAGATACGAGCAAATAGCCATTGATGAACACAAAGAAAAGTGTGTTTGTGTTTCTGGAGCAACAAGGAAAGAACACGAGTATTCAGAGTCACCGTGCTCCAACACAATGCAGTTTTTAGCTGGTGTAGCTGCTGCTTAGTACTCACAATCAGTACCCAAATAAACTAAATTAAACTAAAACTAAATAAATCAATAGCAGCAGAAAGAGAAGAAAAAAAAAAGAAAAAAAAAAAGAAACTTAGTAAATAAAGTTTTACCACTTAGTTTTTGAGAAGGTATGGGATGATAATGTCTCTGGGGAGGAGAATTTTTGGATATAAAGATAATAGTAGATTTGGAAGAACAAAAAAACATTATTTCCACCTTTTTTTTTTCTTTAATAATTTTTCTTATAGATGTATTTAATATAAACTGCTTTTATATATATAATATATATATATATATATATATTATACATATGAATTTTGCTTAGTTTTTATTTTTCAATTTGACAAATTTTAATTATTGAAGTCTTAGTTTTGACATGAAGACAGATTTTGCGAAACTTCTAATAATTGGCCAATCTCATACTCATCCCAACTCTCAAATTACACCTTTTTCTCTTCAACTTGTCAATTTTCTTTCTTAAAGCATTGTTCTATTTTTAGTATCAAGGTTTTTTTTGTTTGGAAAATCCTTACCTTCTTACTTCAAAAGAGTTGAGAGGATTCTTTAGTTTCTTAGTCATATATCAATCTTCTTACTATTTATAATTGAGCTCCACTAATCCAAATCAAACTAAAATTCAAATCTTTGATCATATTTACACTAAGAAGAGAGTTTCTTATACTCATACAAGCTTTAAGATTAAAAGAAACCTTAAAGAATTAAAAAGCTTTAAGATTAAAAGAAACCTTAAGAATGGGTAGTTAGTAAGAATCACTTCACCAACCAAGACAACCACTATATTTGACTAAGGAGTTAGGAGATGAATTTCCGTCTCCTACCTTGATTCATTACATAAGCCCATTGTTTTTTCCCTTTTCCCCAAAACCATTAACACACAACACAACTCTCCCACTTTACAATAACCATTATATATAAATCCATTTTCCCTCTCTTTTTCTTTCATTTCTTTCTTCCTTTCCATATCTCTCACATCTAGCATGGCCAAGTTTCTCACCATATCTATCTTTTCTTGCATTCTCTTTTCACTTTTACTTCTCTCATATTCCACCAACACCATCACTACCAACCTAGTTTCTCCCCACGTTTCATTTCCTTCCCCTCTCAATTCTCTCTTGTATTTGACAATCTTTATCTTCCCATTCTTCATCATCAAACACTTTCTCCACTCCAGCAAATCAACCAAACTTCCACCAGGGCCACCTTCTGTCCCCATATTTGGCAATTGGCTTCAAGTGGGCAATGACTTGACCCACCGTATGCTAGCCACAATCTCTCAGAAATATGGCCCTGTATTCCTTCTCAAGCTTGGCTCAAAGAACCTAGTTGTGGTGTCTAACCCTGACCTAGCAAATCAGGTTCTTCACACACAAGGGGTGGAATTTGGCTCACGCCCTCGTAACGTTGTGTTTGATATTTTCACTGGAAATGGACAAGATTTTGTGTTCACTATCTATGGTGAACATTGGAGAAAAATGAGAAGAATCACCACACTCCCATTCTTCACAAACAAGGTTGTTCATCAATACAGTGATATGTGGGAAAATGAAATGGACTTGGTTGTTCATGACTTACTGAATGATCAAAGAGTGAGAGAAGAGGGAATTGTTATCAGGAAAAGATTGCAGTTGATGCTATATAATATTATGTATAGAATGATGTTTGATGCAAAGTTTGAGTCCCAAAATGATCCAATGTTCATTCAAGCAACTCAGTTCAATTCAGAGAGAAGTAGATTGGCACAAAGTTTTGAGTATAATTATGGTGATTTCATTCCACTGCTTAGACCATTCTTGAGAAGCTACCTTAACAAGTGCAGGGATTTGCAGAAGAGTAGGCTAGCATTTTTCAACAATTATTATATTGAAAAAAGAAGGTAAAAATAGCAACATATTTTGCATGAATTCTCTACAACTTCTTTGTTGTTAAAGATTTAAGTAACAATAATATTTCTCATTTTGTACACAGGAAAATAATGGCCGAAAATGGAGAAAAACACAAGAAAAGCTGTGCAATTGATCACATGATAGATGCACATATGAAAGGAGAAATCAGTGCAGAAAATGTGCTGTATATTGTGGAGAACATAAATGTTGCAGCAATAGAAACAACTTTGTGGTCTATGGAATGGGCAATTGCTGAGCTAGTAAATCATCCAAGAGTGCAAAACAAGATCAGGGATGAAATCTCAACTATTCTTCAAGGCAAACCAGTCACAGAATCAAATTTACATGAGTTAACATACCTTCAAGCCACAATAAATGAAGCACTCAGATTGCACACGCCAATACCTCTGCTTGTACCCCATATGAATCTTGAGGAGGCCAAGCTAGGTGGCTACACCATACCCAAAGAATCAAAGGTGATTGTGAATGCCTGGTGGCTGTCAAACAACCCTGCATGGTGGAAGAATCCGGAGGAGTTCCGCCCTGAGCGTTTCTTGGAAGAAGAAAATGGTACTGAAGCTGCCGTGGCTGGTGGGAAGGTGGATTTCAGGTATTTGCCATTTGGAATGGGGAGAAGAAGCTGTCCTGGGATCATCCTTGCACTGCCAATTCTTGGACTTGTCATTGCTAAATTGGTAACAAATTTTGAAATGCAAGCTCCTCCTGGTTTAGAGAACATTGATACTACGGAAAAGGGAGGGCAATTCAGCTTGCACATTGCAAAACATTCCACAGTCGTGTTCAAACCAATCAACGGTAAAATATGAGTTCCCCAAGTGTGATGGATTGGATTTATGTACTCAGAACACTTCTTTCCCCATTTGCTCTCACCCAGGCCCCCAGTCATGAGTTAATTTAAAAATCTCAGCTGTTTTTATAGTCTATTATTATATTGAAATATTTTCAAGCAAAGAGATATATAAACAAACAGAATAAGGAACAAACTGGAGATAAGTAAGGAAAAGGAGAAGATTTGATGCGTAAAACTAATGTGATGGCCAAAGTTTCCTAGATCATTTACCCGGAATCTAGAGAGCCACAGTACAAAGGTGTTAGAAAATAACATTCCGGAATTCATATTTAAAGACAATAAATAAATGGCGGAATTTTAAGCAGATCTTGATTGGGGATTTGAAAGGAAAAAATAAATAGCTTCCTGTGATCAATATATTGATACATGTTTGCATGTTTATATTATCTAGACAGATTGTTCAGACTATCAAAATTGCAGCTTGTTTGCTGGAAAAGAGCAGCACTAAAAAAAATATACATAATAGGACGTATCAACTAAGCCAATTCAGAGATACAAAGAATTTGCAAACATTATACCGCGGCGAAGGCTTTCACTTGCTGCATTGAATTTATTCTCTAGGCCAGTTTCCCCAACTGCATGAGCAGCTGCTTTCAACTGCACAAACCCATAGAGGATATTATTGTAATGGGGCATATCATTGAGGATAAAATTTTCTTAAACCCTAAGAAAATTGAAGAACATTACAATCTAAATTATACTCTCACCTTCCATAATTGAATATCCATACTTCACTGTTTAAATGTAGCAAACAGAAACTCTATTTTTCTAAAGTGAACATATCTTTTCATTTAGATACTCACAATCAACCTCAGCAGTGCAAGGAGATGGCATGACTAATACATATACAACAAATTTCCTCACTCAAAAAATAAGACTAATAAACATATGGTAAAATGCTCTAGTAAATATTTTTGTAGTTAAAATGAAACATCCAATTATAAATGCAAGAAAATTCTGGGTTAAGTCCAAGTAGAACATCATTAGGACAGCTATCCTATGTCACGTAACTACCAAACTAGGTTAAATGATCAGAAACTGCATAAAAAGCTTACTTACAGTCCATATTATCAGTCTCATTCGAGACTTGCCTGGGAATTAAGTAAATGATCAGTTGTGAAATAGGCAAAATTACCCAACATTGGAACTTGGAGCAATTAAAGGAAAAATCAAATAGTATAATTGTGTACTACAATAAAGAGAAAAAGGAGACAATGGGAAGCGGACAATTAAAAACATTCTAAATGGGTAATAATTTTGAAAGAAAAATTTTCTTCAGATGACGTATTTTGAACTAGAATTAGTAAATCCAACACAGTACCACATTATCATCAAATCAACAAACAGAAAATAAAACCATTTTTAAAAAAGAGATCAAGATATGTCAACGGAGATAAAAGGATCACTGGATAGTGTTTTCCCTCAATATACAATTCACCTATATCTTTCCACAAGTAATAAAGAATTAGTGCCAATAAATCAGTTAGATTTACCTGGTTTAGAAACTCATCAAGCCTTCTAGCTAGACGAATAATGCTACCTTCAAAAATGTCTGTCATTTGTATAATATCAGCAAAAGAAGCACCCTGTAAAAGGTAAATAAGATCCTTGAATGCAATGAATCACCAAACAGCACACAGTGCAATAGGGAGAAAAAAGAGTTAGAACTTAAATCATTAATCTCTTAATAACTTGCTAACTCAATATAATCTGCATTTATGGGCATTACCAAATTCACCCCACAAAGAAGTGGAAAAATTTGACAACCAAGAAGTGGAAACTGGCAACAGTTAACTTACACTACCTGGGTAGCCTAATAAGAATACATATTATTCCTGATTTATTCAAAATTTATTATTTTTATCCAGGAAAGTATATTAAATGATGCTCATAATTGATTTGACTATAGATAAAGACTAACTAGTTCAACAACATGAAAGCACGGGTAAATATCAGTCATTGTAAACTTTACAAGTTCCTGGATGGGTGTCATGACCCTTGCTTCAATCAGTATCAAGAAAAGGAAAAAATTCAACTAGATATTCTTGCTGCGTCACTAACTCATGCTCAAAGTTTGCATTAACACAGTGACATTAGCAACCATAATTCTAAACTATAGCACCAGAATAAATTGAGGATATGACCAATTTAGATGTTGCAGACAAATGAAACAATAAAACCAAGAGAATAATGCATAAACTTGCAAAAGTAATCCACATATGCAACAAGGAGCCCAGATATTTGAGCAAACAAAAAGAGTTGACAGTGCTTTCAAGGGAATCGAAGCAAAACCAACTTTGTAAGGAAAGATATAGCAAGCTGTAGATAAAACAAACTGTGGGTTTCCGTCTGTGTACCAATGCATTACAGCACAAATATTTCATTCAAATTTTTGCAAAAGTTACCTTTGACCAACAGTAAATCACATCCATCAAATATGGCCGAACGGATGCTTCCACATATTCTTCCACATTGATTTCCAGTTTGCATTCATGTTGTATCTGCATATAAGGAACATTGAAAATACACATGACAATGCAAAACTATTCCACCATTTAAGTAGCAACAAATATTGATAGAAACTGATGAGACATGATCAAGATATTCAAAACTTAACAATTAGGATGAATTAAATGGAGATGGACTCCGAAAGTATTTATTTTTATCACAAGCTTGTGTACATATAACATTATATCACCAATGTGAAACAGAATATAGATGGTTAAGATGTATAGGACTAGTTTACCATAATAAGTAAAAAATAAGCTCAGAGGCTACCCACCTCTGCTATTCTTCTTGCACTGTCCTGTAGCTGCTGCAATGGTTTAGCAAGTTCTGCTCTCAAATGGATTTGTTCATTTGATCTATCACATGGTACAAAGCAACTTGCTAGAGCCGCTATTTGGTGAGGATCAAGATCATTAAATGTTCCTGTCCATTTAATCACAGAATTTTGTAAGAGGCTTAATCATCACAAGTACAATAATCATGCTCTCTACTAAAGAGTAACATTTCCTATCCAGGGATCACATATTATATATCTTACAGTGGAAATAAAATTACAATCATGCCCTGAAAGAATTTCATTTTAAAATAAATACACAAATTAAAAAGATTTTCAATATATATAAATATTTAACTAATGAACTTAAATCAGCATAAGAAGAAAAGGAAGCAAACACCAGTTTTGAGAAACAATAAATATATATTCACCGTTAAACATCAGCTCAGTAACGAGGAGTTCATCACCAGTGTCTATTAAGCAGGCTGCCCGACCTTTCAATTGGACAACACCATCAGGATCAATGTGACCTAGCTTTTTCAGAACCCGAGAACGATTCTTGAGCTCATCACGGAATTTTTGAAGCTAAAAACAGAGAAACAGTTAAGCTATTTTGAGCAAATACAAACAGAAATCTGAAAGTCGAAGAGTTAACTAAAAGCTATCAAACAAGCCACATATCTGAAGCTAAGTTCATTGGGAAAAGCTCCAATAACTAAAAGTATTTTAGTAAACCTGATTAAGTGATAAATATTATATAGTTAAATCCTTGAAGATCTATATGGTACATGTAGCTAATTCAGGAGAAAATTTTCTCCAAGGAGATTCTGAGATAGACAGGGATGATGAACAATAGAATACCAAAAACTTAAAATGCCAAATATCAGTGAGGTATTTCATTTAGAACATATGCACAAAATTCAGAAAAATATATGCATATTTAGTAATACTCCATAGCTTCGAAAATGTCTCAATGCGTGTGGAAGAGAACAATTACTTGGTTCCTAAATACCCAACTTAATCTTATAATAGCTTTTTTACAAAGGCAAATCCAAATTCAAACTTTTTCGATTCTCCATAAGAAAAAGAAGCACATCAAAGAAGCTTGACAGGTGCATATATAAATACAAACTATTAAGTGTATAAATTCACCCCCACCCCCTCTTTAAAAGTTTAAAAGTTTTAAAGCATGTAAAAATTTTAACATAATATCAGAGCGAGAAGTCCCATGTTCAACCCTTGGCTCAATGTCTTTTGTTGGATATTTTGCATGTTTGGACCTATTATTGATAACTTGTAATTAGCCCACATGTGAGGGGTATTTTAAGTGTATAAATTCCCATCTCTATCAACATAAGCTTAGGGTAGAAGGTAATCTATTATTCTCACTTCATTTAAAACAAAGACACACAGTATGTTTGCTAACTGTAAAAAAGTATACAGAATATGTGACAAAGGCACCCAGGTTTGTGAAAGGAGGCCTGTTCTAAAAGGTACAATCACCTGAGAGTCACGCATTTTGGATTTTAGTTGTTGAATTTCATGGCTCACTTCAGCTTTTCTTTGGAAACTTCTGAGTTGATGTTCATCTTGGGACTGTCATCGAGAAATATGGGAAAAAAAGGTGTATCAGTTTCTAGCCCACATGTCACAACCTCTTGTAGTTACACAATCAGATGAACAAATGAATAATACAGACAGCAGGTATGCAAAACCTTATGCAATGGGTGAGCAGACAACTTCTTCTCAAGCTCCTCAATTTTATTCATCAAGTCTACAAGTTCAGGATCTTTAATTTCCGCATCCTGCCAAAAGTAAAATGTCCACATGTATTATATTAAAGAATGTACTTATTTAGATTTTTGTACTACATATCATCTACCAAACACAAATTTTGGTTTTCATTCCCAAAAGAGGAAAATAATGTAACCTTTTTCATCAAAACTCTATTGGTTCAAGGACTTCCAAATCTATGTGGGAAACCCTGAAGTGAAAAGCTTAAGTATGTGTTACGTGTGTGTTACAAAATAAATAAAATAAACAACAGGTTGTTAACAATTCATACCTTCACAATGTTAAGCTTTGGGAAGCCCAGTGGAAAACGTTTCCCTAGCTCCTGTAAGGCAAGAAGTGTACTTTGCCTTGCTTCTGGAGGCCGGAGGTCAGATGGAATCGATAGAATCAATGTACTGATGGTGGAAATTAAGCCCAATTGCACAGGTACCTAAAGCACAAAATTAACATATTGAAAGAAATAGTATAGTCAAACATCATTAAGAAATCTAGCCATATAAAAAAGGCGTCATTCCAATTGAAAGGAATTAGGCTATCAATAAAAAACTGTAAAAGACAAGGGCCATGAACCCACCACATGCATTTCTCCCTTCTCTCCAGGACGAGGAGGACAAGGTTTAGGACGAGAACCATTTTCGCTTGAACCAAGTGAACAATGAAGCAATGTATCTATGATATAGCTATTACCCCGTGTTGAAGCCAGTGCAGCAGGCAAAGAACCCAAAGGTGGAGGGGACTTTTTCACCACATTGATAACAATTCCCCACCCCCAGTCTGTTACTCCTTCTCGCACCTTAACCTGCAGATTAACAAGAACTGTCTGTGTGAGAAAGAGAAGTGATAGAGAAGATAGGAATCAGGGGAAGGAGGAAATAAACTGGGTAGTATCGGAAAATAAGATTAAAAAATCAAAACTAAAGGTCCAACCAATTTCTTTGAGAACTTTCGATGAACACAACAACACAAATACAAAACTATAGACATAATTGATAATCAAAAGAAAGTACCAAAATCAACCAGTTTCAGACATGTAACAAATTCAAACATTAGGAACAAACAGTAGTTTCAGGGAAAAAACTATTTAATTCCGAATAACAATCAATAATTCAGGTAAGCATTTTCTTATGGTTATATTGCCATGCTTCTTTCTGCAACTTCATCTTAGTACTCATTCTTCTCCATCAAAGCTTTAACTGATGATGGAATTATGACAAACAAATATTTGGTTAATCATGACTTGTTCCAGTCCTTTGTCATCGTCGGATGTCTCTGATAACAAAAAGAGAATACATATCTGAAAGTTCCAATCCCTATGCACCTATATACATCAACACTAATGTTTTTTTTATCGAGGAGTGAGGCTGTGAGCGACAGCTATGGTGATTTTTGATAAATATGAATTATAAAACTTATAACTCTCAACCAGTGAACTAGGATCATCAAGAAAACATGTTCCATTCACCAAATTCTCCCAGAACACACCAATCTAAAGGCATTAACTATTATTCATTATATTTTATCTTCCCTCAACTAATTGACACTCAGTCTTCAAGATACTACTGAGAACATACTCCAAAAGAAATTATCAAGAATAAAGGAAATTCCTTCAAGATCAGCCTAAACAGTAAGAAGGATGTAGTAAAAGGATGATTTGGTCACTTGTTCTAATTAAGTATGTAACTGAGTAGGAGTATTGGGTAGTAGGAGAGTTATAATTTCCCCATAATAACAATTAGGCACTAACGCAGGATAAGAAGACAATGAGGGAGAGAGAAGATAAGCACATCTGATTGCCTTTAATTTAATGACACAAATCAATGAAGACATTTGTTTTCACCTTCGCAATATTTCCAACTTTCTCAAAATTGTAGCTGCTAGACCTGAATTTGTTTCAAGATTACCTAAGAAAATATCCTCAGAAAATCTTGGATGGTTGTACACTAATAGAAACTTAACCACTCTCAAGTTTATTCAGAGCAAAGAAGTATATGATAGGTACAGAACATTATTTAAAATGTATGATTAACTTAAAAAAAAATTTGAATCCCTTTATGAAATCATATGTGCAAGGTCTATGTACTTAAATCTAGTTGCTTAATATAGTTATTTAACAATTTACCTACAAGCACATACATAGTTCTTACTTATTAAGAGTTAATATCACTTCAAAAGAAACCTTAAATTTGGGGTTCAAAGAAACATAAAGTTGATGTACGAACAAGCACCAGTTCTCTTCATAGATACGACAACCAAGCAATAGTTTGGAAATGATCATACAGTAGTGCCTAATCATGATATTTTGCAAAGATACACAGACAGCGATACCAAATCGAATGTGATAATTAAAATGCCTGAAAGGTGACAACATTGAAGCATTAAATGTCTTGATCGACCATACAGAACCACCACAAAACATACCAATCGTCCAGGCTGAAGAAAATAAAGAATCTTTTCTGGGCTTATAATTTCTGCCATCATTCTCTTCTCAAGTGTTGCAATTTCAAGTTTTAGCTTATGATACTCAGCAACTTCGGCCTAAAAAAGTACCACAAAGAAAGTTCAGTTGCAGCTGCAGATATGAAAGTTTTATAAGAAGTGAAAGATTGTACCTCTCCTGATGCATCAAGTGCAGCAGCTTCATCTTCAAGTTTGGATACCATTTTCCCTATATCAGGTAATGCCTAGAGTAGGAAATAAACAATAACCAAATATTTAGAGTGCAAAATGAAGATCAGTAATGACACTGCATTCCTTGATGCTAATAATAAATATAGATGAAACTGAAAGCATTTCAAGACTGAAGTCGGTATAATGAATTCCTGATTGTAAAAAACAGGAAGAAAAGACTAACAGATCAAAATGACCATTTTCCTACTTTTTCTTTATTCTAATATATAGATAAAGAGGGAACCTTTTCATACTGAAATTGGTGAAATGAATTCCTGATCACATGCTCTGCAGTAAACTGACCCTCAGCCCGACTCATCAAATTTAGAATTGAATAGTAGCTAAGCCGGAATGTACTGACCAACGGCGCTGGTTTACCCAAAACCATGTCCTTGAGAGTATTCATCTCCATCTACAGTAAAAGAAAATGCAAGGTCACAACAGAAAAAGTTTACCCCCTTCTAGTGTGTCATTATAAAACATTGAGGAAAAGGTAACGTGATTTGCAAATTGCCATAACTTGCCCTCTTCTCAACTCAATAATTTAACAGGAAGAAAGCAAATTTCAACCTAGTAACAGGGAATACACTCTCTAAATCAGTTGCCAGTCCAACAAAATCATGATAACTATATAAAACAAAATAAAAAGGACATAGCCAACTAAGTGGCAACCTGCTCATCAATCATTATAATACAAATTCCCCGTGTGTCTTTGCCCCGACGTCCAGCTCTTCCGCTCATCTGGGAGAGACATCAAAAAGTTAAGACTGATATGACAGAAATATGATACTAATAAATCTATAGTAAATTGTTGCCAACTCTTACCTGAATATACTCACCAGAGCCAATGTAACGATGACTATCACCATCCCATTTTTTAACACTAGTAAAAACCACAGTTTTGGCTGGCATGTTCAATCCCATGGCAAACTACCAAACACAAAAGGAGAAATTCAGAAGCATATTCCATAACTTATTAAAAGCAATCCACCAGTGAGTATTCCTATTTTGAGGGCATGCATCGGCCAATTAGAAAAAGATAATACAAAAATATACCATTTGAAAAGCAATATTACCGTCTCTGTAGCAAAAAGTGCTTTAACAAGCCCTTCTTGGAAAAGAAGTTCCACCAATTCCTTGATAATAGGAAGCAGCCCAGAGTGGTGAACAGCAATGCCACGTTGAAGCAATGGCAACATGAGTTCAATAGCAGGTAAGTTTCTATCTTCTTCTTTTAAGCAGAGGACTGCATTTTGGAATACCTGCTCAACCACTTCTTTCTCCTCATTTGTATTAAAATCAAGTTTGGACATGGACATTGCATGTTGTTCGCATTCTCTTCTACTGAAACTAAAGATTATGACTGGCTGAAATTTGCGCTCCATAATCATCTGAAATAAAAGTAAAAGTAACTAGAATACTCAAAGAACACCATGGATATATCAGATTGTATGATCAAATCGGCAAACATACTGTAAAACCAATAAATCAAAATCGAAATAAAGCTTAAGAGACTAGAGAGTAACATGAATGATAGATCATGATTTCCTTACACAAAAGCAGAAAAGCAATAGTCATATAAAGGCCAACAAGAGAAATTCAGCAAGCTGAAAATAGTAATGTCAATTACTGATCACACACCTTTACAATCTTGTATATGTCGGAACCACCACCTTTAGCAGTTCTGCCACTTGATTTGGAATTTCCACTCCTGCTGCCATCACTAGGCTTCTGTTTTGTGAAAGTATCCTGCAACTTTACAAAATTATCCTCCCTAAACAGCTCATTTTCATCTACCACAAGATACAAACCAGACCCTCCCACAGGAAACACATAATGCTGTAAAGGCGTTGGCCGAAAATCTGTATAAACAACATGACAGGGTTGTTTATGAATATTACATATCCATTCAGCAAATTCTGTTGCATTTGACATGGTAGCAGACAGAAAGACCATCTTAATAGCAGGAGGCAAGAATATTATACTTTCCTCCCAAACAACCCCTCTTTCACGATCCTTCATATAATGTATTTCATCAAATATAACCCAGGCAACCTCTTTTAAGACCTCAGAACCCCTGTAAAGCATTCCCCTAAGAATCTCTGTAGTCATTACTAAACAACTTGCATTCGGAGAAAGTGTGACATCACCAGTCATCAATCCCACATCTGAAAACTCTTGGCTTAACTCTCTATACTTCTGATTGCTTAAAGCCTTCAATGGGGAAGTATATATAACTCTCTGTTTATCCCTGAAAGCCATTGCAATAGCATACTCAGCAACAGCAGTTTTCCCAGCTGAAGTATGTGCAGAGACCAAAACCGACTCATTCCGTTCAAGACATGCAACTGAAACTTCCTGAAATGGATCGAGCTTAAAAGGGTAGGTCTTGGCCATCTGCCCACTGTATATTGGATTTGAAAGAGTCCCATGAACAGACTCTTCTTTAGTAGGAATGTATCCACTTGGAACTGCCACCTCATGGACGCAAGTCTCTGCTAAACTTCGCTGTTTCTTGGGAGACTCCTGATTTTTTACTTCCTTGTTATCTGTGTTTGCTTCTGATTCTTTCCGTTTTCCAAGAGTCGGAGACTCCTCCATTCTTACTTACTGCAATACTAATTTATAAAATTCTTAGGCCCGCCACCAAAATCTTATCATGTAGATTGTCTGATCTTCTGCAGAAGAAATGAAAACAAAGTTCAAATAAACATTTTTATGCAAAACACACTCCCATTTTCTTCCCTTCCTCTCCCTCAAACCATCAACCCCCACCCCAACCTTTCTCGTCCAATTTTTTCACATATCCTACTCCTGTAATTAAGGGTAAAATTTCACTTCAAAGAATATGAGCTATAGGGGTAAAATTTCACTTCAAAGAATATGAGCTATAGACCCTAATGTAAAGCTTCAAAAGAAAATATAGGTTCAATGAGAGATGCAGGGCACGTCTAGAAGAGAAGGCAAAACAGAAACCTACAATATACTATGATTTTCAATATAGAAATTTTTTGCAAAGCCCCAACCCGCATTTATCTATCCATCTTCTTCTTCAAAATAAATAAACTACTCCAAAACTTGTCTTTCCAATGTTTTCACTCCAATCCCATCCCCTGCAGAAGCTAAGCAAAAAAAAAAAAAAGTTTCTTCCAATCCAAAAAGACTTAATTAATGAGGATAAAAATCGTTCTCATGAATGCAGTAGATTCTGAAATACCTAAACCAGTTCCAAGTTCAAACCTCAAACACGATAAAGTAAAACAAGAGTAAAAAAACCTAAAGAAGAAATAAAGAACTTAAATTTACCCCTAGAGATAGACTTCCCGGAGTGCCGGATTTTCAGAAGTTTCGGGGTGAGATAAAGCACTTTCGCGGTGGTTAGTCTGTGGCGGAGACCGGTGGAGAACTGGCGTCAAAGACCTTCAGGTTAGGGCTTTTGAGGGAGCTCTAAGGCGCCACCAGAGAACGGTAATGAGGACTCAGAATCAGAAAATAAAGGTGAATTACAACCGAGTTCCTCAAAAAATCAAATATTATATATAACTCCCTGAATGTTTTAAATTGACTAATTTAATTTTTAAAGTAATTTGTTTTTGATAAAATTTCTCACAATAATAATTTCAGTTTCTTGAAAAATTGACTAATTTTTATACTGTTATAAAATTAATATAATTAAAAAAATAGAGACAATAGAAACAAAGAATTTAAAATAATTTTATTGATTTATCATATTGTATAGAATTATTTATATTTTAGATAAATTAAAAAATAATAAAAAATATAAAAAATATATGATATAAATATTCACATAATAAATAGATTTATAATAAATATTTGTTTTTAAAATAATTTTTTAAATCCTAGTTCAAAAACATGGCATGTAATAAATAGATTTTATAAAAAAAATTGGTCAAAAAAATAAGAATTGTTTGTTTTTTTGTTTAGTCATTTTAGTCAGTTTGTTTATTCTTAACTCTCTCTCTATCTATCTATCTATATATATCTATATATCTATATATATATATATATATATATATATATATATATATATATATATATTAATTTTCAATCAATTGTGGCGGAAAATGTTTGAGACTAAATAATAATAAAAAAGAGTAGTGTAACTAGTTTTTAGTATATACGATTTTAAAATATAAATATCGTACTCTCAGGGAACTGTATTCCAATTTTTAATATCTTGGAGATTTAATTGGTGATCTCAATCATACATAATAAACACTTATCAAGTATGCAAGAGTTATTCTCTAGACATATATTCTGATGCAATTATGAATTGTATCTGCTTGTGTATCACATTTGAGTTACCTTATGTATTCACCATACTTTAATCATGACCCTTCTCACGTTTCGGGGTTAAATTACCAATTAAAGTCTGTGTCACTCACGAAATCATACCACTCATCTTAATGCCGGCATAGCTCCCAAACTCAGCCTCATTAGGCTAGTTTAACAAACATGGTGATCTGTACGTTATTTTAGTTAATATGATAGACCTTAATATATTCTACCCTAACTTAAGGTCGGTTAAACTAAACAGGTTATGATGTAGACCATGGTTAGGAATTGTCTATAACCGTTCATTTAGTTCTTGCAAACAGATAAGCATGCATAATGTTAATTTAGCAGGTGACCTTTCCGAAAAAATAAGTAAAACCTCAACGTGTAAAACATGTATAATATAGCAATCATAATTCAGTATTCAAATAAACCTCAACGTGCAAAACATGAATAATATAACAATTATAATTCAGTATTCAAATAAATGTTTAGACAAACACAACACAAAGATATACGGAGAGGATCTAGGGGACCGCTTCCTTGGCCTAGTAGCAATTGTTTTACCTTACATCCTGGGCTTAAGCAATGCCTGTTGACTAACTATTCGCTCTAATGCTTCTTAGGATCTCATAACAAAATCCTGGGTATTCCCAGAATCTGAGATAAACACTCAGAAAACAGAGAAAACGAGACCCTCTATGTTGCTAGATGGCTTGTGTTGAGTGCTCAGGGATATCTCTAACCTTCCAACCCCTGGGGTATTTATAGGGGTGAAAAGGAAGAGATTTAACATGAAAATTCAATGTGGGACAAAATGTTTTTGGAAGTCCCGAGCTCTTGACCAGGTCAGGACGCCCGCCCCGAGCTCAGAACTTCCAAAAATCGCATTTTTACCTTAATATTTGTTGTTTTTATGCAATTTACTCCTAAAACTTCCAAAATCACAATTATGCAAAAAGATATCAATTTCAATCAATTAAGATCATTTTGGTTCCAATTATACCCTATTTTGTATCTAAAAACATGCTAAAATTGTGATATGATTTGTGCATATCACTAACAAAAGCAAATTACTAAGAAATATAATATAGAGATAGACATTCTTTCTCTTCTTGTATATCTTTTTTATATCTTCACAAAACATACAAACTACCCCATATTTATAGGGATAAATATGTGTAACCTATATACACATATACATACAAATATAAATGTATACATATGTTACAAACTTAATTCCATGGAGGTTATATGGAGATAGTGAAAGTTATATAGATGAAGTGGAAGTAGTGGGAGGTTACAAAATTATGGACATACAAAACAATAATATGATTTATAAAACTCTCATTTTGGATGTTCATTGTCAAGGAATATGTCTCATTAAAACCTTACTAAAGAAAAATCTAGTGGGAAAAATCCTAGTAAAGGAAAAAGAGTACATTGTTCCTTGTACACTCCCCCTGATCATTACATAATATCTTTGTATCAACGCATTCTTATATTATAGACCAGTCTTTCAAATGTTGAAGTTGGTAATGCTTTTGTGAACAAGTCTACCAAATTATCACTTGAACAGATCCGTTGTACATCAATATCACTGATGCATTCCGATCGATATGCTAAAAATATGTTTTATTTACCCTATATCGATTATGAATAACTAAGGACTTAGAATTACTAATTGTCACATTTAGCATCTATGTTGTCACTTAATCAATCAGAACCTAAGGCAGAGTACCTATCGTGTAGCTAGTCTGTTGGAAAGTACCTACGATTTTAATTTAAGAATTTTATCGTACTCCCAGGGAAGTGGTAACGGCTTAGTAGTAACTATCCTTTTACCCTAACTCTTATTTTATTATCCAGTTATGCAATCGTTCATCAAAATCTTTGATAAGAGGTTGATTCATTCTACACTAGGTTCAAGTCTACTTAAGCCTACAAAAGTGTTTTACAGACAGTGTTCTGATATATGTTATATTGTTCCTACATGTTGATTGACCTATCTTCGAATATTTTAGATATATCTTGGTCTAGATTGCAATTATGTACTGATTCTACTTATGTACCACATCTGAGTTATCTAATAAACCGCCCCATCGCCATTGGAGGCCTTACTCACGGTTCGAGCTAAAGGCATCTATCAAAGTCCTGTGTCACTCAAGAGATCATGCTGCTCGCCCTAACGCTGGCATAAACACGCGAACTCAGCCTACTTAGACTACTTTAACAAACATGGTGATCTATAAGTTCTTTCATCTAATATGGCAGATCTTAATGTTTCCGTCCTCACACAAAGCCCTAAATTAAGGCCTAATAAACTAGTCAGGTTATGATTAGACCGTAGTTAGGAGTTGTCTATAACCGTTCATCTAATTTAAAAGAGCAAATAGATATACAGACGTAATGTTAATTAAGCTGGTGACCTTTCCGAAAAAATGTAAACATCTTCAACATGCATAACACATATTCATAGTATCATAATTTAATATTCAAATATATTTTTGGACAAACACAGTACAAACATATAACGAGAGGGACAAGGGGACCACCGTCATAAAGTATTCACCCTTTATTAGGTCCGCTGATGGAGCAACTGCTTGTATATTTTGGACTGCTTAACCCAACTCTGTTAGACAGAACCTTCGGAGGACGCTTCCTCAGCCTAGTAGCTATTGCTTTACCTTACGTCTCGGGCTTAAGCAACGCCTTGTTGACTAACTCTTCGAACGCCTAGTGCTCTCTTAGGATCTCCTAACGAAATCTCGGGTATTCTATGAATATTAAAAACGAACCTATCTAGTCGTATTCTAAGATCTGAGACAGACTCTCAGAAACGAAGAACACGAGACACTCTCGAAAACTAAAAATATCTACTTGAACGAAGACACCTGAAATCACTGAATGACTAGTAAACAGTAGAAAATTGTGTACTGGAAGTCACTGAATGACTCATATCAAGTGGAGATGAATGATTTCAACTGTGAAAGGCCTGGGGTATTTATAGCAGGGGAACTGAGTGAATTTCTCTTTAGAAATCGATGTGGGATACTGTTCACGGATTCGGGACGCCCGTCCCGACCGGTTGACTAGGTCAGGATGCCCATCCCGGTGCTTTGACCGGGTCAGGACGCCCGTCCCGGGTCTTTAACCGGGTCGGGACGCCCGTCTTGACTTCTGAACTTCCTAAAATCACGTTTTTGCCCTAAAATTTGTCATTTTCTTGCATATTTCACCTGACACTTCTAAAATCACAAAAACTGCGAAATTGTGTTAATAACAGTCAATTGAGAACGATTTAACTCCAATTTCACTCTAAATTGTGCCTAAAAACATGCTAAAAAAGTGATATGATTTGTGCATATCAATCACCATATTTCTAAAGATCATGCGTACAGGAAATTTTTTGTAAAATATGTTTTGTGTGATTTTGTTTGATATATCATTCTTGTAATTGAGCTATACATGTAGTGTTATCTTCATAAATTTTGTTAGAATTTCTTTGCCTGAAGATAAACCACATGTCTCTTGGATATGTTGAGACATGGATATTAACCAAACACATTCACGACTTGCTTCATGGATTGCTATAATTTTTGCATGATTTGAAGAAGGAGCATTTGTAGAATGCTTTGAAACAACAATTTTTCCACATGTAAAAACATAGGCTATATGAGATCTGGTTTTATGTAGATCAGACAAGTAACCAACATCAGCATAACCAACAAGTTGTGGTTTAGAACTAGAGGGATATAATAATCTCATATCAATTGTACCTCAAAGGTATCGAAAAACATGTTTAATTTCATTCCAATACCTTCTAATTGGACATGAACTAAAAATTGCTAATAAAATAACTGCAAAAGCTATACCAGGTCTTGTATTATTATCAAGATACATTAGTGCACATATTGCACTAAGATATGGTATTTCAGGACCAAGAACTTCTTTATTATCCTCACGGGGTTGAAAAATGTCATTTTTCACATCAAGTGATCGAACAACCATTGGGGTACTCAATAGATGTGCCTTGTCCATGTAGAATCTTTTAAGATCCTTTTTCAATATAATTTGATTGATGAACAAAAATTTCAGTTTCATCTTTTAAATGCTTGATCTGTAGGCCGAAACAAAACTTTATTTTTCCTAGATCTTTCATCTCAAATTATTTCTTCAAAGAATCTACTGCTTTTAAAATTTCTTCAGGAGTTCCAGTAATATTTAAATCATCAACATATACAACATTTATAGTAAACCCTGATTTTTTTTCTTAACAAATACACACAAATAAATTTGGTTATTTTGATAACCTTCTTTCAATAAATATTCACTAAGACGATTGTACCACATTCATCTCGAATGTTTTAAACCATACGAAGATCTTTGTAATTTTATTAAATATAATTCTTGAGAATCTGATTTATATGTTTCAGGCATTTTAAATCCTTTAGAGATTTTCATATACTACATTCATAAGACGCATATCAAGTTTCTCATTAGCTGTCAAACTAAGGAGATAACGAAATGTAATTACATCCACCACTGGATAACAAGTGACCTCATAGTCAATCCCGGTCTTTGAGAAAAATCTTGACGTGCTTTATATCTCACAATTTCATTTTTCTCATTTCTTTTCCATACAAATACCCATTTATACCCTACAGGTATGACATCTTCATATGCGAGCTATGGATCAAAAAAACTTCACGTTTTGCAAGTGAGTTTAATTCTACTTGAATTGCATCTTTTCATTTCAGTCAATCACTTCTATGTCGACATTCATCAATAGATGTAGGCTCATTATAATCATTTTCAGTTATAATAGTTGATGCTATATTATATACAAAAATACTATCGATAGTTATTTCTTCTTGGTTCAATCGTTTCTCCATTAAGACATCATTTATTGAGATCTCATCATTATCTATTTTTTCACGATATTTTTAATATCTTTAGATACCTGAACTTCTTCCGGAATTATTTCATTTATTATGTCTCTTGAATCCTCTAGAGTATTAAACTGGGGTTCATTATTAACATTTGCTCCCTTCTTTTTACGGAGATTTTTATCTTTTGAACCAATTGGTCTACCACGCTTCTGGTGTGCTATAGACTGATTTGCTATTTCATTTATAGATTGTCCTTCTGGGACATCAATCCGTATAGGAGCATTTTCAGCTAGTATATGTGACTTAGTCACTCTCTTTAGGTCGGTAAATGCATCTGGTAGTTTATTTGCTATACTTTGCAAATGTATTATTTTTAAACTTCAAGTTCACACTTATTTGTACGAGTATCAAGATTTTGCAAAGTATTCCATGTAATATTTTTACCAAGCTGTTTTTCTTTTTCTCCCCCTAATCCCGAGAATATTGAGTCATCAAAATGACAATCGACAAATTGTGGAAGGAGAATCAAAACCAACATATATTCTCAATCTTCTTTTAGGACCCATTTTTGTGCGTTGTGGTAGAGCAATAGAAACATATACTGCACATCCAAAAATTTTAAAATGGGAAATATTTGACTCCGACCATAAGCCAATTGCAATGGAAAATATTTATGATAACTTATTGGTCTAACACATACAAGTGTTGTTGCATACAAAATTGCATGACCTCATGGCGAAATGGGTAATTTAGTTCTCATAAGTATAGGTCTAGCTATCAATTGAAATCTTTTAATAAAAGATTCAGCTAACTCATTATGTGTATGAACATGAGCTACAGGATGTTCGACACTTATATTAATAGACTTATAATAATCATTGAAAGCTTGAGATGAGAACTCACCAACATTATCCAAACATATTATTTTAATTGTATAATCTTGAAACTTTGCTCGAAATTAATAATCTGAGCAAGCAATCTCGCAAACACCAGGTTGCAAGTTGATAGTAACCTAACATAAGACCATCTACTAGATGCGTCTATTAGAACCATAAAATATCGAAATGGTTCGCATGATGGGTTGGTCTACATATGTCACCTTGAATTCTTTCTAAAAATGTTGGATATTCAATTCCAACTTTAGTTGGTGATGACTTAATAATTAATTTTCCTTAAGAACAAGGAGCACAAGAAAATTCTTTTGATTGAAAAATCTTCAAGTTTTTCAATAATTGTCCATGCAAATAATATTTTGCATCATGCTTGAACCGGGATGCCCCAATCGGTCATCCCAAATAGTGAACGTTTTTTAGTCAATAAACTTTTGATTTATTGAATGTATTTCAATTGCATTTATTCTTGTGTAGTACAAGTCCGAAGAAAACGTATTCAATTTTTCTAATACAATTTTTTTATTCAAAACAATGCTTGTAATATGAAGGTACTCATCATTTCTTTCACTTACAGTCTCCACATGATATCCGTTAAGACGAATATCTTTAAAGCTTAACAAATTCCTTTGAGACTTAGATGAAAATAAAGCATTATTTATATTTAATTTTGTTCCATTGGGTAACATTATAATGGCTCTTCCAGAGCCTTCAATTATTTTTGTACTACCCGAAATTGTAGTAACATATGCTTCATTCATCTTTATTGCAATGAAATATTTTTTATTTATAAGAATAGTCTGAGTAGTTGCACTATCGGCAAGACATATATCTTCATCTATATTCTATTTATTCTCGAGTTCAACTTCAAATAATAACTGGTAGAGCTTCATGTTGATAACGTGTTATAAAACTATTACTAACAAAAGCAAATAACTAAGAAATATAATATAGAGATCAAAGGAAAGAAAACATTTTTTCTCTTATTGTATATCTTTTTTATATCTTCACAAAACATACAAACCACATCATATTTATAGAGATAAATGTGTAACCTATATACACATATACATACAAATATAAATGTATACATATGTTACAAACTTAATTCCATGGAGGTTATATGGAGGTAGTGGAAGTTATATAGAGGTAGTGAAAGTTATATGAAGGAAGTGGAAGTAGTGAGATGTTACAAAATTATGGATATACAAAACAATAATATGATTTATAAAAAAAATGACTAAAATTATCAAAAGTTAATAATATGTTTTCCTTAAAAAAAGTATATTTGGAATTAAATATGCAATTAATCATAAATTTAGGTCCCAATGTATATTTAATCTATATTTTTAGGAAAAGATAATAATATTAGACTACAATCTAAATTTGTATTTTGTTGTCACTTTGAGAAGAAGGAAGAAAAAAAAAGGAGGAAGAAAATTACAACTCAAAATATTTTTTAAAATTTTAAAGTCTCAATTTTTTTTTTATAAAAAAAATAAAGTCTTTTTTAACGATTCGGTCAGAAAACTTAAAAAATTAATGGTTATATTGTTTATTTAATTAAATAAAAAGGTAAAAATGTCATTATAATATAAGAAAGACAAAAAAAAATGAAATGATGAAGGAAGAAGAAAAAAAAAGGAGAAAATTTGGAGATTAAAATTCTAGGTTTATAATTTTAAAAATTATTATTAAATAATTGACAGAAATAAAATTAAAAAATACTTTATTTTAAAAGAACGAAGACATAGTTATATTAAATTTTTTATGAATCCTTCAACCATTTTTTTTTTATGATTTTTCACTCAATTCATTTCTTTTATATACTTTTAAGTTCAAATTTCTCTAAATTTCTCTTCCTATTTATTATTTCATCACTATTTCTTCTTTCTCTTTTCATAATCAAATTTCTCTAAATTTCTTTTTGTTTTATGATTTTCCTCTTTCTTTTCTTCACATTTTTCATAATTAAATTAATTTTAATTTTTTAAATTTCACATATATAATGATATTTTTATCCTTGATTTTCTTTTATAATTACAAACCTAAAATTTTGAATTTCTTTAAATCTTTATTCTTCTTTCTTCTTTCTTTCTTTCATTCATTGTTTCCTCTTTCTCTTTTTCTTTTTTCTTTTCATTGTAGTGACATTTTTACTTATTTTTTAATTAAGTTAATAATAAAAACAGTTATTTTTTAGATTTTTTTAACAGAATATGGTCTTCGGGACTTTAAAAAATAAAAAAAATATATATATTTTAGGATTGAGATTATCAAAAATAAAGTTATTTAAAATTAAATTATTCTTACTTTTATAATAAAATATTTTAAAAAAGAGGTTGATATTAATAGTTGACCTTTTATGAAAGTTATCATAATTATAAACATAAGATATAAAAATATATAAAACTTTTAAAGATGGATGAAATTACAAAAATTATAAAATTTAAGGGATGAAATTTATTAATTTGTCAAAATTAATATTGTTGATCAAATATTAAAAAAAGGTAAATCTTGTTGATCAAATATATAAACACTACACAAATATATATATATAATTATAAATACACATTTTTTAACTTTACAATCGATGCATATTCTTAAAGACATACATATACTTAACATTGAAACTATTTTTACATAAGTTATAACGTTGGTCAAATACACAAAATATTTTTCAAAAGAGAGTCAAACTTGGCAAATAATTCCTTCATCGAAAAGCATAAACCTAGGAAGATCATTAATTTGTCTTATTACCAACATAGGTCAACATTGTCTTGAATAGAATAAGTTTCCTCCAATTGAAATTTGACATACTATGTTACCAATTTGGAAATTTCTTTCTTCCTTAAAATAGAAAAACTGTCCTAATCCCACCACAACTCTCCAAGGATAAGAAAAATTTGGCACCACAATTCTAGAAGTTAATTTCATATTTGTATTTGATTGACGAAGACTTCCATAGTGAAATTAGGCATCCAGAGTTTTCCAATTACATCAAAATTGCACCATAACTTTCCAGAAAAAAAAAACAAAGCACAGTAGTTTATTCTTCAAACAGTGTCTTGTTGAAAAATCAGTTCATTTCCTGGTGTTTAAATTGACTCACTTCATAGAAAACAAGCTTTCAAAATACTTTTTTCACCAAAGATGTTGCTCAAGAAAATAATGATCTTTCTCCTGTTTTCGACTTACCTGAAATTTTTGGCATCAGAAACATGGATTAAAGCTGGTTACTGGTATTCTGGTAGTGGAAATCCAGTTATGGACATCAATTCAGCACTATTTACTCATCTTGTTTTTGGATTTGCACTCATAAATACTTCAAGCTATGAGCTTTCAATCTCTTCCTCGAGTGAATCTTATGTATCCACCTTCACAGAATCTGTCAAAAAGAAGAATCCATCAGTTATAACACTTTTATCAATATGGGGAGGTGAAGCAGAACCTTTTGTTGGTGGAGAAGCAAATTCTTCCATGTTCTTCTCAATGGTGAGTGAATCGTCTCGAAGAAAATCTTTCATACGATCCTCAATAACAAAAGCAAGATCATTTGGATTTCATGGCCTGGAAATATTTGGAGCAAATCCAGACACACCTGAGAACATGACTAATATGGGAGTTTTCTTGGACGAATGGCGAGCAGCTGTAGACAAGGACTTGAATCATAATAGTACTTCTCCTTTGATTTTGACAATGGGAAGCTACTATTCACCTGCAAAGAATTCGATGAGTTACCCCGTGGATTCAATTCGAAGAAACTTGGATTGGGTGCATCTCAGATCATATGATTACTATATGTCTTCAAAAGATAAGTTCACAGCAGCTCATGCTGCTTTATATGATCCATTGAGTATACTAAATACTGATTATGGTATCAAGGAATGGCTAAACAAAGGATTACCAGCTAATAAACTGGTACTTGGTTTGCCTTACCATGGCTATGCATGGACACTTTTAGATCCCAAAAACAATGCAGTAGGATCACCAGCAAAAGGAGCAGCCATAACTACAGATGGCAGTGTTAACTACAAGACTATTAAGCAGTACATGAATAGTTACAGAGCTGCTTCAGTTTTCAACTCCACCTATGTGGTAAACTACGGCACATTTGAGTCGTTTTGGATAGGATATGATGATGTAGAAGCTATCAAGATTAAGGTATCATATGCAAAGGAGAAAGGTTTGCTTGGTTACATTGTTTTTCAAGTTCCTAATGATGACAAAGACTGGACGCTCTCCAGAGCAGGTCAGTGATTATATGATATGTGATCATCATATCATCTCAAAAGAAGCAAGTTTCCAAATTTTACAGAGTGCTTATTAACAAATATTATGTATATGAAATCTTCACTAAATATATTCACAGCTCATTTAGCAGCAGAAGATCATACAGAGAAAAGGCTGAAGATACTTGAAATATTGTTTCCAACAATTTCAATTGTTCTTCTACTAGGTGCAACAATCTGTTGTTTCTGGAGAAAAATCATGACATGGAAAGGTAAACAGAGCACCTAAATGTATGTGTTTCTCAATTACCTGTTCTCAGAACAAAGCAAATGGAATCAAAAGATGTTTATATTCTCTGTAGGTTCTTGGATCAATACTTCAGAGAAAAGACCTACACCTCCTAATTTTCAGGTTTTCAGCTTTGCTAACATGAAAGAGGCAACACAGAATTTCTCAGAGGAAAATAAGTTGGGACAGGGTGGTTTTGGTCCTGTTTATAGGGTAATATATATATTAGACACCAGGTATCTATTTCCTAGTAAGGTTCAATACTGTATCAACTATTAACAGTAAGGTATAACTTTGCCAGGGAAAGTTACCAGATGGACAAGAAATAGCTGTTAAAAGATTGTCAGTATGTTCTAAGCAAGGATCAGAAGAGTTCAAAAATGAGCTTTCATTATCAGCAAAGTTGCAACATGTCAACATAGTAAGTTTGCTGGGATTTTGCACTGAAAAGCAGGAAAAGATGCTGGTTTATGAATACATGCCAAACAGGAGTTTGGACTTCTATCTTTTCGGTTAGTCATATATTTTCTTTACCAAGTTGAAGTTTTATGAAATGACAAACTGAATCAAATGACTAACCAGTAATTCTGTTTCCTGCAGATTCATTCAGGAGTTTGTCATTTGATTGGGAAAAACGTGTCCGCGTCATTGATGGAATTACACAAGGTCTTCTGTACCTCCAAGAATTTTCCGTATACACAGTAATCCACAGAGACCTGAAAGTAAGCAGCATTTTATTGGATGCTGAAATGAAGCCTAGAATATCAGATTTTGGTATTGCTAGAATCTTCAGAAAAAATGAAGACAGAGCAAATACAGGCAGAATCATTGGAACATAGTAAGGAAATCATCATAACTCATTCATAATCTTTCACAATTCACCACAAAATTCTCACTCTTTTTTCCTTGTCATCTTGATTCTGACAATTAAGCGGGTGTGTTCCCCCGGAATACGTAAAACGAGGTATCTACTCGAGAAAGTATGATATCTACAGCTTTGGAGTTATGCTACTGCAAATCTTAAGTGGCAAGTGTAATTCATGCTTATATGGTGACCAGAAGAACCTAAATCTTCTGGAATATGTGAGTAACTGCACAAGCTTGTCATTATATTATAAGCAAAACATATTCACTAGTCACTACTAAAGGAAAGTTTATTGCAGGCTTACAATCTGTGGAAAGATGGCAATGCAATGGACTTTATGGATTCATCTCTTGACGACACTTCATCGTCTTGCAAACTTATCAGATGTTTACAAGTGGCTTTGCTTTGTGTCCAAGAAAAGTGGGAAGATAGATCATCTATGTTGGAGGTTAATTCCATGCTAAAGAATGAAACAGAAACTCTACCAATTCCTAGTGTGCCTGCTTTCTCAATAACAAAAAATGAAACTGAAGAAAGCAAATTTTTCATATCAAATGAAGAATTCTGCTCAGCAAATATAGTGACAATTTCTGAAGTTCTTCCCCGCTAATTCTACCAGTTCCTCAAAATCACGTATTAAAGAATGCACCTTTCTTCTAAATATGGCATCCCAAGAAATCAAAAGTATCTCTTTAATTCTTTCGTGTAAAGAAATTAGCATGTCATACTTGTATAAGTTTTAATCTTTTGACAGCAAAAAATAACCAAACACGTATCTTTTCTTTCTTTTTTTCCCTTTTCTTTTTTCACAGGATACTTTGAGAACAAAAGACCACAGAAAAGGAACATACAGCCATTTCCCATTTCGAGCAGAGAAAAAAACATGGAACTATAAAAAAAAAACCCCAAATTAGGTTCTCAAAATACATAGGCAAACATCAAAATTTTTAAGATTCCGTGTACAGAAAACTTACACTTTACATAAAGCAGTGGTCATTTCTGGATTTCATGATTTTAGCAGAAAAATAGAAAACAAAATCGTTCGGTATTTCCATTTGAATCTAGGCATTTGAAAAATATAACAAAAATATAAAAAATATATATAAATATTTATAATCAAACATACTAAAATTTTAAATATTTAGACACTATTTTTTTTTTTAAAAAAAGGAAAATAATATATATACTTTATATATAGAAAATATATATATATATAAGAACTGAAGCCAGCACCTCTGGAAGAAGCAGCCTCACCTCATATATATATATAAAATATATATACGTAAGTATCTGAGGCTCCTACTTGTTTCTGTAGTGTAACTCCAAAGATGGCTGTGAATACTGGAGTCTTGACCATCAGAGGAGTAGAAGATATGCTCTTACCTATGTTAAAAAAGTGCAAGAAAATGGTTCATTTGAAGAAAATACATGCCCAAATAGTTAAATTCTCAGTATCACAGAGCAATTTCTTGATTACAAAAATGGTGAATATTTGTGATCGAAATGGTGAAATAGATTATGCAAGTTTGCTGTTTAGGCAGGTTAATGAGCCTAATGTTTCATTGTATAATGCTATAATCGGAGCCTATACCCATAAAAAAATGCACGCTTTGACTGTTCGCGTGTATAAGGAAATGATGCTAAGGGACAAGAATAATGAAGAACCCGTTCTTGCTAATGAATTTACTTACCCATTTGTTATTAGATCCTGTAGAGGGCTTTTATGCGTTTTCTTGGGTAATCAAGTTCATGGGCATGTTTGTAGAAATGGGTTGAAGTCTAACAATGTGATTGTAAACTCGTTGTTGGATATGTATGTAAAGTGTGATGATGAAATGGGTAATGCTCAGAAGCTGTTTGATGAAATTAGTCAAAGGGATGTGTTTTCTTGGAATAGTCTTATTTCTGGGTACATAAGATTTGGTGAAGTAAGAAGGGCACAGTCGCTATTTGAACAGATACCCAATAAGACTATTATATCTTGGACTTCAATGATATCTGGGTACACAAAAATTGGATGTTTTGATGATGCATTAGATGTTTTTCGGAGAATGCAAATGATTGGGATTGATCCTGACTGGATTAGTTTTCTTGCTGTATTGCCAGCTTGTGCTAAGTTGGGGACTCTTGAAATTGGAAAATGGATTCACTTCTACTCGGAGAAGAAAGGATTTCTCCGAAAAGTTTGTCTCTGCAATGCATTAATTGAGATGTATTCGAAATGTGGGAGTGTGATTGAGGCTTGGCAGGTGTTTAATCAGATGTCTGAAAGAGATGTTATCTCATGGAGTACAATGATTGGAGGGCTGGCAAATCATGGGAGAGCTCGTGAGGCCCTAGGGTTGTTCAAAGAGATGCTGAGAGCAAATGTTGAGCCAAATGAGATCACTTTCTTGGGTGTGTTATCAGCTTGTGGGCATGCTGGATTGTTGGAGGAAGGTTTGAAGTATTTTGATTCCATGAAGAATGATTACCACATAGAACCTGAGATTGAGCATTATGGTTGTTTGGTTGATCTTCTTGGCAGAACAGGATACCTTGATCAGGCCCTTAAACTCATAAATTGCATGCCAATGAAGCCAGATTCTGCTATTTGGGGCTCATTGCTCAGTTCCTGTAGAAAACATCGAAATCCTGAAATGGCAGCTATTGCAATGGAGAACGTATTAGAACACGAGCCTGATGATACAGGAAACTTTATCTCACTTGCAAATGTTTATGCAGATCTGGGAAAATGGGATGGTGTTTCAAGAATAAGAAAGTTGATCAGAAGCAAGAACATAAAGAAAACTCCAGGTTGCAGTCTGATTGAGGTCAATAATGCTGTTCAAGAATTTGTATCAGGAGATAATTCCAAGCCTTTTTCAAAGGATCTACATTGGATACTGAATCTATTCTTAGTACATCAGAACAAAATAAACAATCAGATTGACATATCATGGGAGAATATCAGTTAAAATTCAGTTCAGGAAGGAGATTGGTAAGAACTAGATTCTGTTCTCTCTGGTTTATATTTTTTTCCTTTTTGGTTGAGCCAGATTCTACATATGTTTTCAAAATGGAGACTATTTTGTTGCAAGTTTTTCTTCTTTGTTTTTGTTATATTTTCTTCTATTGTGCTGTGCAGAAAATCCCCACAGCTTATACCCGCAATATGAAAGGAAATCTACCAGCTAAGGTACTCCTCAAGGATCTGTATGATAATTTTTGGATGGTTAATGTTGAAGTAATTGAAAGTGAACTATACTTTGTAGGGGGATGGTTTGAGTTTGTTCAAGAAAGTTCTTAGGAAGCAGGGGACTTTTTAGCATTTTATTATGATGGTATTGATGTTTTTGATGTCAAGCTATTGGGAAGCACTCTTTGTGAGAAGGTAGAAGTTGGAGGTCCTAAAACTAGATTTGAACATGAAGAGCAAGAATACTCCATGAAAGAAGAAGATCAAGAGGAAGAACTTATCCATGTTGAAGAAGAACAGAAGAACTTATGGAGGTCAAAGATCACGAGGAAGAACTAATTGAGGTTGAAGATTAGGAGGAAGAACTAACTTATACTCTCTGGAAGCAAAGCAATTGGCATATCATGAAGATCAGTATTTCTTAAGAAAAGCATATTTTCATCATCTGAAAAATTCATCTGAGAAATGTCATTGAAAAGGTTAAGAGAAAAAAGGGAAAAAACTACAATTCTATACAACTCTGCAACTGCATCATTACAGATTTCAAAGCTTTTCTTTGACTATTATGCAACTCAGTGTCTGCATTTTCAATGTACTATGAGATAAAGAAAAAAGAAAATTTGACAAAATGTCAGATCATTCAATCTGCTAGAAAAGATGTTTCTCTCAACTGTAGCTACTGAATCTCTGTTTTGATTTCAGGAAACCCTGGGAGACTTCATTCAAAAGCAGATCAAACTCAGCTACTTCCTCCTCTTCTGGGCTCTACTTCTGTTGGCTTCTTGTAATGAGCTCAAGAAAGAAGCTAACACTAAGGTGAGTCATTTGTTTTAGACCCTCCTCTGTTAGTTGTAGTGTTTGCCCATTGCTCGAGTTTTTATGCGAGGGAAGAAGAGTAGCCACTGATCTCATTTCTGCCATGTTTGAGTTGGTCAACAAACTTCTACTAGCAAAAATTATATAAAGCTTTTTGACCATTGAAGAAGAATAGCTAATACCTGTATAGCTAGCTAAGCTAATAAGATAATTTACACATTCCCACCATCAGAGCTGCTACAAGCCTGATTAGGGAGTACACTGTTCCCAAAATCTCCGTCCAAGCTCATTTGCTGGACTTCTTGAGGGGAAAGAATCTTGATACAACGAACACAGTTCACAAACTCCCTGAAAAAAAGTAAACAAAAATGTTAGAGATGTATGTATAATCAGACAAACTGAAAATGTATAAAAGCAAGTATTTGGACTTACTCCCAAGGGTCATCACCAACTAGCAAAACATCATTTTCATGATCCACATATACAAGTTTCCAACCTATTCTCTGACGATCTTCTAGTTGTCCCTCTATACCAAATCTACGAGCTAGATCTTGTTTAAGTTCTTCATAACCAGAATAACGAGTAATATCTATTGACCTTCCAACAGCTCCCCGCTTATAAACCTTCACAAGCACTTATGAATTAGTAATAGCAGAAGAGGTACAGGATTTGCAGAAAAACAGATTACATAGTCTAATTTCCAGCAGAACTAAATTCCATTACTGACCTTTGTATAGGTTCTCATGCGAGGTAGTTGTGGCGGTGGAGCCCAGGCATTTCTATTCATGAAGCCATTGTCATTCATAGCAGAATCAATCGAGTTGAATGCCATCTCTGGAACACCAAATGACTGAGAAACCATTGATGTTGAGAGTTCAGGTTGAGACTCCTTGGGGTTCTCATAGGCAGAGAGCATTCCACCTCCTGAAGCAAGACTATTGGAGAAATCCTTTGTTGATCCCATCAAGCCTTTTGTAATCACAGAGTCAGGCATCATAGGCATTCCCAATTGGCTGTCAATGTTAGAGCCAAAAGAAACATTAGTTCTGGGATCAGCATGAACTTCTTCTTGGCTTGTATCTCTAAACAAGACTGGCTGAGAATTGAATGACATTTGGTTGGTGTTATGCTGCAACTGCACATCATTCTGGGAAAGACAAACTGAAGTAGCTGAAGATGAACTATCTAGGTAGTCCATCTGGGCACCAGATGCATTAAGGTAAGGGTGCTGAGCAAAAAAGCCTTGGTTCTGACTCTTTGAGACATTCAATGAAGGCTTAACTTCAGTCTTTGGTGGCAGTTCTTTAACTAAGTTACTACTGCCAGACATAGCTTCAAAACCACTTGAACTTATGAGGGTTACAGATGGCTGAGTTATCTCATCACCCATTGGGGTATTCCGGTGAGTCCTGCCATTCATGATTGGCTGAACTACATTTGAGCAGTTATTTGTCGATGGAGAAGTAGAACAAGAAGGAATTTCATCAGTAATAGCAGACTGGCCTCCACCACCAACTCCTGTTAGTAAACTGCTGCCAGCTGCAGAGAGCTGATTCGTTGGAGTTAGTGGGTGTCCCACATGCCCATGTAGTTCTGGAAGCACCCCAGCCTGTTGCTGCTTTGCTTGCTGAGGTGGTTGACTAAACCGAAGATTGTTTTGGCTACTGGTTCTGATCATCTGCTGTGGGAGAATATGTGATTGGGGCATCGAGGTAGAGGTTGTTTGAGACACATCCAACATTTGACTAGATGTCATAGACCTCGAAAAGCTCTGAGGTACATCCAAAAGCTGCTTCTGTTGATCATGAATTTGGCCAAGCTGAGATGGCTGCTGCAGCCCCGACTGTTGGGCCAGAAGTGACTGTTGCTGTTGATGGAGCTTCTGTAAAAATTGAAGCTGGATTTGGTTCTCAGACATATTCAACTGTTGGCTAATGGGATCACTTGACTGGGATGTCATTAGATTTTGCTGTTGATTCGGACTCATAATTGGCTGTTGTTGCTGACATTGCGAGGATTGCATGTTCTGAGAGAGATTCCTTTGAATCTGATGGTTACTACCACCTTGTGGCTGCTGAAGAACATTTTGACTCTGGACCAGATTCTGTCCCTGAAGAAGCTGAGCTTGCACTTGACTTGTGGGCAATGTTTGGTTCATTAAAGATTGCCTTTGCTGCTGCTGTGTGATATCAGTCAATTGCTGCTGAGGCTGAATTATGGAGGCTAATGGATTGAGTGAGGTTGCCGGTAACTTTTGCAGCTGATCAAGGTGTTGTGATGGCTGTTGCCTCTGTCCATTGAACTGTAAGTTATTCTGCTGAGGAACTTGAACTCCAGGCATACCTAATTGTCGTGAAAGATCTGCCCCGGCTAAATTCTGAAGTACAGAACCAGATAGAGAATGCATATAATTTGGCTGTATTGAGTTGACTAAGGATGGATTCTGTTGCATGTTCATCCATTGAACTAAGCTCAAGCCAGGCAATGCTTGTGGATCCTTCATGCCGAAGTCATCGCCAAGCCAAGGCATCGTCCTCTTGAATATACCATCAAGATCAGAGGAATCATCATCTGTAAGAAAACAGAAAAAGGATTTTGATCAATTTTCAACCCAAAAGTACAGTATTTAGCCTTCCCTAAACAGAAACATGGATTAAAATTAACTGACAGAAAACAATAGGACAGCCTTCTCTACCTGGCATTCCTGGTTGCCTTGGCCGTTTGGGTCTGAAAAAGGAGGGAGTAGGGCAGATGAAAAATGGGGCAGTTACAGGTTCAATCTCCCAAATCGAGACACGGTTACGTCTTTCTCCAGCAGTCGACTCATCCCAACCAACCTATTGAAGATGAAAAATGATTATTAGTGGACACATATTTCAACAGATTGTACTTTTAAAGAGTTAAAAGCAATTCTGATTTCTACCTGCAAATTACGCCACTGTGAATTCTTCCACCTTACAGGATCCAGGTCACTGATGCCTGTAATTGTACCCATGTACCTGCAGGATTTCATAATCCAGGTCAGTTCAAACTCAGAATATGGAACAGGAAGACAAATGTCATCATCATCTATATATATATATATATATATATATATGAATTAAGGAATTACAGCTACCTTCTAGTTCCTGATTCTTCAGTTTCAAACATCATTCGGAACCGCATGCCAAGAGATATCTGATTGCTGCAAACTGCTTTGTAATACTTGGCCAAGGGAATCACAAACTCTGATGGACTAGCCCTGATTATATACAAGTAAAATCATTTCAGAAAACAATTTTGAAAAATCTTACACAACCAGCAGCTGCTTAGTAAAACTGAAATTAACCAACTAAAGGATTTAGAAATGGAGATTTTAGTTACCTTGGATTATAAAAAACAGTGAACGGGCTATTGTTTGCAGCTGCATGAGCTGCTGCAGCAAGAATTCCTATATGCATGCTATCGCTTGACAAAACCGATGATGATAAATTTGTAGGCTGCCTGTTGGCCCGTCTTATGCCCAACAGAAGTTGCTGTTTTTCATCCCTAAGATCATCAAAAAATCATACAACAGATTGAGGCAGTACAGCTTAAAAAATTCAAAATAGAAACCACTAAATTTTTCCTTAATCTTTACCTAATAAACAAGACTGAATCCCCAGCAAAAAGCCTCTTTCCACTGACAAAAAGACTCCAGCCAGTGGTAAGCAAGTGGCGTTTTGGTTGCCCTATAATACAACACAAGTCAGGAATCAGAAACACTAGATATTTATTCATTCACAAAGAAGTAAAAAATGCTGTTTCTCATCTGTATACTTAAATAAATTAAAACCTACCACGGTAGATATGGCGAAATGTCCACACATTGTCATGGAGATCCCTGGCAACAAGTTCCTGAGCAGGAGGTTGCATTGTGAAATCCTACAAGACAATAACAACAGATAGATCAAAAAATGTGTAATCAATAAAATCAAATAAAAGAATATTTCTTCCACTTACCAAAGGAGGAAAAATTTTCTCAGCAGCACGCCGAGGCACAGAGAAACCTCCATGTGTGCTAGTATCACTAGCTGTCAACGTCTTACAGAAGAATTCTGTTTGTGGTTTATTTGCCTTCATAGACAAATCTGATCTTAGTAATGCATCCTTATCAAACTGCCAATGAAATTAGAACAAGAATTAGTTTATAGTTTTCTAATCAGAAGAATAAACATAAAATAAAATCAGCCATGGATGTGCTTACTGAAGGAACAGGTTGCAGTGTCATCTGCGCATAGACTTCGTCAGTTTCTGGATCTGCCTGAAAGATTGCCAAAACATCTAATCAACAAATAGTTAAAGATTTCGATTTTAAAAAAGAATTAAAACAAAGTTTGAAGCGTTCATACATGCAGTGTCACATTGTGGAGAAGGCATAGTAGCTTCGATGGAAGGTTGGGGTAGTTCGGAATCTGAGCATCCACATCCTTTTTCATAGATGCTGCAACCTGCAAATTACAAATTTGAGAAGCATAAGCTACCAACTAGGGAAGTCATGTAACAGCCATAAATCCAATCTCTGCAGCATGGGAATAGATATTAATCATTAAAAACAACAGAATTCTTCCGACACAGATGCTGCAAGCCATTGCAAATTCAAGAGAGATCCTTATGACTACATTGCAACTTTTGAATATAGTTTTTAATCTCTGAGTCTTTTTTAATCCTTATTTACATTTATAAATAAGGTCGAACTCCATTTTTCCGTGTAGATAATTTGTCAAGTTATAGTGCACTGTTCAACCATTAATGCCATGTTTAAATGTTATTTTTACATGTGATAACCATAAAATCTCCAAACCAAAGATAGAAAGCTATTCAAGATATCCTATTATGCCTCCCCCTACTTGATTTTGATCAGAAACTAAACCAAACATTCTCTTTAATTCAAGAAAGCTGCATTTAGCTAACCATAAGTCAACCCCAATTCAACACACAGCTGACTATTACTAGAACAAATTCAAGCTGGATTTACAAAAATCTAAGCAGATTTTTCCCAAGTTAAAATCTTTAAAATTTCTTGGTCTTCTTTAACACTGATTATTAAGGACAACAGTACAAATACAATAAATTTCCACAAGTCCAGTTGTAGAAATGACATTTCCAAGACAACAAAAAAAAAAAGAAGAAAAGTAAAAAAGGCAATAATGAATGAGCAGACCATGAGGATGTCAATAAAGAAATATGTAACCGACATGGTATTGGTTAAACACATACATCATAAAGGCGCACAATAGCATGAACCACACCACCAATGAAAGGAAACTGCAGACACTGGGGGGATAAAAAAAATGCCCAGAGATAGATTTTACAAAATAACTTTGTTTTTTTTTTTTCCCCTTCCATTAGTCCATGGCTGGCTACCTGTTCACTATGGCCTTGAGGGAAGTAGACAACGTGGGTCCCAGCAGCAGGCAGGTTCACCAGAGGACCAGCGCATGCTTGCCATAGCTCTGAGTTTATACTCTTTTTCTCTACTGCAAAAGATATATTCCCAGTTTTAATCCATCAGACTTGTCGGCACTAATTTTCGCATAAAGAAATCAGTAAAAAATCATCAAGAAAAAAAATTTGCAGAGAATTCAAAATAGAAAGATTTGAAGAAGATGAAGTAAAATCTCCTTTAAAATTTTTAAATAAAAAAGGAAAAAAGAAAATCCCCACAAAGCTGCTCGGGAGAACGGAAAACGTCGCCGAGATTTCGTGCGGCTTTTTCTGATTTCCGATTACTACAATGTTACGTAGTAATCGGAAATCATGTGCGGTAGTAGATAAGAAAACGCGTGCAGAGAGTTTAATTTAAGAAAGAGAGACTGACCTTCAGGGGGGTTACCAATGGCCGTCGCTGACGGAGCACCGGCACCATTGGCCGATGTCTTCATTTTAGCCTTTCCTCAACAGAGATTTTTTTCCCCCTTGTATTTCAGATGAATTTAAAAAAAAAAAAACAACGGGAAGGAGTTTACCGGTGACCCATTTCTAATAAGAACTCCGATGTCCCCCTCCGGCCGGCGGTCCAAAAACTAAACTCCAAAACAAAATAAAAATAAATTCCCAGCTTCAGCTAGCTAGTTAGCTAGCTCAGCAAAAAAAGCTGTTCTTACCTTGCCCTCGTCCCCACGGAAAAATCCAAAAAAAATGTAAGTTAACAAAACCTGAATGGATCAAAACATAAAACCAGCTTTTTCCCACTTCTTCTCCGCTTAAAAGAATAAAAACAAAAAAAATGAGAAGTCTACTTTCCAAGCAAAGGGAAATTAAAAAAAAAAGGGTTGAACCTTTTCCTCCAAGTTCAAAGAGAAACCCAACAAAAAACAAGAAATGGGTCAGAAAAAACCGGCGCCGGGAAGGCTTCCCGGCGAGTGGCCGGTGCCGGAAAAAGTCAAGGAAAAAAAAAAAGTTAAAAAAGAAAGGTATATTGGAAAAGGAAGCAGAGAGAAGATGGAGATGGAGGGGGGACAAGAGGAGCTTTGGAAAAGGAAGGTATGTTGAGGATTGCAGAGACCAAATTGAAAAATGCTGCTGTTTTTACTTTTCAATTGCCCCCTATTCTACACTACACTCCCCAGACACACACACACACACACAAGAAGAAAAATTAACTCTCTTTCTCTCTCTCTTTAGTACTACTACAAACTCTTCTTGTTCTTCACAACAACAAATCCACTTCTTCCCCTTGTCTCTCTCTCTCTTCCCCTCTGTTAATTTTTTTTTTTTTTTTTTCCTTTGATGATGGTGATGATGATGAATTCAAAGTTTTTCACTTTCTTTTGCAAACTTTTTCTCTTTTTTTTTTTTATATGCCCTCTCTCTCTCTCTACTTTTATACTATATACAAAGTATTGAATCTGATGATAATGATGATGGAGAGAGGTATGATGATGATGATGATGATGAAGAAGGAAAACCCATATCAATTATATACTTTTTTCTTTTTTTTTCTTTTTCAATTTATAAGAACAATTAGAAGTAGAAGAAGAAGAAAATGAATTTTGTTCTCTCTCTCTCTCTATATTACTCTTGCTTGCTTTCTCTCTTTCTTCTGGGCTGTACCCAAAAAAGTTAAAATTATAATTTCTTTTTTTCTCTTTTTTTTTTAGGTTACGAAAGAAAATTGATTTGTTAAATTATAAATAATAATATATTTTGTGAGTGTGTCTTCTGTCTCTTTAATCGAGGATGGGCTGATGGGACTCATGACTATGCCCTCACATTGTTGACCGTAATACGGTTTCTCTTTTCATTTTTATTTTATAACAATTTCATTTATTAAAAAAATTAATAAATTTTTATAAAAATTTTATTTGAATCCAATTTTATTTTCTTTTAATCGTATTATAAATGTTATAAAAATTATTAAAATTAAACTTTATAAATAGAAACACAATTTAAATTAAATTTAAATTAATAAAGAAAAGTATTTTCAGACACTAATTTATCTAACAAAAAGACTAAAAGATTTGATTTTATATGTTTAAGATTTCAAATTGGAAAAAGGAAATAGGGAAGTAATATTAAGAAAATTTATTTAAGTTTGGTTACAATTAAGACATAATCTTCCTACGATATAAATATTATTTTGGTTATCAATTTTAAAAAATACACTATATATATATATATATATATATATATATATATGATGTTTAAAGGATTTAAGGCAAGCAAACAATGAAGCAAAAGGTGTACTAAATACATTCAATGTTATACCTAATTAAAACAACAAAGTTCAAGAAAATTCTTTTCACATATAAATAGTAAAGTTTGAATTTCATCAAACTTTCTTTCATTAATTTTGGATTTTTTTTAATTAGTAATTTTAAAATTATATGTTTATGTCTTTTCTAAATAAAGAAGTTTATATGTATTTTTTTATTTTTTTAAGATTGATGTTATCATGATTTTTCTTACTCATTAGTTCAGCAAAATCTTATACAATGAATTAGAGTTGTATTATTATACATGTGTAATAATATTCATTAATATGCAATAGCTAAATTTGTGTTGGACATGACATTCTTCTTGCACAAAATCTTACCACATCATATTAACAATATGGGATATATGTTGATGATTCCTTATATAGGGTGGTCCTTTCTCATCATGGTACTAATTAACAATCTTTTATAGGTATGGGATGGAAAGTGACCCAATTTTTTTCTTTATTGATATCTTACACACACATTTATACAAATTTTCATTTAGATTAATCTTTATTTCAATTTGGTCGATTTTTTGAAAGAAAAAATAATATACATGTTTAGAATTTAAACTATTGATCTTACTTAAGCTAAAAAAACTATTTACTAACTTACTTACACTAAAAAGTTATATTAACTTTTTGTTAAAAGATTTTGATTATTTCAGTAATTAAACTTAAATCTTCTAATATTTTGATCTCCATTATAGATAATGACTTTTAGTTATATCTATATCTAAATTAATCTTTATTCAGTATGCATGCGTCCCGAATTATTACATGTTTGCTCTAAGGTTAGATATTGTATTCATTTATAAGGTTGAATGTTAATGTTACATATGTTTAAAGGCTCCCAAATTCTTCCTATCAAAGAATTAACCAATTCTCCACTTCAAATCCAACTTTTTATGTCTAATGAGTAATGATATCAATTGTGACATTGTCAACCAATTACAAATTCACCTTAAATTTTGAATATATATATATATATCATACACACATATTGAATTTGGAGTTTTAATTCTTTTATTTGTTTTTTAAAAAAATTATAATTTAAAATTTTTTATAAAAATTGATTTAATTTATAACATTTAAAGTCATAAATAAAATAGTTACTAACTGAATTATACTATCATATTATTAAAACGGTAGAAAATGCATTAATAAGGGAACATTGTTGTCTTGAATAATCTTTTCAAAACAACAAATAAAAACGGAAATGTTAAAATTAATATGTGTCAAAATTTTTAAATTTAAAAAGTATGTAACTGAAAAATTAATTAGGATTTAAAATTATTTGTAAAAAAACAGAAGTTAATACTAATAATCAACTTAAGTTATGATGTTAGCTTTGAAGAAAACATGCTTCAACATTTATAATTACACAAGATTCACGAGCAATGATGCTCAAATTTGACCATTTTATTAATGTAATTAATGCCCCCCAATATCCCATATATACACCTTCCAATGATGTTAGGATCCACTTTCCAAAATCATATTCCCTTCCACTAATTCAAAATTTTTTTTTTTTTTGTTTCTTAGGGTCTTAATTTATAAAATCATTAATTATTCTCAAATTAAAATTAATTAAATGTATGTATTTGGTACTTTTACATTTGCCAAACTATAAAGGAAAAATTCCATAATTAGGGAAAAAGGGTTCACTATTTTGAGTTGGTTCTAAAGTAAATGTTGTACAATAATCTTCTTATGTAAAAGGATTAAAATAGTGATTAGTATATTTTATCATAGTTCAAGAATTTTATTTTATTTTTATTGTTAATACAGCATGACTCACTCGAAAGCATAATTATTTATAATTCAAAAGTGTATGAATTTTAATCGCTTTAAAAATATATATATTGAAACTTACAATTGACAATAAAACTTAAGATTTGAATTTGGTTTTTAGTTCTTTAAAAGTTTTCCAAGAAAAAGAAAAAGAGTTAAAGTAATTTTAAAAAAGAATTTAATAATAATCATATAATAGAAGACAAAAGAAAGCAGTAATATGCTACAAATTATTGGAAAACAAATTTAATGATTGCAAATATACGTTTTGATCTTAGTTATTAATTATCACAATTTTGTGTAAATACAATACCATAAATACACGTGAATTTTCCACTCTCTAATTTTTCACAATTCCATGCGACACTTGTCCAAAATACAAAATCATCTTACGTCATTAGACATTTTCCTTTTTTTGTTTTTAAAGAAAAAAACCTTAAATTCTCCAATAATATATATATATATATATATATATATATATAAAAGAAGCTAATTCTAAATAAAATAGGTAAAATCAACATTATTCTAATTAATTTAAATTTTTTATTTGGTATTCATAGGAAATGTTGATGTTTATAATATGTTTTTTTTATTGTGTTAATTTTAGAATATATAAATAAAAAAAAAAAAATATATATATATATATATAAATATCAAAATTTATGAAAATGGAAAAAAAAGAAAAATAATTTGTATATTTATTGGTTATATTTGAGCATATGGAAGAAAAAGGAAAGTAGGAGGAAACTAATTATGTGAAAAAACATAAAACGTTCATCTTTTAATATATAAATGAGAAAAAAAAAAAAAAAAAGAAGAGAGAAACCAGTAAAGGGTAATTGCATCTCTTTCCTTCATCTGATTGGTGGAGCCAGTGTGGGTCCCGCATAACATGTTTCCTGGAATGGTGCGTGGTGGAGCCCACAGGGGGTGGGGGTGGGAGATTTTGACCACATGTGAACTCTAAAAAGTTGGGGAAATATTATTATTATTATTATTTGTTTTTTTTTTTTGAATTGCCGACGTGGAAAACCTTTAGCCTTCTGACTGATGGAGCTCTTTCTTTCGTGTTACTGAGAAATCGAATCTCGGCCGTCAAATTCCGGTCGGCGTGCCTAGGCTTGGCCGCCAAAAAAGCTATCCTTTCTGCTCATAAAGTAAATCGGCTCCACAAGTTTAGAAAAATAAAAGCCGAGCGGGTGAAAAGGGGGAATCAGGTTCAGGTTTCAGTATGACTCGTCTTACAATCGTACAAATTACTATTATTATTATATATATTTTTTTTAATTTGAGGTATATTTATCTATTTACTCTCTATAAAACTAATTTTTAATTTTAGATTTTCGATTACTTTTTATTTAATTTCAATTTAAATTCATTTATACATATTATATAAGGTATTTATTTTATTCGCTTCTATATTCGTACCATGAAATCGAATAGAATGTGACTTCTTTTTAGATGTGTCCTCCTCATCTATATTCGTACCATGAAATATATATTTCAGATATTATTCAATAAAAAATTTTAAATTTTTTATTGAATAACTACTAAAAAATCATATAATAAATTTTTGTTTATAATACAATTGGAATTTATAATTTTTTTTTTATTGTATATGAAGTTGTTATTATTAAAATAATTTTTTATTTTGAAAAATTTGTGGATTGATTATTTTATTGAATTAAATAATAAAAGCAAAAGACAGGGGGTTTGGTGAAAGTCGTGGTTGCTTTTGCAGCAGAAATTCCGGCAGATTTACTGGGAATTACATCAGCAATTGGAATAAGAAATGTAATACTTCCATTATTTATTAGTATTAAATAAAAATAAATTTTGAAGTGGTCAATAATTAAATGTGACGTAAATAATAGGATAGGTTCAGAGCACCCATCAAAATCTTCTACCAATATTATTTATTTGTAATATTTGATTAAATAGGTAATAGTAGAAGTTAAATTGCTTCAATTTTTTTTATAAATGACTTCAAATTTGTTATTTAATTATTATTTGTGCATAATATGAGATTTTAAAACTAATCTTTTAAACGAATAATATAAATTTTTAGATTATAATAATAAAATAAAAAAATTAATTTCAATTATTATCCAAAAACACCTTTAATTATTTGTCTTTTCTACTTTCACTCCATCTCTAGTAGTATATATATATATATATATAGAAGCGGTAGCTTTAAGAGCACGCTTTCCATTTGATTCAAAGAGAAGAAAGAAAAATTGATAGAAATTTGCATGCATGTATCCGAGCAAAGTAACTCTTCTAGTATAAAACACGCGTCTTGGGATTAACGCCAAAGTTTTTTTTTTCTCTTTAATATATATATATATATATATATATATATATTGGTGGGATAAGTACGATTTAGCAGTATGTATTCTTCAATTTCTGCTTTTATTTTTTTCGAAAAAGTAGTTCGAACTTACTCACAACCTGCCATAACCTAATATCAAGTTTTCCACCCGTCGTTTATAGCAAATCTTACCATATTAGTTGTTTTGAACCTTTATCGGAAAACTACACACACATATATGTATATATATATCCGATTTTGTTTTTTTTAATAAAAAAAATGCAATCTAACTTGAATCCCACCTGAATTTGATTTTGTTGATAACTTAGTATAAAACCATTTATTAAAATTATAATTGAAAATATTTTTTATTACACGAAAACGGAGGGACTAAGGAAAGATGAAAGATGTTTTGTTTTGCAAGTAAGGCGTGGTAGGAGATTTTGTGTCCAAAAGCCCCCTTTGAAGATTTCTTAGACAAAAAAGAAAAAAGAAAGAATCTACAGAACAATGACAGTGTGGAAAATCTCTAGGAAATATTTATTTTATTATATTTTGAATTTATAATAATATATACTTTGCATGATTTAGAAGGAGATGACTTGGATGCAATAATCCATAATTTAATTATTAGCAAATAATAATAATAATAATAATAATAATAATAATAATTGAAGAATGGCAGGTCACATTTTATTAAGAAAAAAAAAAGAAAAGAAAAGAAAGAAAAGAAAGAAAAGGGATCGTTCTTCAATTTCCAAAGACATGTTGATCCAAATAATATTTTGTGTGTCCCTACCATGTTTTTCTCGATCTTTAATTTTATGAACTAAATTTAGCTGTCATTTACCTCCTTGCTCTAATTACCATATATATATATATATATTATAATTGTGTGTTTCTTTTTCTTTTATGAAGAATTAATTATCCGGGCCGGAAAATCTCAATTTATTTGGGTGGAAATAAGAAAAGGAAGGTCGGAAAGTTTCATAGTTTATATATATATATATAGAGTGGGGGAAGAAAAAGCCAAGCTCACATGCAAACACATATTTTATTTAAATATCTAAACAATATTTTTAGGGCAAGAAAACAATATCATATTCCTGAATTCATAGCAAAGAACATGGCTTAGGTATGATATTCCAATACTTTATTTCCAAATACTCCCTCTCTTTCTCTCTCTTTCTCTCTCTCTCTCTCATACACACATTATATAATATATATATCTATGTGTATATATATACATATATAAACAAAATTATCACTGCATCATCGCCACAAAAATGTCAACAATATTTGTAAGGCCCATGAAATTGAACTGTCACTGGATCTCTTGTATTAAATATAGAATTAGATTTATATATATATATATAATATATAAATCGTGCTTCTTAATTCCTCCATTCATCAAAAAAAAAAAAAAGGTTTCTTTTCTTAACTCCATGTGCAAATGAATTTAGTAAACAAAAGGGAAAAAGAGAAATATCCGTGGGTTGGTGCAAGATCTCCTTGCATATTATATATATATATATATATATATATAGATATATTATTTGTATGTATATATCGAGAATTGAAGCTTTAAAAAGTTTTATCACTTTATAACAAAGATTGTAAAAATACTATATATTCTTTTTTAGTAATTTGTTGGTAGGAAAGTTATATTCGTATATTTTTGTCTCTAATATTTCTTGAAGTGAAATATTACCAACTAAGTTATGTTTTGAATTAAAAATATTTTATTTATTATTTTAATTATGAATTTAATAGAGAAAAAACTTGAAAAGTTGTTTTTTTTTTATTCATTTAAGAGGAATCTTTTCATCATATATATATATATATATATATATATATATATATATATATATATATATATCTTATTTTGTAGACTTTGATATTGGAATTTCCTTTTATAAAGTGTACAAAAGATGATGAAACTATTATTACAATATGATTTATTTTGTTTGTATATTATAAATATAATTTTAGTTTTGCAAATTGAGGAATCATTCCACTCGTAAAATTCAAGAAGCATTTACTTATTTTTGAAAAAAAAAAAAAAGAAGAAGAAAGAAATTAGGTATAACCAACATATCACAACTAATAGTGGATATTACAAATCAATGACATGTGAAGTAAGAAGAAGACTAGACCTTTGAAAAAAACATCCATGACCGTGACTAATGTGAAATTTGCCTAATTTTCCAAAAACTTATTTAGTGATATATATATATATATATATATATGTATGTATGTATGTATAATGTTTGTCTGCATCATTGTGTTGGTTTTCCATGGTACAAAACCCTAATAACTCTGGTCGATCAATAATTTTTACAGCCTTCAACAACACGGCAAAAATGTTCCTTTCCTCTTTGCTGTTTGTTTACTGCTTGGACAGATTGATTACTATTTAATTATAAGGTTATCCATCCATGATTAATTCTTAATTATGTAATTAAGAGATTTTTATTTAGTAATCATTGTAAGAGTTTTGACTTCTGTAGATCAATGTCCTTACAATCAAATCAATAATTGATTAACTTTTTATATATTTTTTAAATTATTTTATTCTGATTCAATTTTGACCTAAAATTTAATTCTTAATGGGAAAAATTTCTCATTCTAATATATATATATATATTAAAAGTTTGTTTTATTATACAAGCAAAATGAAAAAGAAAAAGAAAGAGAAGTAATAATAAAGGATTTTTTTATCATATTTCCCTTTTTATATAATTAGAAGTCAAGAAAGCTCAACCTCTCATGACTGCAAACAAATTAGGGTCAACAGATACAATGGATGCATTGAAGAATGATATTGATGAAAGCTCCCAATAGCAATATACATACATATATATATATATATATATATATATATATATATAATGCAGTGATATGTATGTGTATATATATATATATATATACACACACATAAAAAGATATATGTATAGTAATTAGATGGCAACAAGAGTACAAGAACTCACATGGGATGCTGCTACCTTGTTTCATTTTCACCCTTCTTTTTCGTGCGTCCTTTACGGTGACAAAAAAAATTGGTAGGAACACACTTGTCCACCTGGCTGACTCGGATTACTCACCAGATAAATAATTTTTTCTTTTTAAAATGTAAATAAACTAAGTCACCAACTTATTAAATAAAAACAAATTTTAAATTAGATTAATTTTCGAACCTATTCAAAATATAATTTAGTATTCTCGAATAAATTATATATATATATATTTATATATTATTAAAATTTTTGGCGATTTAATTAAAGCAATTTAAAAAGTTAATTAATCTAATTTTAACATATATATATATATATATTGAAATAAATAATTGTCAAAATAAACTCAATTTATTTAAATAAATGTGGAATAACTAATATTTTTTAATTTTTTTCCGTCTTGATTGGTCTTTGCTTCCTTCACTTTCTTGCTAAAGTTATTTATTTATTAAAGAAATGCTACTAAGATTATATATATATATACATATATATTATTAGTTCTCGAACTTATAACTTACAATTTTATGAAGAAAATTTCTTTAAAAAAAAATAAAATCAATCCGACTTGTATAAATCAATTGATTATTCTTTTACACGCTTGAACATGACCAATTGGAATTGGCCACATTGATGGATACATAAAGGGCCCTTTTTGGATTATTGCCTTCAAGAGGGATGACTTCTACAACATAATGTAGTAAAAAAAAAAAAAAAGCCATGATTCTTTGTCCATGGCCATATCCCCAAATAGCTTCCATAGGTATTTGCCAAGTTTTCTTTGCCCTAATAATTGTAAACATTGGTGGAACCCTAGTTTTTTGTTAGTTGTTTGTGACAAGTCCCATTTGTAGGACCTTTAAATTCAATTTCTCCATTCTTTGGAAGAAGAAAAAAAAAAAATATATATCTAATTATGAGATTTGTAATTGAGTAGTAATGAAGATCATTTTTAAGTGTAAAAGAGAGAAAAAACAATTATGAGTATACAATTAAGAACACATTATTTATTTTTTCAACTTATCATTAATATTTTTTTGGTCATTTATTATTATGTCAAATAAAATCTTACTTTAAAGATGTTACTAGAATATTCTTTGAACAATTTTGCATTTATGTCACTTAAAATAGATTCCTTAAAGAAGTTTGTGATAAGATAAATATGGTAAGTAATGATGCTTTATTATAGCAACCACTCAATTTGTATATTGATTTTATTTATTTTTATGTGTACATTAGATAAAAGTTGGTTCATTTATTTTGTTGTTTAGCCAATTTTATAAAATATGTTTTTATAAAGATTATTTTGTATTTAAAATTATCATCACTCCAATTAATTTTTATTTAAGAAAAAATCTTATTTTAATTCTTACATAATGCTTATAACGTTTATAACAGTATTATTATATTTTCAATCATTAATTTCGTGAAAAAGTTAAATATTAGACACTATATATATATATATATATACACATTTATATACATTTTTCCTTTGGCTTCTAATAATCTGCTCATGAAGAGCATTTCGGTCTATTAAATATAACATTTTTGACTGAAAGAAATAAATTATTAAAATAAACTAATGTTTTAGAATCATAATATTATATATTTTTTAATTAAAATAATTATAATAAAACTTATAACATATATAATTTACCAAAATTTGAGACATAAAAAGACAAGAAAACATAACAATGACATTAAAAAACATGAAATTGTTCCAAATTAATATATATTTTTTACAAGAAAACATATTAAGTATAGTGACCACAAGTCAAAAATTTCATGGACCATCCCTCATCACTATACATACATACACACATATATATACATACATACATATATATATATATATATATATATATATATGTATGTATATGTTAGTAAAATGTGTTTTAAGTTATGCTGTAAAGGGGAACAGTGTGCTAGAATGTTTCCTTATACGAAGCTTTCTTATTATTCCCAAGAACATAAAATTTATTTTTCCTTGAGAAGAGATTAATTCTAATGATGAGAAAATTACACTTAATTAAATGAAAAACTTAATTAAACAAAGGAGGGAGAATTTTAGTGAGATTAAAATACGGAGTGGTAGGGCCCAATTTAATTAACATGTTCCCGATTGAGAGGGTCATTTTGTCCCCCGAGTGCTAGACTAAAAGTACTCCTTTTGGGGTCAATAGTAATAAGAGCTTGCCACATATACATACATTATATATATATATATATATAATATATATATATATATATATATATATATATATAATGTTTGTGTTTTTTTCAACTAAAAATTGAAGTTTGTAAGTTTAAGTTTGAATTAATTGAAATTATGGTAAATATAAATATTAAAATTTAAAAATAGAGTTATATATAAATATGTAAAATATTAATGTAATTTGAGTATAATATAAGAGTCAATATAAAATATTAATGTAACAAAAAAAAATCACCTAATAATTTTTATTTTATTTATTTTAAGGGATCAAATATTTTGGGGTTTTAATTAATTAATTCATTTTAAGCAATTCAATAAATATTCCTCCATAATTACATTTGTATTTTTATTGGATAAAAAGTCAAACTAAAATAAGTCAAATCAAACGATATAACTTTATTTTATATTTTTAATAATAAATAATAAAATATATTGAGTTTAATCTCTTCCTATGGAAAAATAAAAATAAGAAAAGAATAATAATAATAATAATAATAATAATAAGACAAAGCACCGATAAATTGGCCGACATGAAAAATCTTTCAATGGCCCATTTGGAATCTCTTCTTTTTCCAGTTGATCCGTTTTTATCAAAAGTAAAGATTTTCGGAAAAAAGTTTTCGGACTTTGTGTAAAAGCTAAAGCACATTCCTTTTGCTTATACAAATACATATAATTTTATTTTTATATAAATGAACTTAGCTAAAGCAAGAATTTATTTATTTTTGAAATTCATTTTTTTAAAAAAAATTAATACATAATTGTTTGATTAGTAGTTATTTAAAAATAATATAAGAGAATAATATTCAAAACTAAAATAAATTTATATATAAATTTCAAGGACTATTATAATTTATATGATATTAATAATTTTTAATTTTTACGATATTTCCAATTCATGAACTATTAAATTATTACCATTAAGCTAAATTTTTCTTATTAAATTCTTTTTACTTAGAATAACAAAAAAAAATAGCATAAAAATAATGGAAAAAAGACAAATAATTATATAACTTATAATAAATTTCTAAATGATAGACTCAGACTTATATATATATATAATCAGAATTATTGACGTGAAAGCCAAGTTGGAGAAAGATTTGCAATATTGATTGGGAAAATCCTCCTAATTTGATGCAAATCAAAAATCACCAAAAGAAGTGACTGCAAAATGTTGTCTACAAAGTGATATATATGCCACACAATATTTCCTACTGACATGATTGAAAGAAAGCCACAAAAATGACTTCAAAATAAATTTAATAGTAGAGAAGACGGAAGGATGTGTTTGGTTCAACCCCCACCAAAATAAAAAAAAAAAAAAAAAAAAAAAGGAAAAGGAAGAAAAGAAAAGGAAATGCAATATGCCAAAAATAGCATTAAATGCATGCAATTGTATTGCCCAACCTAATTTTATCTTCCTCTCATTGGATCCCACAAGCCAGCTTGTGAAACCCTTATATATATATATATGTGTGTGTGTGTGTGTGTGTATAATCCAAATAGTGCATGTGCCATTGATCTAGACAAGCCCTCGTAAGTAGGGTATCCTATAAATTAAGGGATGTTGAGAGGTCAAACTTTTACCTTCGTGCTTTGATTAGGACATTTGTTACCATCCCTTTGGATTGTCTCCTAGTTATGGTTTGTACTTGTAATCACACACCTATACATATACATGTATATATAAACTAATGTAATAAGCCTTTTTATGAGTTTATCCCATATGATATTGATGTATTGAAGCTATGTACAATAACTTTTCCACCTATCAAAATTTAAGTTAAAAAGAAAAAGGCCAACCCAAGAATTGTCTAATTCAAAAGATTGAGACAATATACCAAAGTTTGAAGATAAAAGATTGATACAAGAACTAGTAAGATCTATTGTAATCTTCAATTATAAAGCTTTTTATAAAAGAAATCAACATTTATTAGTCTAAATTTATGAAATTTGATTTTTCAAACGCAAAATTTCAAATTAGAATATTACTTATAAAAAGATAAATATAAGGAGAACTTTTCATTAATAGTGGTCCGACTTCAGTTTAATTGGAGCAGAATTGTAATAAAATAACTTGATACGTGTCTATTATGAATTAATAATCTTATTTACTTTTAACTAATTTTGTGATGATGACAACAAATCAAACCTTGTCAATTATGTTAGACATATATTAAGAATCTATTATTATGTTATCCTCTCGTAAATATAATTTTGTATCTTATATATACAAATTGAGGGTTATATAAAATTCAAATTTTGATGTACGAAGAAAAAAAATAAAAAATTCAAATAGATTCTCAATTCAAAATAATATTTACTTTTAAATAGTTTTTGTGATGTAACAAAACCTTCTTAACTATATAGGTCAATATATTTCTTCGAATAAGAATTGAATTTTACATGTATAATTCAGAGTTGAATTTTGCTGGCCTAATTTAGATGGAATTTGAAAGATTTGAAATTGTAATAGGTTTTAAATGATTTAAAAAAAAAAAGTATATGTCAATATAGGAGGAAACCATTATTAATTGAAACAATTAGTGGCATAAACATGGTGAGTGATTCCTTCCAACACACATACACACACACACACACACACACACACACACACATATATATATATATATATATATATATATATATATATGTATGTATGTATATATATTATATGTGAACAACTATTGGACAATGAATATGAGTATACATATATAGATAGGGTTTAACAAAGAGCTTCCCACATTGTAGGGCCAGGATTTAATTTAGTGGTAGATTAATCATGTGGAATGTCATAATTGAGTCAGCATCGGAAAATTGATGCTTTGATGTGGGAAAAAAATATCCAGGTCAAATGAATCACAGCGATCATTACAGATAATGATGACCAAATGGAAAAAAAAAAGAAAGAAAAAAAGGTATTCTAAACCAAATCTTTTTAATTTGATTCCTCTATTCCACCCCGCTCCTAAAAGGCATAATTATGAGATTTATAGGGTTTGAATTTGTCTTAGAATAAATTAAAAATCCGGAGTAATCTTTGTTTCAAATATGAAGCTAACTGTTCCAGAGGCTCGAACCCTGATCAATCCAACAGAAAGTATTTAGGAGTTTGTTTATCACTTATCTAAAATTACCGATTCTTATTAACTCATTTACATTTAACTAGTGGGCTTTTCAAACAAAACATGTTATATTTTGTTTGGATTTTCCCTAAAGCCCAGTTTACTTTATATAATTGGACCATATATCAAAGGATAAGGCCCTTTCCATTTTGATGACCACAATTTGTCTAGCTAAGGTCAATGGCCAAAAGTTCAGACACACACACACACACATATATATATATATATATATATATATATATTTACATGGAGATAATTAATAGTATTCTTAATATGGTTGCTATAACAGAGGCATATGTTCAGAATGATTCCTGCATGCATACTGTGGCATTTTTGCAGCTTTTTGGTAGAATCCATAGTAGTTGTTGAGATATGACTTGAAAGTCTCTGCATGTATGCAAAATAATATGCAGCAGAGATAATTGGATCATACAACTCTCTCCCACCAGGGAATGGGCAACAGTTATTAATTAATTAATTTTTTTAATTTTTTTTATTTTAATATGTATGTGAGAGAACTCATTGCTAAATAATCCACGACACTTAGAGAATTCAAACTGGATGCCACGTGAGGTCAAGTGGGGTCCCAGAAGATGCCAACTCATGCATGAGATCATACACGGAACATGAATTTTGACCGACAAGTATCAGTATTAAATGTACATACTCGATAAATATTATTTGACACATACTGCTAAACTGCGTTAGCTTAGGACAAATTTTAGGTGACAACTCTTCGTTGGTCTTTCCTCTACTACAAAGTGTTTATCTATTTTGTTGTTGGGAATCTCATGATTCTTAGTTCCCTAAGACTATATATAGATTTTAGTCATTCACTTAAGTAGCATGAGAGAGCTAACGTCGAGTGTATATCATTAACGTTTAATCTTATTTTACAAGACACTTAGTGATGAACACTCTATTTAACCTAAGTGGTAGATCAAAGCTACTTTTCTGGATAAATATATATTAAAAATTATTTCTGGAAAAAAGGTGGAAACAAAAGAATGAAGATTAAAACCGATGGAAGGCATTGATTGAGATGCAAATGTTCGTTTTCTATTTTTAGTAATTATTCTTCAAAGGCCTTCCTTTTCATCTCTACTTTATTATGTGAAAATTGTCATCTCTACTATTATTACTACTTACTATTTTTAGAAGGAATAAATAATTGATTTAATAATTTCTAAATTATGTACTTTATTCTTGTTTGATCTGACCTAACCAACTTCCACATTCATATATATATATATATACATATAATTATTAATTGTTATACTCTTTGTGTAATGTAAAGTTAAATTGTTCTATTAAATCTAAATATCATTAGTAATATCTTTTATTAATATATTGTTTTTTAGAATTATTTTGTCTAAACCCTATTAATTTATCCTAATAATATGCTTACGGGCCCTTCCTTTTTCATTATCAAGCTTAAATTTAGTAATTTGAGAAAATAAAAACTTTCTAAATATAGTTAAGTATTCAACTACTGTTAAATTAATCTCACAACAATTTTAGACTTATATATTATAATATATATAATATATATATATATTATATATATATATATATATATATATATTGCCATTGACACACACATATTTATAGATACACATGATGAACATACTAATTTAAGAATGATGCCTTTTCCTTTTCTGGATATAAATGGCAATTATTATTATTATTATTATTAATTATTGAGTTAATTAAACTGTAAATATCAATAAGAATTTTTAGCCACCAACTCTCTGAATTATGATTCTCTACTTTTCTTCTTTAGATGAAAATAATTCAACAGAAAACCTATTTTCTTTTTCGGTTGATTATAAATATAAAATTCTACATTTCTTTTATTTATTGACGTGGGACAGAGTAAATCATTCATCGATGATGATTGAATGATTATTGTAAAAACTGTTTAATGTGCATAGTAGAGAAAGCTCTGCCTATAAATACACATCTTTCCCATATCATATATATATATACATATATATCTTCACTTTACTGAGAGTTATAAGTTACTAAGAAATCTTGTTCTTCTCTCAGAAGTAGATAGATACCAAACCATTGAACATGGAAATTCGTTTCCTAGTTTTCACAGCCATTTTGATATCAGCTTTTTCAGTTGTATCAGCAAATGATCCCCCGCCCTTGCAGGATTTCTGTGTTGCTGTTAATGATTCTGAAGCAATCGGTAACTGTTGCATGCATGCATGCATAATTATTTCATTTTGTGTTTTGGTTAGACCAAGTAGATTCTAACTTGACTAATCTGACTCTTATATAATGTATTCATAATGCATTGTTTTTTACAAGATCGATTCATCTGATTCTTGTATGATTCTTGTAACTGTGCGAAGTCGAAAGTTTCATGAGACTATTTTCTTTGACTAATCTAAAATCGACCTAATAGTTTCGTGCATATTCCAATTAAAAAGAATAGTTCATTTGACATGTTTTATAATTTCAAGAATAGTAGTTAACTATAAATTTTGATCAAAATATATGGTGCAATGTTTGTGAATGGAAAGATATGCAAGAACTGTTAAAATTAATGTCTTGTAATTTTATTATTATTATTCAACACTTCTAGATCTTGGAAAATGAATATTATTATTATTCAATATTTCTAGATTTTGGAAAATGAGTATTCATTATGTTGAATGAATTTCTGAATGTCCTTTTGTATTCCAAATGTCCTTTTGTATTTCAAGTTCTTTATTTAAAGAGTCTTGTAATCAGTCTGTGAGATATATAAAAAAATAATCAGAAAAATAAAGATTGTCTTCTCAAACTAGAAGAAGCGTCATATTCATTTTTCTGCACATCTCTGTTAAAATTCTCAGTTTGTTATTTCCAACAGATTTATTTCCAACAGATTGGTATCAGAGCAAGTTGTTCAATCAACTGGGGCGAAAAATAAATCAACAAAAAAAAAAAAAATTCAAGCTATGGCGAGTTTGAGTAACCAAGCATCAGGAAACCTATAACCTTCATTTCATCTCTTCAACGGAGAAAGTTATGACTTCTGGTATGTGAAGATGAGAACAATATTCATCTCACATGATTTATGGGAGTACGTTGAAGAAGGATATAATGACCCAGAAGACACTTCAAGCTTAACGAATGAGCAAAAGAAACAACTAAAGGATCATCGAAAGAAAGATGCAAAGGCCTTGAATCTCATTCAACAAGGAGTAGCTGAAATAATTTTTCCCAGAATTATTAATGCTACAAAAGTGAAGGAGGCCTGGGATATTCTTCGAAAGGAGTATCGGGGCAACGACAAAGTCAAAGCCGTGAAACTCCAGTCGCTATGGAGAGATTTTGAAAATCTGAAAATGAGAAACGATGAGAGTTTGAACGATTACTCATCAAAAATTGTCAATATCATAAATCAAATGAAGACACTTGGTGAACAGGTTGATGATCAGAGAATTATTGAAAAAGTTCTTATTAGCCTTCCAGAAAAGTACGACCCAATTGTTGCCGTAATTGAAGAGACCAAAATTCTCTCAGATTTAAGCCTGGAAGAACTTATGGGTTCGATAAAAACATTTGAGCAAAGACTGAGTAGGCGTTCGGAAAAATCCATTGAGAGCGCTTTTCAATCTAAGCTCACTTTTCAAAGGCGAGATAACCTTGATGGTGATCGAAGCAGTAGAGACTCACATCGAGGTGGCAGATTTGGAAGAGGAAGAGGTCGATCTTCAAGAGGCAGAGGAAGAACCAATTTCGATAGAAGTTCAGATCTCGAGTCCACTCAACAAAAGTGTGGGATTTGCAAAAGGAGCAACCATAGTGATAAAGATTGTTGGTTTAAAGGAAAACTACAATGTAACAATTGCAAGAAGTTTGGGCATATTCAAAAGGATTGTCGAGTCAAGAATAATCAGCAAGCAAATTTTACCAAATAACAAGAATATGAATCCATGTTCTACGCTTGTCAACCAGAAATGGAACATGCGAATCATATTTGGTTCATTGATAGTGGTTGTAGCAATCACATGACGGGTGACAAAAATATTTTTGTGAAGCTCGATTCTTCCACAAAATCTCAAGTGAAGATGGGTAACGGAGCACTAGTTCAAGCCAAAGGAAAAGGAACTATTGCCGTGGAGACGAAGGAAGGAGCAAAATATATTCATGATGTTCTTCTTGTTCCAGACTTAGAGCAAAATTTACTGAGTCTTGGACAACTTGTTGAGCATGGATATTCTCTTAATTTTGGAGACTACTCATCATGCAAGATTTTCGACAAAAATCACAAATTTGTAGCAAGCATCAAAATGAGCAAAATGCAGCTTTCCTATCTCCTTTAACTACTCGAAGAATGTCGCGTTAAAATAGACATTGTCGACAAATCTTGGTTGTGGCATAAAAGGCTTGGGCACTTGAATTTTCAAAGTCTCAAGAATCTAAAAGAGAAGGATATGGTTTATGGGCTGCCATCAATCAAAGAAATGCAAGAAATTTGCGAGGGATGTGCACTCGGGAAACATCACAGAGAGTCGTTTCTAAAAGATAAAGCCTGGAGAGCTAAAGCACCCCTGGAGCTTGTTCATACGGACGTGTGTGGGCCAATGTCAACTCCAACTCATGCCGGTAACAAGTATTTTCTCATATTCATTGATGACTTTACAAGAATGACTTGGGTGTATTTTATGAAACAAAAATCTGAAGTGTTCTCGATCTTTAAGAAATTCCAAATGTATGTGGAAAGGCAAAGCGACCTTCTTATAAAAGTCTTGAGAAGTGACAGAGGAGGCGAATATAACTCAAATGAGTTTAACAAGTTTTGCGAAGATATTGGTTTGGATAGACAGCTTACTGTGGGATTTACTCCACAACAAAACGGAGTCGCCGAAAGAAAAAATAGAAGCATTGAGGAGATGGCAAAATCAATGCTTTATGAAAAGGGGCTGCCTAAAAATTTTTGGGGTGAAGCTGTGTATACAACGGTTTATTTGCTGAATAGATGTCCAACAAAAGCATTAGAAAATAAAACTCCACTTGAGGCCTGGAGTGGGAGAAAACCATCATTGAGCCATTTGAAAGTTTTCGGATGTATCTGCTATGCTCATGTCCCAAAAGAAACAAGGCGCAAGCTTGATGAAGTAAGTGAAAAATGCATTTTTGTGGGTTATAGCTCAAAATCAAAGGGCTATAGGCTTTTTCATTTGATGAAAAATAAAGTCATTATTTCACGAGATGTCTTATTTAACGAGAATATGTCTTACGATTGGAAAAAGAAGGAAGTCCAAGTTCAATCCTATTCTTTTGGAGAAGAGAAAGAAAATCAAGAACGTGAAGTTGAAGCTGAAATCCCGGAAGAGGTTCCTTCAATTTCAACTCCCCAATTTTCTCCATCAAGCTCGAATTCTTCATCGCCAATTACAACTTCCCAATTTTCTCCATCAAGCTCGAATTCTTCATCGCCAAGTTCATCTCGGAGAAGAATGAGAAGTTTGACTGATATTTATGCTAGTTGCAATTTCTGTACTACTGAACCGGAAAGTTTTGAAGAATCAATAAAATAGGAAGCTTGGAAGCATGCCATGGAAAAAGAGCTACAGGTTATCGAAAAAAATAAAACTTGATTTCTGGTGAAAAGACCTCAGAACAAAGATGTGATTGAGGTAAAATGGATTTTCAAGACAAAGCTTAATCCTGATGGTTCGGTTCAAAGAAACAAGGCAAGACTCGTTGCAAAAGGGTTCTTGCAACAACCCAGAATTGATTTTCAGGAGACATTTGCACCGGTGGCTCGATTAGATACCATTCAGACTCTTATTGCATTAGCCGCTCAAAAGGGTTGGTTTTTATATCAACTTGATGTAAAGTCAGCATTTTTGAATGGAAAATTGGAAGAAAATGTGTATGTCGAGCAACCACAAGGTTTTGTCATCAAAGGAGAAGAAACGAAAGTATACAAGTTAAACAAGGCGCTATACGGGTTAAAACAAGCACCACGGGCTTGGTATAGTGAGATCGATTCTTATTTTATTAAGAAGGGCTTTCAAAGGAGCAAGAGCGAACCTACCTTGTACGTGAAGACACAAGGTACTGATGAAATTCTTATTGCTTCACTCTATGTTGATGATTTGGTGTTCACCGGAAATAATGGTGAAATGATTGAAAGTTTTAAAAGGGATATGATGAAAAAATATGAAATGAGTGATATGGGTCTGCTGCATTATTTTTTGGGTATTGAGATTTGTCAAAACAAAGATGGCATTCTTATTTACCAAAAGAAATATGCCAAAAGACTTCTCGAAAAATTCAGTGGATGAAAAGTTGAAGAAAGAAGATGGAAGCAAAGGTGTAGATGATTCAATTTATCGAAGTTTGGTTGGGAGCTTGTTGTATTTGACTGCAACAAGGCCGGATATCATGTATGCTACAAGCATGTTGTCAAGGTTTATGCATAAGCCAAGCCAAAGTCACTTTGGAGCTGCAAAAAGGGTGCTACGATACATTCAAGGTACTCTTGATTTTGGTATTCCGTATGAAAGAAATATTGAAGCAAACTTGCTTGGATTTTGTGATAGCGATTGGGCTGGATGTGTCGATGATATGAGAAGCACATCGGGTTACGCATTTTCTCTTGGTTCTGGTATAATTTCATGGGCATCGAAGAAGCAACGAATGGTGGCACTATCATCGGCCGAAGCTGAATACATCTCAGCATCATTGGCAACCTTACAAGCAATATGGCTAAGGAGGTTTCTGGAAGATATTTGTTCAAAGCAAGAAGTAGCTACTGCTCTCTTATGTGATAACAAATCTGCTATTGCAATGACAAAGAATCTCGTCTACCATAGTCGCACAAAGCACATTGCAATCAAGCATCACTTTATTTGAGAAGCTGTAGAAGATGGAGAAATTCAGCTCAAGTATTGCAAGACCGAAGAACAAGTTGCTGATATTTTTACCAAGGCTCTCCCTAGAGATAAGTTCGAGTTTTTCCGTGAGATGATTGGAGTTACACAAGCCATTAAGGGGGAGTGTTAAAATTAATGTCTTGTAATTTTATTATTATTATTCAAGACTTCTAGATCTTGGAAAATGAATATTATTATTATTCAATATTTCTAGATCTTGGGAAATGAGTATTCATTATGTTGAATGAATCTCTGAATGTCCTTTTGTATTGTAATCAGTCTGTGAGATATATCAAAAAATAATCAGAAAAATAAAGATTGTCTTCTCAAACTAGAAGAAGCGTCATATTCATTTTTCTGCACCTCTCTGTTAAAATTCTCAGTTTGTTATTTCCAACAGATTTATTTCCAACAAGAACCCTAACATGGTGGATGCTCAATATTTTTTCTTTCAAGGACTTAACGTGCCTGGGAACACATCGAATCCGGTAGGTTCAGCCGTGACTGCAATTAATGTAAACAATCTACCAGGTCTTAACACCTTAGGGGTTTCCTTGGTTCGAATTGACTATGCACCTTACGGCCAAAACCCACCCCACACTCACCCTCGTGCATCGGAAGCCCTATTCGTGTTGGAAGGAACACTCTTGGTCGGATTTGTTACTTCAAACCCTGGAAACAACCAAAGAAACAGACTTTTTACCAAGACTTTGAATGCAGGAGATGTGTTTGTTTTCCCTCCAGGCCTAATTCATTTTCAATTCAACACTGGACATGTTCCGGCCGTTGCATTTGCTGGTTTGAGTAGTCAAAACCCAGGTGTAATCACCATTGCAAACGCTGTTTTTGGATCAGATCCTCCAATACCTGTGAATATTCTTGCTCAAGCATTCCAAGTAGAAGAGGAAATCATAAAATATCTTCAGGCACAGTTTTGGTGGGTTAACAATAATTAATTAATCAAATCTTCTTAACATACATATATAAATACGAGTATGCCGTAGAAACCGAGGAAAATATGTTATGAATGTACTATCTCCAGCACCTTCAAAATTTTCCTCACTTAAATAAAATATTCAAGTACTTGTCATTGTTTTCAATATATCTATTTTAGATTACATGTTGTTTTTAATATGGACATGACATAAGTCCACTTCCTGTTATTCCCATTATACTAAAAGAATATCCTGAATTGACTCACTTATTTTTATATATTATTGCATATTCAATTTACTTACATATAAGTATATATCTTTACTCCCATATTGATTTAGAAGTCAAAATTTACAGAATATGTATCTATAAATTATATGTAAAGAATATGTATTTTTACACATATTGTTACCAATGAATACTAAAAAACAAGGTATTAAAGAATGATGATGTTGGTTGTTAATCTTCCATTGATCAACCATACAAATATTTGATAAACATCTATAATCTTTGATGGAGAGCAACGAAGCTTTCTCCACTTCTGCTGTTGCTCTCCTGTGGATGAGAGAGAGCAAATAATCCATGACGTCAGCTTCACATGGGATTGTGATATGTCCGTCACCAGGCAATCCAAACTCTTCCTCGGCCATTGTTAGAAGCTCTCTGAAGATGTAGTTGTTCAAGTAAGCAATGTGGAAAGAGTACCGCTTTTGATCCATTGTGTATACTACAAAGTGACCCTTTTCTGCTACTGGGGAAGAAGTTGTTATAGTACTGTTGTTACTACTAACTTCCATTTTGGAGAAGGTTACTCGTTTTCTTGCCATGACTGCTTTTCTTTGCCACTTTCTTGCCACGCTGATGAGTTTTCTGGTGCTGATAATCATGTTTGATTATATATACATATATTGATTCGTCTGAATTTGGCCTGGTATTGGGTGTCGGCGAAACGTGGATGTTGTAGCAAGTCTCCGCCAATTATGGGTGTCAAGGTGGAGGAAATAACCTGCAAGAGGGAGTGAAGTTCAATCGGAGGGTGAGGGACCTCCGGCGAACCCTCCGACGGTCAAGTCAGTATCTTAGAATCTGACGAGGAAAGGGAGAGAGTGATAGGAATTGATAGAGACTATTGTGAAGATATCTGAGCCTACCTTTTGTCCTTGAGGAGCGGTATTTATAGAAACAAATGATCCTATAATGAGGGACCCAATATTTATCAGATCTCGAAATATCCCACTATTGTAGGGATATTTCGCGAGATATTTCTAACCAAAAAAATCCTTGGTCAACAGATATTCCTCAGGGGAATATTTTGGAAAATTCTATACTAGACGTCAGCCTTCGTATTGACGCGAGGTGGGACTTCGAACCTCAGTGGTTGTAGACGCGGAGTCGCATTTGTTTTGGGAAAACATATCAGATCCTTCCACGTCATCCTTGAATATTTTTGGACTTCTCAATATATTGAATAGCAAAAGACAATTGACAAAGGTAAATGACACGCGTCTATCAAACACTCCACACTTTGTAAAATAGCGAAGCACCACAACTGTTGACCAGAAGTCAATGGCAAGCGGAAAAGGCGACGCTCATAATCGCATCACCTCCAAATAGTGGATTCCCTTACTTGAAATAAGGACCAAGTCCACTTACCCACGTACTCCAAGTCAAGGACACGACCAGTATCCGTCATGACCTCTTTTCCTACTCCGGTTACAGGTATAAAGGACCGAAAGCAGAATGGAGAGGTATTCAATTCTAAATATCCTAAACCATTTTATACTATATTCTCCTAAACTGACTTGATCGTCGGAGAGTTCACAGGGAATCCACGTCCCCATTGAACCTTCTCAATTTTGCAGGTATCCGAAATCTCAAGTTTAGCGAGGATCAATCATCACAAATCCACTATTTCAGTCTCCATATTATCCTGACTAATTTTTGACGAATCAGTTTGGTTCCGTTACCAAGAAACGAGATATTCCTTTACAATTCATTATGTTAAGATACTTTGGCTAGAGAGGACACACTGTCCAACATACATCACCTCGCGAAATCGCAACAAGGATAACACAATCCTCAGCCCCTGCTTTCCCTCAATGCCACTCAGTCATCGAGAGGTTAGGGCCACAACCCGAATCCTCAAAACACTCTCAGGATCTAAGAGAGCAAATAAACTTTAAAAGGATGAATGCCACAGAAAAGGTAAGAGAATTGGAAAGATTGCAGAAAGAAAACGAACGACTGAGTCAAGAGCAGGAGCTCTCGAGGCAGTGGCTGAAATTAAGGTCTGAGTTCTGCAAGGCAGGAGCGAAATTACCACCACCGATGTTTCTAGATGATCCTTCTGAGCAACCCCCTTAACGGTCGCAGACGGTAGCCAGCAAGAAAATTGGAAGGTGAGAAAAAAGAACTAGTAGAAAGCATCATCAAAGGATCAGTGAAGTCGGTGAAAACCACCATACTTCAAAGCCCACGCCCACTGTGAAACAATGGGCCAGAAAGCGCTACACCGAGTACAGTCCTGATAGGACAAAAAATACGGTCATAACCAAAAGGAAAACCTTGTGACTAAGCGTAGAGTTCAATCAGGTTATTGAACTATTTTAGCTACATGGTCATGACACATTTACTAGACATTTGAGACATTTCTATAGCAACTCGATCAGTTCATGTCTGTTTTTTTTGAATCATCTGATTCAGTGAGAAATTTTGCTAAAAACATTGCTAAGACCCTTGTGTGATTGCACCTATGATTTAGCATTCACTAATTTCATATAGGTTTTGCTTGAGGACAAGCAAAAAGCTAAGTGTGAGTTATATGATATGCACAAATTATATAACTTTTTTAGTATGTTTTTAGGCACAAATTAAGGTAAAATGAGAAATAAATCGATCTTAATTGATTGATATTAACACATTTTTGCAGAATTTGTAATTTTGGAAGTTTCAGGTGAAATGTGCAAGAAAATAGCAAATATTGAGGCAAAAATACAATTTTTGAAACTTCTGAGTTCGGGACGGGCGTCCCAACCAAGTCAAATAGCCGGGACGGGCGTCCCAACCAAGTCAAATAGCCGGGACGGGAGTTTTGACCCGGTCAAAGCACCGGGACGGGAGTCCCGAGCAGTAGAATGCAGTCCCACATAGGAAATCTATGAGAAATTAACTCATTTCACCTACTATAAATACCTCAGACCTTCCTCAGTTGAAATCATCCCTCATCATTTGATCTGAGTCATCTAGTAACTTCAAGTGTAGCTTTTTACACTCCGATATGCATAAATCATATCACATTTTTAGCATGTTTTAGGCATAATTTAGGGTGAAATTGAGGGAAAATCAGTCTTAATTGTTCATTATTAACTCAATTTCACAATTTTTATGATTTTGGAAGTGTCAGGTGAAAAGTAGAAGAAAATGGCAAATTTCGGGGCAAAAACGCAAATTTTCAGAAGTTCAGACGTCGGGGAGGGCGTCCCGAATCAGGATGGGTGTCCTGACCTGGTCAACAGGCCAGGACGGGCGTCCAGGACTCGGGACGGCTGTCCTAACCTGGTCAACAGGCCGGGACGGGCGTCCCAATCCAGGACGGGCGTCCCGGATGCCTGGTCCAAGTCCCACATCGAAATTCTTGGAAAAATTCACTCCAGAAAGTTGCTATAAATACCCCAGGCCTTCCTCAGTTGAATTCATTCATCTCCACTCGATTTGAGTCATTTAGTGACTTTAAGTGTACACTTTTCTCGAGTACATAAGTCACTTAGAGACTCGGGTTCAGTAAAAGTTTATTTTTCTTAGATAGTGTTTCGTTTTCTTTGTTTCTGAGAATTAGTCTCTTAGAGACTCGAGAATTTGTTCGATAGATAGGTTCATTTATGGTATTCATAGAATACCTAGGATTTCGTTAGGAGATCCTAAGAGGGCTCTAGGCGTTCGAAGAGTCAGTCCACAGTGCTGGGCTTAAGCTGGGTATTAAGGTAAAGTCCAGCTACTAGGCTGAGGAAGCGTCCTCCGAAGGTCTTGTCGAGCAGAGTCGGGTCAAGCAGTACGACATATACAAGCAGTTGCTCCATCGGCGAGACTAAGTAAAGGGTTATTTCTTTATGGCATCAGTCCCCTGTCCCTCTCTTTATATGTTTGTATTGTGTTTGTCCAAAGATTTATTATGAATACTAGATTATGATTTTTATGAATATTTGTTATATATGTTGAAGTTCTTATGATTTTCCGGAAATAGCCACCTGCTTAATATTCATTATGTCTGCATGTCTAATGTAGTTTCTTTTAAACTAAATTTAGGGTTATAGACAATTCCTAACCACGGTCTATTCATAACCTATTTAGTTTAATAGTCATCAATTAGTATTGGTGTCTGCCATATTAGATAAAATAACCTGCGGAACACCCTGTTTGTTAGAGTAGTCTAAGTAGGCTGAGTTGAGCATTTATGCCGGCGTTAGGGCGAGCGACATGATCCCCTAAGTGACATAGGGCTTTCATGGATGCCTTTAGCTCGAACCGTGAGTAGGGCCGTCAACCTTGGCGATGGGGCGGTTTATTAGTGACTCAGATGTGGTACACCTTTAGACTCAGAACATAGTTGCAATCCAGGCCAAGACATGTCTAAAATACTCGAAGATAGGTCAATCAACATGTAGGAACAATATAACATAGAATCAGGACATTATCTATAAAACACTTTTAGGCTTAAATAGACTTAAACCTAGTGGAGAATGAATCACCCTCTCATCAAAGTTATTGATGACGATTGCATAACTGAATCATAAGATAAGAGTTAGGGTAAGAGGCTAGTTACTACTAAGCCGTTACCACTTCCCTGGGAGTACGATATTTAATTTAATAAAATCGTAGATACTTTCCAACAGACTAGCTACACGATAGGTACTCTGCCTTAGGTTCTGACTGATTAAGTGACACCTTAAAATACTAAATGTGACAATTAGTCAACCTCAGTCCTTAATTACTCATAATCAACATAGGTTAAAACAACACCTATATAGCATATCAGTCGGGAACACATTAGATTTTTTTGGCGCCGTTGCCGGGGAAATATCATAATAAATTTAGGATTATTGGCCACAATTCTAGAAACTTATGATAGGTAACGGTAGTAACCTAGACTTTAGACCTACACTTATCTTATGCTAGTTAGACAACCACCTTCCGAAATATAGGGTTATCATAACTAACTAATTTTAGATATTATCTGAAATTAAGACATTTATGATAATCAAATTTTAGAAAATTATTCTAAAACCATATTGAGGAAATTTATCGACTTTCTAAATAAAATATAAAAGAAAAAAAAATGTTAAAAATTTAAAAAACCTAAAAATATTTTTCTTACTTTTCTCTTTCTATTTTATTTTTGTTATTCCTAACCAGACTTTGCACTCATAGATGAAGAGAACAAGAGCAGCTACAAATCAAGCAAAGAAAACAGAAAACCCTGACACTCCAGGACCAAAGAAGACCAAACCAGAAGGACCATCTAGGCCTGAACCAGAAATACCACGGGAGAACCCTCCTTCACAACCTATAGACATAAACTCAAGCCTAGACACCAGTGACTTCGTAAGAAGATTACTGAACGCCCGTGAGCCTAGTCCCACTGAAGAAGATCCTTCTGAAGATACCTTTCCTCCTAGAGAAGAACCTCAAAGATCTCCAGTTCACACTCCTGCCCAGAGAGTTCCTATAAATCCACCACCCCTTAACCAAACCCAAAACTCACCAACATCTCCTGAGTACACTCCAACACCTAATGAGCATACCCCTTCATCCGGGGGAAGTACTAACGGTTCTCATTCAGTGTTGTCCTTGCAGATAGATACTTTGGCTCAAAGGATCTATGAGATGGATCAAGGAATTGCAAGCAGATTGTGTCATTTAGACCAAGTTAGTCTGAATATCACAACCAACATGGATCGACTCAGAGCCACAGTCAGTCTCTAGGAAAACCAAAATGTATAGCTACTCCGAGAGATGGCTGACTTACGAAGTGAGCAGGGCAGGAAAAGGGATGAGATGAGAGCTATGCGCATAGAGATGCGAAACATACAAGCAGAGATACGAGAGATCAGAAATAAGGGCCGTTGAGAAAGGGAAGATTCTCTTTACTCTTATTCTCAGCAAATAAATTGTTTGAACAAAAATTAAATAATTGACCCCTATTTGTTTTTGTTTTCAATTTTTTTTAAAAAGGGTCTTTTATTTTATTCAACAATTTTCTTTCAGACATTTTATTTCTCAAATTTTTATGAAAAACAAAGGTGTTGCAAATGCAGTTTATTTTTCACTAATTGTATAAACTCAGTTTGTGTTTTTTTCTGAAATTCTTGCTGAATATAAGTTAGGATAAGATTAGGATAGTCATGATTTTCGAAAAAGAGATTGAGGAATTTTTGCACAGAGTTTTTAACAGCTTTTGAATTTGATTGGATAAACATAAAGATTTGTTATATATTATTTTTGGTGTACTGAAATTTGCAGGGAATTAGGAAAAAAAAAATCCGAAATTGGCATGCATCCCGAAGCAACCCGAGACGGGCGTCCAGTGGGACGGGCATCCTGCCTCCGGGACGGGCGTCCCGAAGGCCGCCCCTCCTACAAATATTCCATTTTTTTTTTCATTTTCTCTCAAACCAACCACAAAAATGCATCTCTCTAAAAAAATTCTCTCTACCTTCTCTCTACAAATTTTTGGCAACTCCCCAAAGTTTCAAAATTCGAATTTCCCTCCAAAATTCGAATTTCCCTCCAAAATTCGAATTTTCCGCCAAAAATTCAAAATCCTTCCCTAACCAAAATCCATCCTTCTGAATTCAAATTCACCTCCAGAATTCGAATTTGAATCTTCCTTCCCGCCTAAATTCTCAAAGTCTCTCAAACGTTCTCAACTAAATGGCTCCCAAACGCGCTCGTATCACGTCTACCATGACCGTCACATCGGTGGCACATCCTTTCATGCTATTTCCCTCCAGTCCAGCATACCAGGAGAGATGTCATGGGTATATCGGAAGCACCATACTGATTGGCAGAACGCTTGACTGGGTAGCAGTACAGACATTAGAGGTTTAGCAGGAAGTCTGACGCATACTCGACGTACTACCCTACAGTCGAGTCTTCATTGTCACCGAGCCGACCTACCTAGAGCTGGTATGTGAGTTTTATGCTTCGTTTACGTTCCATCAGGAGCAGATCACATTCCGCTTGGGCGGAATAGATTGATCGATGAGCATGGCCGAGTTCGGCATCGCCTTGGGTATCTGGCAGAGAGACGAGCTGGATACGCCCGCCTACACCACACCAGTTCGAGACTTCACTTCTGCAGACGTCTCCACTGCTTGGGCTCAGATCTGTATGACGGGTGTTCCCTACCAGCATGGCTTTGCGAAAGCCACAGGTATTTATCCTGCTCTTCACTATTTACATGCCATTATCGCACACACTCTGTCAGGACGTCGAACGGCCCCCGAGAATGTCACCCAAATGGAGACATTCCTCTTGGCCAACATGCACATGGGTTCTACAATGGAGATGGCTCGACTTATCATTGGTACAGAGGCAAGATACAATACATAATTGGCCAAGAGGCAAGATACAATACAAATCAGATGTGGTACAGAGGCAAGATACAATACATAATTGCATTCTATACAAAGATATATCTAAAATAATAGAAGATAGGTCAATCAACATGTAGAAACAATAAAATATACATCAGAACATACGTCTATTTGATACTCTTGCATGCTAATTACTTATGTGCTATGTGTGGTTGGGATCACCAACTCATCAAGATTATTGATGAATGATTGATTAATTGCATGATAAAATGAATGTTAGGGTTAAGAGATAGTTCCTACTAAGCCGTTACTAGTTCCCTGGGAGTACGATATTAATAAATTAAAATCGTAGATACCTTCCAAAGAACTAGCTACACGATAGGTACTTTGCCTTAGGTTCTGATTGATTAAGTGACAACAATTATGACTAAATGTGAAAATTAGTAATACTCAGTCCTTAATTATTAATAATCAATATAGGTAAATAAATCCTATCTTTTAACATGTCAGTCGGAATCTCATTACGGACATGGGACCGAGGACTGTATCCAACTAAAGAGAGCAATCGAGAGGCTCATCCGTGAAGGATACCTGAAGGAGTATGTGGTCCATACCCAACAACAGAAGGACAAAGGCGAAAGAGTGATCAATATGATAACTCCTGAGGTAACTTCCATAAAAAAAATTAAGAAACGAATATACAATATCACCAGGTCGTATCTCGTTCCTGAATACGGACTCATGCATCGTGAGGTCATTTTTTTCTCGAACGAGGAGTTGGAACACAACGAAGAAGCAAAAATCACACCTATTGTCCTCGAGGTCTGGATGACAAGAGATGAGATCGATAAATGCACGATAAAAAGAGTTTTAGTTGACACATGAGCCACAAAAAATATCATATATCTCCAATGTTTCAAGGAGATGAGCATGAGCGATAACCACCTCAAGGCAAGTAAGATGATCCTAGAAGGATTTACCACTCACAAAATACCAGTCAAGGGAACAGTCAAGATGCAGATCACCCTTGGCGATGGAGAAAAGATACGAACAGAAGAAATCAAATTTTATGTTGTGGATCTGGATTCCCCTTACAATGCAATATTGAGAACTAAAATATTCACTTGTAAGTGTTTATCTATTTTGTTGTCGGGAATCTCATGATTCTTAGTTTCCTAAGACTATATATAGATTTTAGTCATTCACTTAAGTAGCATGAGAGAGCTAACATCGGGTGTATATCATTGACGTTTAATCTTATTTTACAAAACACTTAGTGATGAACACTCTATTTAACCTACGTGGTAGATCAAAACTACTTTTCTGGATAAATATATATTAAAAATTATTTGTGGAAAAAAGGTGGAAACAAAAGAATGAAGATTAAAACCGATGGAAGGCATTGATTGAGATGCAAATGTTCGTTCTCTATTTTTAGTAATTATTCTTCAAAGGCCTTCCTTTTCATATCTCTACTTTATTATGTGAAAATTGTCATCTCTACTATTATTACTACTTACTATTTTTAGAAGGAATAAATAATTGATTTAATAATTTCAAGATTATGTACTTTATCCTTGTTTGATCTGACCTAACTAACTGCCACATTCATATATATATATATATATATATATATATACACACATATAATTATTAATTGTTATACTCTTTGTGTAATGTAAATTTAAATTGTTCTATTAAATCTAAATATCATTAGTAATATCTTTTATTAATATATTGTTTTTTAGAATTATTTTGTCTAAACCCTATTAATTTATCCTAATAATATGCTTACGGGGCCCTTCCTTTTTCATTATCAAGCTTAAATTTAGTAATTTGAGAAAATAAAAACTTTCTAAATATAGTTAAGTATTCAACTACTATTAAATTAATCTCACAACAATTTTAGACTTTATATATATATATCTATATATATTGCCATTGACACACACATATTTAAAGATACACATGATGAACATACTAATTTAAGAATGATGCCTTTTCCTTTTCTGGATATAAATGGCAAATAGTATTATTATTATTATTATTAATTATTGAGTTAATTAAACGGTAAACATCAATAAGATTTTTTAGCCACCAACTCTCTGAATTATGATTCTCTACTTTTCTTCTTTAGATGAAAAGAATTCAACAGAAAACCTATTTTCTTTTTCCCGTTGATTGTGAATATATAATTCTATATTTCTTTTATTTATGGATGTAGGATAGAGTAAATCATTCATCGATGATTGAATGATTAATGTAAAAACTGTTTAATGTGCATAGTAGAGAAAGCTCTGCCTATAAATACACATCTTTCCCATATCATATATATATATATCTTCACTTTACTGAGAGTTATAAGTTACTAAGAAATCTTGTTCTTCTCTCAGAAATAGATAGATACCAAACCATTGAACATGGAAATTCGTTTCCTAGTTTTCACAGCCATTTTGATATCAGCTTTTTCAGTTGTATCAGCAAATGATCCCCCGCCCTTGCAGGATTTCTGTGTTGCTGTTAATGATTCTGAAGCAATCGGTAACTGTTGCATGCATGCATGCATAATTATTTCATTTTGTGTTTTGGTTAGACGAAGTAGATTCTAACTCGACTAATCTGACTCTTATATAATGTATTCATAATGCATTTTTTTTTACAAGATCGATTCATCTGATTCTTGTATGATTTTTGTAACTGTACGAAGTCGAAAGTTTCATGAGACTATTTTCTTTGACTAATCCAAAATCGACCTAATAGTTTCGTGCATATTCCAATTAAAAAGAATAGTTCATTTGACATGTTTTATAATTTCAAGAATACTAGTTAACTATGAATTTTGATCAAAATATATGGTGCAGTGTTTGTGAATGGAAAGATATGCAAGAACCCTAACATGGTGGATGCTCAAGATTTTTTCTTTCAAGGACTTAACGTGCCTGGAAACACATCGAATCCGGTAGGTTCAGCCGTGACTGCAGTTAATGTAAACAATCTACCAGGTCTTAACACCTTAGGGGTTTCCTTGGTTCGAATTGACTATGCACCTTACGGCCAAAACCCACCCCACACTCACCCTCGTGCATCGGAAGCCCTATTCGTGTTGGAAGGAACACTCTTCGTCGGATTCGTTACTTCAAACCCTGGAAACAACCAAAGAAACAGACTTTTTACCAAGACTTTGAATGCAGGAGATGTGTTTGTTTTCCCTCAAGGCCTAATTCATTTCCAATTCAACACTGGACATGTTCCGGCCGTTGCATTTGCTGGTTTGAGTAGTCAAAACCCAGGTGTAATCACCATTGCAAACGCTGTTTTTGGATCAGATCCTCCAATACCTGTGAATATTCTTGCTCAAGCATTCCAAGTAGAAGAGGAAATCATAAAATATCTTCAGGCACAGTTTTGGTGGGATAACAATAATTAATTAATCAAATCTTCTTAACATACATATATAAATAAGAGTATGCCGTAGAAACCGAGGAAAATATGTTATGAATGTACTATCTCCAGCACCTTCAAAATTTTCCTCACTTAAATAAAATATTCAAGTACTTGTCATTGTTTTCAATATATCTATTTTAGATTACATGTTGTTTTCAATATGGACATGACATAAGTCCACTTCCTGTTATTCCTATTATACTAAAAAAATATCTTGAATTGAATCACTTATTTTTATATATTATTGCATATTTAATTTACTTATCGATGTAGACGAAATTTTACATGTAAGTATATATCTCATTCACTTCATCAACTCACCAAGGCAACAAAGTCAATTGATTTCACAAAGCTCCAATCTCCTTCACTTTTTTCTTTAGATCTAGAAACCAATTATGATCAGCTCAAGATAACTTATAAGAATGGCAAAAAAGTGGCAAAGAAAAGCTGCCCTTGGAAGGAAACGTATAACCTTGCCAAAAAGTAGCAGCAGTTCATCATCATCACCCTCCCAAGTAGCAGAAAAAGGGCATGTTGTTGTTTACACGGTCGATCAAAAGCGATACTCTTTCCCCATTGCTTACCTCAACAATTATATCTTTAGAGAGCTCTTGAGAATGGCAGAAGAAGAGTTTGGACTCCCAAGTGATGGACCAATCACAATCCCATGTGAAGCTCAATTATTCATGGATTACTTCATCTCTCTTCTCCAAAAGGGTGCTTCCACAGAGATTGAGAAAGCTTTGCTACTTTCTATTGCTTCTTGTAGATTTTCATCATCTCTGTTGGAAACGCGAACAAGTTCAAAAAATATATATTTGAATAAAACAATATATGTAGACTGCAACTAATTTTTTTTCTCTAGAGCTTCGGCTCTTTCTTGCTCTCTCTATATTTTTTCCTTCAACTTCCACTTACAATGAAATACAATGCCACTATTTATAGGGACATATTAGACCCTTCAAATTACAACAATAATATTAAAATAATAAATATATTTAAAACAAACGATTAAATGAACTATGCAGGATTCAATGAATAGACTTTTCGACTTTCTAGGAGACTCTAAATATTCTGATTTTTTATTCATCAGAAACTAGACATTCAGGGGTTCAAAACCATAGTTCATACATTGAATTTGGTTATCATTTGACCTTTCACATTCTATGTGAAACAATGCACCAGAAGCTTTTAATGTATGTAGGCCGGTTTGAATTTTAACACTCCCCCTCAAACCGAGCTTTCATTCCAAGCTTCTCTTTGAGTATGTGAAACACGTCTGCTTTCAAAGGCTTTGTGAAGATATCTACTAAATTTTCTTCGGTCCTGCAGTGTACCAGCTCCACGATTTTATCGTTTACCTATTTTCGAATAAAATGATATTTTATATTGATGTGCTTGCTTCGACTGTGTGATACCGAATTCTTCACGAGTGAAATAGCAGAATTATTATCAACATAGATAGTAATCGGATTTTCCTTTGCAAGATTTAAATCACCCAATATGTAGCCTAGCCACATTGCTTGACACGCGCACGCTGCTGCTGCGATGTATTCTGCCTCACATGTTGAGAGAGCAACTGTTTGTTGCTTTTTCGATGACCACGAAAATATCGCTGAACCGATATGAAAAGCATATCCTGAAGTGCTTTTTCCATCATCCAAGTCACCACCATAATCACTGTTTGAGTAGCCAACTAATTTTGAATCTTGAGAACGTGTATAAAATAATTCATGATCAAGCGTACCTTTAATGTATCTCAAAATTCTTTTAGCTGCCATGAAGTGATCTTGCTTTGGATTCTCCATGTACCTACTAACCAGTCCAACTGCATACATAATATCTGGACGAGTGAAAGTTAGGTACCTCAGACTTCCTACCAAACTTTTGAACAATGTCGGATTTACCGACTCTCTTGTTGAATCAATTCTGAGCTTTAAGCTTGCTTCTGTTGGTGTACTCACCGGCTTGCATTCTTCCATTCTGAATTTTTTAAGAATTTGCTCAGCATATTTTTTCTGCGACATAAAAATCTCATCTTTGCTTTGTTTGACTTCAACTCCAAGAAAGTATGACATTTGACCAATATCTGTCATCTCAAATTCGTTAGTCATAACTTTCTTAAAATCATTGAACATACCAGGATTGTTGCCAGTAAAATCATTTGACCAAGATCATGTCATCCACGTACAAGCACACGATCATAATATCTCCCTCTGAATTTGTTTTTGTGTAGAGAGCATGCTCGTATGGACTTTTCACAAAAACATTCTTTTGAAAATATTCATCAATTCTTGTGTTCCAAGCTCGAGGGGCTTACTTCAATCCGTACAGTGCTTTCTTTAGACGATAGACTTTATCTTCCTGACCTTTTTGAACATATCCAGGAGGTTGCTCGATGTAAACTTCTTCTTCGAGATAACCATTTAGAAATGCTGACTTCACGTCCATCTGATAAATCTTCCACTATTTTTTGAGCCGCAATTGCTGTAAGAAGTCTTATGGTATCAACTCTTGCAACTAGAGCAAAGACCTCATCATAGTCAGTCCCGTATCTTTGCTTGTAGCCTTTAGCAACTAGCCCTGCCTTGTATTTTTCCACTTTCCCGTCTTGATTCGTCTTTGTCTTGTAGACCCATTTGACACCAATTGCTTTGTGTCCTTCTGGAAGTTCTGTGAGCTCCCAAGTATCATTCTTTTTAATTGCACCAATTTCTTCATCCATGGCCTTATTCCATTTGCTTTCTTCAGAAGCTTCCTCAAATGTCATTGGATCACATTCAGCCATTAAACAAAATAAAGAATAATCAAATGAGGTTTGTATCGGATTTGTTGCATCATAAATGTCATTCAGACTTCTCATTTTCCTTGGCTCTCCTCCTGAATTGTTGCTACTACTGCTTCCTGAACTCGATGGTGTTGAGGCAGGAGTTATTTGAGTTGGACTTTGTGGAGGAGTTGGATCATCATCTTCTTCATTTTCAATGTTGGAGTCATCACCGTCATCATCATCATTAAAGAACAGACCTGCAACTTTTCTTTCTTCCTCGCTCCATCTCCAGTAATCTGATTCATCGAACTCAACATCACGCGAAATGATTAACTTCTTTATGAGAGGATTATAGAGTATGTACGCCTTTTCCTTTTGTCATATCCGGTAAAGATGCATTTCTCGCCTTTATCATCCAGCTTCTTTTTTTTGATCAGGAACATGTGCATATGCAATGCACCCGAAAATTCTGAGATGTCCAACTGATGGTTTGCTACCACTCCATGCTTCATTTGGAGTTTTGTTTCTGACACTTTTTGTTGGACACCGATTCAGTAAATAAACAGCACACAGCACGGCTTCTGCCCAAAAAGTTCTTGGCATGTGCTTTGCTTTCACCATACTCCTTGCCATGTCAAGAATAGTGCGATTTTTCCTTTCTGCAACGCCATTTTGTTGAGGAGTATACGCCGTTGTCAACTGATGATTGATTCCATGTGCTATGCAGAAGCTTTTGAATAGATTTGAAGTATACTCGCCTCCTCTGTCTGATCTGAGTATTTCACATAATGACCACTTTGTTTCTCCGCCATTACCTTGAACTCCTTGAATTTATCAAGAGCCTCCGCCTTTTCTTTCAGAATGTATACCCAACTTTTCCTGCTAAAATCATCAATAAATGTTAGGTAATACCTGTTTCCGCCAAGTGATGCAACATCAAATGGACCAGCTATATCAGTGTGAACAATCTCTAATGGCCTCCTGGCTCTCCATGATTTTCCAACAGGAAAACTTTGTCGATGTTGCTTCCCTTTGACACATGCTTCACACAATTTATTTGGTTCATTGATTATTGGCAAACCATTCACCATATTTGTCTTTGACAATAATTTCAAGCCAGAAAAACCAAGATGACCAAATCTCAAATGCCATAACCACGAATCATTTTTAATGACTGACTTTAAGCATTTTTGCACCTTCGTCTGCATGTCAAGAGTGAACAGACGATTCGTGACATCTCCACATTTGCGATTAATTCTCGAACTTGATTTCTGATAATGAGAGAATTATCCTGCATCTGTATATTATATCCTTTCTCCACGAGTTGGCCAAGACTAATGATGTTATTTTTCAAAGCAGGTATAAAATACACATCATTGATATATTTCTTTTCACCATTTTTTAATACAATCGAAATTGTACCTTTGCCTTTCACCGGAATTTTTGATGAGTCACCAAAAGTAACTTCCCCATTGACAGTCTCATCTATCTCTGTAAAAAATTCCTTGTGACCGCACATATGATTGCTGGCACCTGAATCAAGATACCAAATATTTTCTTGTCTTCTTCGTCTCCTTTGTATGTGAGAAACATAGCAGAACCCACATCTTTATCTTTTTGCTGCTGCAAAATGACTGCTTTCTTCCACCTTTGGGGATCTACACTCATAACTGAAATGACCATATCTATTACAGTTATAACATTGAAACTGAGACTTATCACCTCGTTGTTGGAATCCACCTCTTCCTCGGCCTCTGAAATTTTGACCGTTGTTGACTCTGTTGAGATTTTGACCTCTGTTGAACGGTTGTCTTCCACGTCCTCGTCCACCTCGGTAGCCTCCTCTAAAACCACCTCTTCCACAAACATAACTGCTACTGCTTGAACTTTCACCTATGGAAACCTTACTTTGCAACGCCTTTTCCAAATGGCTTGTATCATCATACTGGTTCATCCGGGACTCGTGAGCTTGAAGAGAGCCTACGAGCTCATCAATTGAAATTTCAGACAAATCCTTTGACTCCTCGATAGATGTAACAACATAATCAAATTTTCGTATTAACGAGAGTAAAAGTTTTTCCATCACCTGAACATCATCAAGACTTTCGCCGTTCCTTTTCATTTCATTTGTCACCGTTTTCAAACGCGTAACAAATTCTCCAATATTTTCTGAATTTTTCATTTTTAAATTTTCGAACTCGCCGCGTAGTACCTGGAGCCGCACCTTTTTAACTTTTTCGACTTCTTGGAAAGATTTCTGCAAAATCTCCCACGCCTCTTTTGCAGTTTTGGCTCCAAAATTTTTTTCAAATGTTGATTCGTCAATACCTTGAAAAATAGTGAACAACGCCTTTTTATCTTTTTTTCGAGACTCCTTTAACATCGTCTTCTCGGCATTAGGAAGAGCTACTTCTGCGGTAGCGTCTTCTGGCTCGTTGTATCCACTTTCAACAATATCCCAGTTATCGTAGGAACCGAGTAACACCTTCATTTGGATACTCCAGTTCCCATAATTTGTTGCCTTCAATTTCGGGATTTGCGGTTGCATTGTATTCGCCATTTTTATCGGACAAAACCTTAGCTCTGATACCACTTGTTGGAAACGCGAACAAGTTCAAAAAATATATATTTGAATAAAACAATATATGTAGACTGCAACTAATTTTTTTTCTCTAGAGCTTCGGCTCTTTCTTGCTCTCTCTATATTTTTTCCTTCAACTTCCACTTACAATGAAATACAATGCCACTATTTATAGGGACATATTAGACCCTTCAAATTACAACAATAATATTAAAATAATAAATATATTTAAAACAAACGATTAAATGAATTATACAGGATTCAATGAATAGACTTTTCGACTTTCTAGGAGACTCTAAATATTCTGATTTTTTATTCATCAGAAACTAGACATTCAGGGCTTCAAAACCATAGTTCATACATTGAATTTGGTTATCATTTGACCTTTCACATTCTATGTGAAACAATGCACTAGAAGCTTTTAATGTATGTAGGCCGGTTTGAATTTTAACAATCTCAAGAAGATAGAATCCAACATAATCCACAATTATACTGCTGTTGAGTATATATATATCTTTACAGAGCTTGTAATTAATTACTTCCCAAGATAAATATATGAATAGAAGAGTATACATTTTTTGACTAGATTCAAGCTATGTTGGAAATAAAAAACAGAGAATTTTAACAGAGAGGTGCAGAAAATATGAATCTTCTTCTAGTTTGAGAAGACAATCTTTATTTTTTTGATTATTATTATTATTTTTATATATCACAGACTGATTACAAGACTCTTTAAATAGAGAACTTGAAATACAAAAGGACATTTGGAATACAAAAGGACATTCAAAGATTCATTCAACATAATGAATACTCATTTCCTAAGATCTACAAATCTTGAATAATAATAATAAAATTACAAGACATTAATTTTAATACTCCCCCTTAATGGCTTGTGTAACTCCAATCATCTCACGGAAAAACTCAAACTTATCTCTAGGGAGAGCCTTGGTAAAAATATCAGCAACTTGTTCTTCGGTCTTGCAATACTTGAGCTGAATTTCTCCATCTTCTACAGCTTCTCAAATAAAGTGATGCTTGATTGCAATGTGCTTTGTGCGACTATGGTAGACGAGATTCTTTGTCATTGCAATAGCAGATTTGTTATCACATAAGAGAGCAGTAGCTACTTCTTGCTTTGAACAAATATCTTCCAGAATCCTCCTTAGCCATATTGCTTGTGAGGTTGCCAATGATGCTGAGATGTATTCAGCTTCGGCCGACGATAGTGCCACCGTTCGTTGCTTCTTCGATGCCCATGAAATTATACCAGAACCAAGAGAAAATGCGTAGCCCGATGTGCTTCTCATATCATCGACACATCCAGCCCAATCGCTATCACAAAATCCAAGCAAGTTTGCTTCAATATTTCTTCATACGGAATAAAAATCAAGAGTACCTTGAATGTATCGTAGCACCCTTTTTGCAGCTCCAAAGTGACTTGGCTTGGCTTATGCATAAACCTTGACAACATGCTTGTAGCATACATGATATCCGGAATTGTTGCAGTCAAATACAACAAGCTCCCAACCAAACTTCGATAATGAATCATCTACACTTTGCTTCCATCTTCTTTCTTCAACTTTTCATTCACAATTAATGGTGTAGCCACTGGCTTGCAATCTCCCATTCTGAATTTTTCGAGAAGTCTTTGGCGTATTTCTTTTGGTAAATAAGAATGCCATCTTTGTTTTGACAAATCTCAATACCCAAAAAATAATGCAGCAGACCCATATCATTTCATTTTTTTCATATCCCTTTAAAACTTTCAAACCATTTCACCATTACTTTCGGTGAACACCAAATCATCAACATAGAGTGAAGCAATAAGAATTTCATCAGTACCTTGAGTCTTCACGTACAAGGTAGGTTCGCTCTTGCTCCTTTGAAAGCCCTTCTTAATAAAATAAGAATCGATCTCACTATACCAAGCCCATGGTGCTTGTTTTAACCCGTATAGCGCCTTGTTTAACTTGTATACTTTTGTTTCTTCTCCTTTGATGACAAAACCTTGTGGTTGCTCGACATACACATCTTCTTCCAATTTTCCATTAAAAAATGCCGACTTTACATCAAGTTGATATAAAAACCAACCATTTTGAGCGGCTAATGCAATAAGAGTCCGAATGGTATCTAATCGAGCCACCGGTGCAAATGTCTCCTGAAAATCAATTTCGGGCTGTTGCGAGAACCCTTTTGCAACGAGTCTTGCCTTGTTTCTTTGAACCGAACCATCAGGATTAAGCTTTGTCTTGAAAATCCATTTTACCCCAATCACATCTTTGTTCTGAGGTCTTTTTACCAGATTCCAAGTTTTATTTTTTTCGATAACTTGTAGCTCTTCCTCCATGACAATCTTCCATGCTTCCTCTTTTATTGCTTCTTCAAAACTTTCCGGTTCAATAGTACAGAAATTGCAACTAGCATAAATATCAGTCAAGCTTCTCATTCTTCTCGGAGATGAACTTGGCGATGAAGAATTCGTGCTTGATGGAGAAAATTGGGAAGTTGTAATTGAAGGAACCTCTTCCAGGATTTCGGCTTCAACTTCACGTTCTTGATTTTCTTTCTCTTCGCCAAAAGAATATGATTGAACCTGGACTTCCTTCTTTTTCCAATCGTAAGATATCTTCTCGTTAAATAAGACATCTCGTGAAATAATGACTTTATTTTTCATCAAATGAAAAAGCCTGTAGCCCTTTGATTTTGAGCTATAACCCACAAAAATGCATTTTTTACTTACTTCATCAAGCGAAAACTTTCTAATGCTTACTTGTTTATTTTGGGACATGAGCATATCAGATACATGCGAAAACTTTCAAATGGCTCAATGATGGTTTTTTCCCACTCCAAGCCTCAAGTGGAGTTTTATTTTCTAATGCTTTTGTTGGACATCTATTCAGCAAATAAACCGCCGTATACACAGCTTCACCCCAAAAATTTTTAGGCAGCCCCTTTTCATAAAGCATTGATTTTGCCATCTCCTCGATGCTTCTATTTTTTCTTTCGGCGACTCCATTTTGTTGTGGAGTAAATCCCACAGTAAGGTGTCTATCCAAACCAATATCTTCGCAAAACTTGTTAAACTCATTTGAGTTATATTCACCTCCTCTGTCACTTCTCAAGACTTTTATAAGAAGGCCGCTTTGCCTTTCCACATACATTTGGAATTTCTTAAAGATCGAGAACACTTCAGATTTTTGTTTCATAAAATACACCCAAGTCATTCTTGTAAAGTCATCAATGAATATGAGAAAATACTTGTTACTGGCATGAGTTGAAGTTGACATTGGCCCACACACATCCGTATGAACAAGCTCCAGGGGTGCTTTAGCTCTCCAGGCTTTATCTTTTGGAAACGACTCTCTGTGATGTTTCCCGAGTGCACATCCCTCGCAAATTTCTTGCATTTCTTTGATTGATGGCAGTCCATAAACCATATCCTTCTCTTTTAGATTCTTGAGACTTTGAAAATTCAAGTGCCCAAGCCTTTTATGCCACAACCAAGATTCGTCGAGAATGTCCATTTTTAACGCGACATTCTTCGAATAATTAAAGGAGATAGGAAAGCTGCGATTTTGCTCCATTTTGATGCTTGATACAAATTTGTGATTTTTGTTGAAAATCTTGCATGATGAGTAGTCTCCAAAATTAAGAGAATATCCATGCTCAACAAGTTGTCCAAGACTCAGTAAATGTTGTTTTCAATATGGACATGACATAAGTCCACTTCCGGTTATTCCTATTATACTAAAAAAATATCCTGAATCGACTCACTTATTTTTATATATTATTGCATATTTAATTTACTTATCGATGTAGACGAAATTTCACATGTAAGTATATATCTCATTCACTTCATCAACTCACCAAGGTAACAAAGTCAATTGATTTCACAAAGCTCCAATCTCCTTCACTTTTTTCTTTAGATCGAGAAACCAATTATGATCAGCTCAAGATAACTTACAAGAATGGCAAAAAAGTGGCAAAGAAAAGCTGCCCTTGGAAGGAAACGTATAACCTTGCCAAAAAGTAGCAGCAGTTCATTGTCATCATCCTCCCGAGTAGCAGAAAAAGGGCATGTTGTTGTTTACACGGTCGATCAAAAGCGATATTCTTTCCCCATTTCTTACCTCAACAATTATATCTTTAGAGAGCTCTTGAGAATGGCAGAAGAAGAGTTTGGACTCCCAAGTGATGGACCAATCAAAATCCCATGTGAAGCTCAATTCATGGATTATTTCATCTCTCTTCTCCAAAAGGGTGCTTCCACAGAGATTGAGAAAGCTTTGCTACTTTCTATTTCTTCTTGTAGATTTTCATCATCTCACGAAGATAGAATCCAACATAATCCACAATTGTATTGTTATTGAGTACATGTATAGTTAGAGTTTGTAATTACTTCCTAACATAAATATTCAAGAGTATACATTTTTTGACCAGATTCAAGTGTGGTTTATCTTTTTCTTTCTTTTTTAATTATTTCTCCAAAATAATATATCTAATTTGGATATGTTTAGAGTTTTATTCCTTGTATAAAATTATAATACACGAGATAATTAACTTAACTAATTTAATAAATTATAGAAATACTTATATTAAATATGGTACAAAAGTTGGAAGATCCAAATTTGATGTGTATTTCACAATCAAAATGTGAAGCAGTCATAAGATTATTTCATTAATCATAAACATGAAAATGTACCAAATTGAAATGGTAATAATATATAATATTTTCTTTGGTTTTAAAAAATAAAAATTATATTCTATTCATGTTCACATCATGTATATATCATATAGATAAACTAAATTAATGAAAAGGCTATGTGAAAATAAAGTTTAGTAATAGAAAGCATTTTTTCCGTGTTTTTTATTTGTCGCAGTGGAAAGAAAAAAAAATGACATTTTAGAAAATTAAAGTACATTTATTTATATAAATGGATATATATATATATATATTTATTTTTTATTTTTTATTTTTATATTAATTAATATTTAACAACTCATACTCATTAATTATTCTCATTTTGAATTAAAAAAATATCATAACACACATTAATTTTTGTGTTTTTTTTTTGGTTTAAAAAAAAAACAAACAAACAAAGGGGATTCCTAATTAATTCCATATAGTATTTGAGAAAAATGTGTATTTTTCTATAAATTTAATCAAGAATGAGTTAATATATTTACATATTGTTGAGAATGAATACTCAAAAACAAGGTACTAAAGAATAATGATGTTGGTGGTTAATCTTCCATTGATCAACCATACAAATATTTGATGAACATCTATAATCTTTGATGGAAAGCAACAATGCTTTCTCCACTTCTGCTGTTGCTCTCCTGTGGATGAGAGAGAGCAAATAATCCATGACCTCAGCTTCACATGGGATTGTGATATGTCCGTCACCAGGCAATCCAAACTCTTCCTCGGCCATTGTTAGAAGCTCTCCGAAGATGTAGTTGTTCAAGTAAGCAATGGGGAAAGAGTACCGCTTTTGATCCATTGTGTATACTACAAAGTGTAGAAAAATAATGTAGGGAATAATTGTTGTGTTTTTATTGATAGAATTCTTGTATATTTATATACATATAATTGTAACTATACAATTGTAATGAAATAATTGTTGCCAACGGTAACTTTGCCTTTCCTATTGCCAACGGTAACTTTGCCTTTTATTCTTTATTTTCACACTCCCCTCAAGTTCGGCAGTGGGATTGCCAATGCCGAGCTTGCGTAGAACTCCATGGAATATTCGTCCATTGACTGCTTTTGTGAGGATGTCAGCCAATTGGTCTTCAGATTTGATGTACGGCAAACTGATAGTACCATCTTCCAATTTCTCTTTGATGAAATGCCGATCTACCTCTATATGTTTGGTACGATCGTGTTGGACTGGATTTTCAGATATACATATTGCTGATTTGTTGTCGCACATTAAAGCATATGGTCTTTCTTGGTTGATTCCAAGTTCACTTAGCAATTTTCTAATCCAGATGAGTTCTGCAATTCCTTTAGACATGCCTCGAAATTCTGCTTCGCCACTTGAAAGGGCGACCACCTTCTGTTTTTTACTCTTCCAGGTGACAAGGTTCCCTCCAACTAGTGTAAAATATCCGGACGTTGATCTTTTGTCAACTTGATTGCCTGCCCAGTCTGCATCAGTGTATCCCTGCACATCAAAATTTATATTATTATTTCTAAAGAATACTCCATGATCATATGTTCCTTTTAGATATCGTAGGATCCTTAGAGCAGCTTCCATATGTGCAGTCTGAGGTTTGTGCATGAACTGGCTAACTATTCCGACTGCATGGGCAATATCTGGTCTGGTGTGTCCAAGATAGATCAATTTCCCGACAAGTCTTTGGTATTTCCCCTGGTCACAGGTTGATGCTTCTTTTTCGATCTTCAAACCATGATTTACGATGATTGGTGTCTCGGCTGGCTTGCAGTCCATCATTCCTGTCTCAGCTAGTATGTCTAGGATGTATTTCCTTTGGGATATGAAAATTCCTTTTTTGGAGCGTAGAACCTCTATCCCTAGGAAGTATTTTAGGCCCCCTAGGTCTTTCATTTCAAATTCTTTAAATAAGTTGGCTTTCAAGCAAGAGATCTCATCTGCGTCATCTCCAGTTATGATCATATCATCAACGTAGATTATCAAGCAGGTTATCAGTTTTCCTCGTCTTTTTAGGAAGAGAGTGTGATCGGAGTGACTCTGACGATACCCATATTTTTCCATTGCTATAGTAAATCTTCCAAACCATGCTCTTGGTGACTGCTTTAGTCCGTAGAGTGCCTTCTTTAATTTACAAACTTCATTTCTTCCAAAGTTCTTGGTGAATCCTGGGGTTCCATGTAAACTTCCTCTTTGAGTTCTCCATGAAGGAAAGCGTTTTTAACATCGAACTGGTGTAGGGGCCATGCCATATTAGCAGCTATGGAAAAAAGGATTCGGATTGTATCGATCTTTGCTACTGGACTGAAGGTTTCAGAATAATCCAGTCCATATGTCTGAGTGTAGCCTTTTGCTACTAATCGTGCTTTGTATCTTTCAACTGACCCATCAGCTTTGTGCTTAATTGTAAAGACCCATATGCAACCAACTGGACGTTTGTTTTTAGGAAGTAAACATTTTTCCCAAGTCTCATTTTTTTCTAGTGCCGCCATTTCGGTTTCCATTGCTTGTTGCCATTCCTTTATTCCTTGTGCCTCTTGTATATTTCTAGGCAATTTTTCTGAATATAGTTTTGTCATGTATGACTTTGCTTCCTTAGTCATTTTCCCTTTTACTATATTGGAGACAGGGTATCTTGAGTTTATGTACCTGTATTTTCAACAATTGTTCCGGACTGTAACGCCTTGGAGGGACTCCTCTATTTTGCCTTCGAGGAAGGTTGTATGTACCTGTATTTTCAACAACTTCTTGCATATGAGAGTTAGTAGCAGGAAGATCAATTGATTTTTCGGTAGCAGCGGAAACATCATTTGAAGTAGTACTTACATTATTACCTTCTTCGATAGGAATACCTGAAGAGGACTCATGTGGCTGGGCAATGGGTAAGATGGGTTCTCTACTAAGGTAGAGATCATGGTTAAAGAAATTGAGTGAGTCATCTTTTTGTTTCTCCCCTTGAGCACGAGATTTGTAAAAATATTCAGTTTCGACGAAGTCGCAATCCATAGTAGTGAATATGCATCGAGTAGGGGGGTGATAACACCGATAACCCTTTTGATGTACCCCGTACCCGATAAAGACGCATTTTAAGGCACATGGGTCAAACTTAGACCTATTTGATTTTGGAATGTGAACAAAAACGGAACAACCAAAAATTTTTGGAGAAATAGTTTTAAGAGGAGACTGAGTTATATTTTTATTAAAGGTGTCAAGGGGGGTTTTGAAGTCAAGGACTTTTGTTGGTAAGCGATTTAGAAGATGAACTGCAGTGGCAACAGCCTCTGGCCAAAAAGAGGTTGGGACTTGTGATTCAAGTAAAAGTGCTCGTGTAATTTCCAAAATGATGCGGTTTTTCCTTTCGGCCACCCCATTTTGTTGGGGAGTGTTTGGGCATGAAGTTTGATGAATAAGGCCGTTTTTTAGAAAAAATTGTTGCATGGCTTGGTTTACAAACTCCCCACCATTATCAGATCGGAGAATTTGAATAGTCTTTTGGTATTGTGTGGAAACCATTTTGTAAAACATTTCAAATTTTGAGGGTACTTCTGATTTGGATTTTAAGAAATAAATCCAAGTCATACGAGTGTGATCATCAATAAATAAAAGAAAGTATGTAAAAGAGTTTCGTAAACCAATAGGGGCGGGGCCCCAAACATCAGAGTGTACTAGTTCAAAGATATTTTTGCTTTTAGAAGTACTTAAAGGAAAATGGTTACGATGGCTCTTGGCCAAAACACAAGTATCGCAATGTTTTGGTAGAGGTAATTTAGGATATAATCTTTGAAAATAACCTGAGGGATGTCCCAAGCGTCGATGCAAAAACCAACTTAGGGAGGGTCTTTTTGTTTGAAGGGCAGTGCCAGAGGTAGAAATATCGCTAACGTAGTAGAGCCCATCTTTCTCAATGCCACGCCCAAGTATCCTCTGAGTCAGGATGTCCTGTATGAGGCAAAAACGAGGATAAAACGAGACAACACAATTTAATTCCTTGGTAAGTTGACTTATAGATAAAAGCTTACATGTCAAAGAAGGAATATAAAGGCAGTGAGAAATATCAATAGTAGGAGTAAGTTTGAGTTTTCCTGCTTGTTTTACACTAGCAATGTCACCATTAGCAGTACTGATATGTGAGATTCTTGGTTTTGAAAAAATGTTAATATCAGTGATATCATAAGTCATCGTGTCTGTTGCCCCGGAATCAAGGAGCCATCTATTTTCTTTATCGGAAATATTATTCTCAGATTTTGAAATATACGTAAAACCCTTATTAATTAAATTATTTTCATTAATTAAATGATTTTTATCAATTAATTGAATTTTATCAATTGAAGTTGGGTTGGGTCCATTATTATAAGTTGGGTTGGGTTCATTATTATATGTTGGGTTGGGTCCATTATTATAAGGAGGAAAAAAAAAAGGAATATGGGCTGGGATATTGGATCCCAAGCCCAATACCTGATGGGCTGCCTTGTGAATTTCCATCGTGGAGTATATATGTCTCACACCCTCTAGGGTTTGCAATCTCATTCCCAAATATTTGACCTGGCACCGCTTTCTCCAATCTGAGGCCGCCATCTGCTGTGATTCCGGCGAGTCGTCGCCGATGCCCTTCCACCAGTAAACTTCCCTCACCGTGTATATTGACCTGTCCGTTTGTAACCCCTGCGAATCTGAACTCGGTGTCGACCGGTCCTCCGTGATGGCCGTCGTTCATGGCGGCTTGAGCGGTTGCGACGGTGGCACCTGGACGTCGTTTGAAGAAGGATGCCAGGAAGCCATTGAGATAGTAACAGGCCTCCTTCGTGTGTCCCACATTTTGACAGTGGGTACATCGTTGCTTGGATCTGTCAGTGCCAGTACCGGAGGGGAGATTTCTGGTGGAGGGGATCCCCGGAAATGATGACCACGATTTGATTCTATGGTCATGGTGGCCTAAGTTGTCTGATCCGGGAGGATTGGTGTGCTCAGGTTTGGTGAAGGGACGGTGAACAGTGTTTCTGGCGTGGTGAACAGTGTTCCAGGCGTAGTGAACAGTGTTCCCGGCGTCGGTTCTGATGAGTTGCCGCGTGGTTAGTCCCATTCCGAGACCTTCACTAGCGTCGGCGGACTGCTTGTGGAGGATATCTATGCGGGCAGATTCTCGTCTTAAGGCAGCATAGGCGGATTCAACACTCGGTAAGGGTTTCTCTTTGAGTAGATCCCGTTTGATCATGTCATATTTTCTATCATTTGTGCCGGCCAAAAATTGATATAGACGTATTTTCTGTTTGTTCTTGTTAAAAATACCTATGTCCGAGTTGCACGTCATGGGGTTTGGATCGCGCCGGTCAATTTCTTTCCATAGCCGTTGGAAACTGCTATAGTAAGTTTCGAGCGTTTGCTCGCCTTGCTGGAAACGCATGGCCTGAACATTGAGATCAAAAATCTGAATCTCATCTTCACCGCTTTTATATGTTTCGGCAATGCCGTCCCATAATTCTTTAGCATTCTGATATTCTAGGAATTGGTTGGATAGCTCTGGCTCGATAGATTCGAGGATCCATGAGAAGACCTGCAGGTCGCCTTGCTCCCATTTCTGAAATTGCGGATCGTCGATATGTGGGGGTGGAGTGGAGTGGGTGATAAAGTGTCATCTCCCTCGTCCCCCAATTGCAATCTTGATTTTTTTGGCCCATATCGAATAATTTGTATCGTTTAACTTGGACTCAATATGTGGTGCAGAAATTATTTCTACAGGTTGTTGATTTTGGGATTTTAGCATGTTGATCATTTGGTCGAGGGTGAAAGTGGTTGTACTGCCATCCCCTCTCGTTTGGCTGGATTCATCGTCGGACATTGTTTTGGGCAGATGATGAGTAAAGAGATAAGATAAGAACAGATACGATTCGTTTATGGATCGAAATAATGCTCTGATACCATGTAGAAAAATAATGTAGGGAATAATTGTTGTGTTTTTATTGATAGAATTCTTGTATATTTATATACATATAATTATAACTATACAATTGTAATGAAATAATTGTTGCCAACGGTAACTTTGCCTTTCCTATTGCCAACGGTAACTTTGCCTTTTATTCTTTATTTTCACACAAAGTGACCCTTTTCTGCTACTGGGGATGAAGTTGTTATAGTACTGTTGTTACTACTAACTTCCTTTTTGGAGAAGGTTACTCGTTTTCTTGCCATGGCTGCTTTTCTTTGCCACTTTCTTGCCATGCTGATGAGTTTTCTGGTGCTCATCATCATGTTTGATTATATATATATATATATATATATATATTGGGAAAATGAAGAAAGGATATTAAAGGTTAATTCAAAGAATGAATTGAAGATATATATAGCTGATGATGAGAAGCTAGCAAGACATATATATATATATATATATATATATATATATATATAGTGCCTTGGCTCATAGATTTTAATTCTCTATATATAATTGCATGTAGTAATTAATTAATACATGGGGTGCAAGTCCATGTTATACTGTCAATAAGTTGTTTGTTTGTTTGCTTATGGGATGTGTTGTTTCTTTGTCAACCATAAAAATGCCACAGGCTGCAATCCATGGTTTCGGATACAGCTATATATATATATATATATATATATATATATATATTACGTACGTACGTACCAGAACGCATGCATGTTCTCTATACCCTACTTAATTGCTAGCAAACATATTGGTCCTATTTATCCCACAACCACTGGACACTGCCGTGATCAAACCTTGTGCTATAATAAGTTATATATGTGGACACCCAATTTGTAATGAAATGGAGAGATGTTTCAAACATAATTCACTGAATTTCACATGCTCTTGTCACCAACAAGTCCTACACCATCCCCATGTTATTCATTTAATAAGGATTTCTATTTTTCTTTTCTTTTCTTTTTGGCCTACTTAATTACTGTATACATATTGGTGTATATATATATATATACATCATATCTCTCATTCACTTCATCAACTCATCAAAGGCAATAAGGTCAATAGATTTCATAAAGCTTTCAATTTTTTTCTTCATATCAAGAAATCAGTCATGATTAGCTCAAGAAAACTTATCAGAATGGCCAAAAAGTGGCAAAGAAGAGCTGCTCTTGGAAGAAAACATATAACTTTTCCAGAAAGTAGCAACTGTTCATCATCATCATCCTCCCAAGTAGCAGAAAAAGGGCATGTTGTGATTTACACCGTCGATCAAAAGAGATACTCTTTCCCCATTGCTTACCTCAACAATTATATCTTTAGAGAGCTCTTCAGAATGGCAGAAGAAGAGTATGGACTTCCAAGTGATGGACCAATCACAATCCCGTGTGAAGCTCAATTCATGGATTACTTGATTTCTCTTCTCCAAAAGGGTTCTACTTTAGAGATTGAGAAAGCTTTGCTACTTTCTATTTCTTCTTGTAGATTTTCATCATCTCATGAAGATAGAATCCAACATAATCCACAATTATACTGCTGTTGAGTATATATATTTAGAGAGCTTGTAATTAATTACTTCCCAAGATAAATATATGAATAGAAGAGTACATATACATTTTTTTTTTTTTGACAAGATTCAATTGTGATTTACATTATTTTTTCTTTTTAATGGTTAGTATTACTTCAATTTCATTAATTTTATTTTCTCCAAATTAACATTTCTTTAGACAAAATTAATATACAATTATGCAATACTAGTCAACAACATGTAGCTCATCTTGTAGCAACTTTACTTATAATTTTGAGAAATAATGAGTTTGAGACATAATATATATATAAAAAAACTATTATAGTTTAAGTTTTGAAAAAAATAAAACAAAAAAATGTCTCACATTACTACAAAGCCATGATCAACAACTGAGGTAAATACAACCACTTCCCAATAGTTATTTAGACAATATATACATAGAATACGTACCTTGTCAAAACAAGGAGGAATTTCTTTGACAATATTAAAATATTAATTGGACAATTAATGTATAATTAGTTCTTAATTTAGTCTGAATAAAAACAATAATAAAAAGTTCTTTTGAATTAAACTTACATAAGACAGACATATATGATTAGTTTAATTAGTTCAATCCCCAATGTTATGCATTAACCATGAAGGATGATCTCATGGACCTAATCTTAATTGAAATTGAAATGCATAAATAATATAATCTTATTATCTTGGATTTTTTAATTTTTAAAATATTTATCTTAATACCATCGAGTATAAATAAAAATTATATAGTTGAAATGAATTAAAATATTTCCTTGCTTACCTGCAATTTGGAGAACCACATAATATATATGTCTATTTTGGATCAGATTTGTTGTTTCGCTATCATCCATAAAAATGCCATGTGCTTCTCTTTGAATTTCAGGCTTTTAGCTTACATATATATATATATATATATATATATATATATATGCTTCTCACTAGATACTTATACCTAAGATTAATGAGGGATTGTTTTGTTTGAAGTTAAATGAGCAGCTCGGGCACACATTGTTTCCAATACAACCATTACACATGCATGGTCGGTCTTGTACCAAAATTTTCAAAAAATGCGCTCCTCCATGACTTCTTCTTCTTCTTTTTTTTTTTTTTTCATTTTTGGATAAATACCTCCTCCATATTTAGATCTTAAGAAAAGTTTCATCAACATCAATGAATAGAAGCCTTGTAAGCTTTGTTCTTGAAATTTCAATTTGGTAGCAAACATTTTGGTCCATGTTTCTCCCACAACCACCGGACAATTAATGCCATGGGCTGATCAAACCTTATGATACAATGGTAAGGTGACCTTATTAGGCTCATGAATAATTTTTTCAAGCAGCTGGCAATGAAAACTACACACACACACACACATATATATATATATATATAATTTGTAATGGAATGGAGAGATATTTCAAACATAATCATCTGCCAAGGGAGGGCCTATAACATATATAATTCACTGAATTTCACATGCTCTTGTGTCCAACTAGTCGTACACGATGCTGTGCCTTTCATTAGGGTTACTATTTTATTTAATTTTTTTTTTGGCCTAGTTGTAACTATATATAGGTGTATATATACTTCAGTTTTCTCATCCACTTCATCAACTCATCAGAGGCAATAAGGTCAATAGATTTCATAAAGCTTTCAATTTTGTTTTCTTCATATCAAGAAATCAGTCATGATTAGCTCAAGAAAACTTATCAGAATGGCCAAAAAGTGGCAAAGAAGAGCTGCCCTTGGAAGGAAAAATATAACCTTGCAAGAAAGTAGTGCACGTTCTTCATCATCATCATCATCATCCCAAGTAGCAGAAAAAGGGCATGTTGTTGTTTACACGGTGGATCAAAAGCGATACTCTTTCCCTATTGCTTACCTTAACAACTACATCTTTAGAGAACTCTTTAGAATGGCTGAAGAAGAATATGGTCTCCCAATTGATGGACCAATCACAATCCCATGTGAGGCTCAATTCATGGATTACTTGATTTCTCTTCTCCAAAAGGGTTCTACTTTAGAGATTCAAAAAGCTTTGCTACTTTCTATTTCTTCTTGTAGATTTTCATCATCTCAAGTAGATAGAACTCAACATCCACAATTGTATTGCTTTTGAGTATATATATATATATCTTTAGAGAGATTGTAATTACTTCCCAAGATAGATATATGAATAGAAGAGTATACAATTTTTAAACAGATTCAAGTGTGATTTATCATTATTATTATTTTGTTTTTGTTTTAATTACTTCATTTTATTTTTGTTATAACATAAGTGTTTTGATAATAATTTGTTATGATAAACGTGAGTTATGAAAAATATAATTAACCCAATAAAAGAATTACGTGATTCGCTATGGATGAGATAGGTACATCCACGACAAAAAAGGTCTTGATTCTTATTGAGACGTGGAGAGATTACGCATAATCTTCTGATCAAGAACATATTACTGATGAACTGATTACAAATGTTCTTAAACTAAATCTATTTATAGATAGATTTGAAGATTGCCTCAATCATAATCCTAATCCTAATCAAATTAGGAATCAATATCTTAATCAACTTAGAATATAATATTCTAATCAGAATATAAGATGATATTGTACTAAAGAGATAATTATCCGTGAAAATAGGATATAATTATCCTTGGAAATAGGAGATAATTATCTTTGGAGATGAGAGATAATTATCATTGAAGATAGGAAGCTCTTTTACATGAAATCTTACGAAAGTACAAAACATAGTTGATTCAATGCATTACTAACAAATTTCGACCTTGATTTGAATCCTCAAAATAAACAGTATGAGATGCAAACACACAATAATAGTGTCAGGCGTACAATTACTCCTGGAGACATAATGATTCAAGACATTACTACCAAATCTCCACATTGACTTTAATCCTCAAAATAAATAAATGTAGTAGATATAGTTGCGTAATAACAATACCAGATGTAAAATTACCTCTTGACCCCTTAACCTCCACCTTCACTTAAATCCCTCAAGAATAAACAGATGTACCAGATGTACTATAATAGTGCTAGAGTTCAGAATAAGCAAATATACCAAATGTACTATATAGTGCTAGAGTTCAGAATAAGCGGATGTATCATATGTACTATATAGTGCCAGAGTTTAGAATAAGAAGATATACTTGATGCACTATAACAATATCAATAGTTCAAAATAAACAAATGTAGCATGATTGTGCCAAACATACATAATTAATAGATGCACCATTGTGATGCCAGATGTACTAGATGCACAATTACAATGTCAGAATAAATAGATATATCAGATGTACCAAAATAATTTCATAGATATAGAATATACAGATGTACCAAATGCACCATGATAGTGCCAAACGTATGTACCAAATGCATCATAACAATGCCAGGCGTATAAACAGATGTATCAGATGCACCATGACAGTGCTCGATTTATAACTATCTCTTTTGTTAATAGTTTGATCATATCATCTATCTGGACCTCAGATGACATAACATCAGCATAACCTGCTATGGCACAACCTTGAAAAATATACACATTGTCTCGTTGAACACCTTTCAAAGCTACATTAGAACCTTTGCAGACATGTATAATACCATCACCGCCTTGAAAATTAAAACCATTATTGTCCATATCCATTAATGATATTAGATTTTTGGTCATGTGAGGGACATGTCTCACATCGTTTAATGTACAAAATGTCATCATGTGTTTGTATCTTAATAGAGCCTATTTCAAACACCTTGCAGACATAGTCATTTGCCATGGAGACACTACCTTTGTCTACCTGCTCATAAGTTGTAAACCATTCTTTGTGCATACACGTATGGTAGGATATCCCAAAATCTAGAATCCACACATCGTTGTGATGTGTGTGTTTTCCAGCCACTAGAGCTATATCGTCCTCATAATTTATATCTACTTCTACTATAGTTGTAGTGTCTGATTGATGTTCAAGCTGTTTCTTCTTCTTCGGGCACTCATTCTTCCATTGCCCTTTTGCTTTACAATAGTTGCATATATCATTAGGTTTTGGAGCCTTGCTAGTTGACTTTCCATAGCTACCACTCCCACTAGCTATTAACCGAACATCACGATTATTAAAAACTATACTAGTTGCCTTGTGACGTAACTCTCTGGAATGAAGGGATGATCTAACATCTTCTAGAGAAACAATATCTTTTCCAACAATAAAAGATTGTACAAAATTCTCATACGATAATGGTAAAGATACTAACAGAATTAGAGCTGCATCCTCATCTTCAACCTTAACATCAATATTTCTCAATTCTAATAAAATTGTGTTTAATTGATTTAAGTGTTCTCTGAGTTACGTATCTTTATGCATTCGTAGGCTAAAAAGACATTGTTTCAAGAGTAGTTTGTTGGTTAAGGATTTCGTCATGTAGAGACTTTCAAGCTTTAACCACAGACCAGAAGCAAATTGTTCATTAGCAACTTCAATGATAACTTCATAAGCAAGGCACAACATGATTGTTGAGTGTGCCTTATCCTCCAAATTGGCCATCTCAGCAATTTTCGAACCCGTTGCCTTTTCTATCAACGACGCCCACAACCCTTGTTCCTTTAACAAGGCTCGCATCTTGATTTGCCACAGCCTGAAATTATTTCTCCCCGTGAACTTGTTCATCTTAAAGTTTAAAGATGACATCTTTCTCACCAAAATTATAACCCTAATAGAACCTTGGCTCTGATACCAATTTGTTATAACGGAAGCATTTTGATAATAATTTGTTATGACAAACGTGGGTTATGACAAATGTGAAAAATATAATTAACCAAATAAAAGAATAAAACACACAAAATTACGGGTTCACCATCGATTAAATAGCTACATCCACGACAGAAAAAGATTTTGATTCTAATTCAGATGGGGCAAAGATTATAGATAATCTTCTGATGAAAAATAGATTAATGATGAACTCATTACAAATATTTTTAAACTAAATCTATTTATAGATAGATTTGAGGATGACCTCAATCTTAATCCTAATCCTAATAAAATTAGGAATCAATGTCTTAATCAATTTAAAATATAATATTCTAATTAGAATAGGAATAGGAGATGATATTCTAGTAAAGAGATAATTATCATTAGAAATAAGAAATAATTATGATTGAAGATAGAAGATAATTATCCTTGAAGATAGAAAATTTTTCTACATGAAATCCCAATAAAATACGAAACATAATTGATTTAAGGCATCATTACTAACAATTTTCTTTTCTCAAAACTTGAAAACAAATACTTGAGATATCTCTCATTACTACCTATATCCAATCATTCTCATAAGCCATGATTAATTCTTCTTCTATAGCAAAGAGTGCCTGCTCAGCATCTCATTCTTTTCTATATGTTACAACATTGCTCTCCAAACTCCTTTTTGATCTACAAGCTTTTGCCATATAGCCCTTCTTTCCACCATTGTAACATTTTCCTTCAAACTTTCTGCCATCAAAACTCACCTTGAATATATATCTCCTTCCTTCACTTTGATAATTCTTTCCTCTATCATTACTTCTCTTAGATGCACCAATATATTATATTGTGGCTTCGAACTTCTTCTACTCTGGTTAGCATAAAGTGCTTCATCTTAATTTACCCTTTAATGAAACTCCAGTCATTTACTTGACAAATACTTCTTGACCAACAAATAGATTCTCAAATTCCAAATGCCTCATCTTTCCATCCTTGTAGTGCAACAATAAAACCTCTAAACTCAAGTTTTAGATTATAGACAATTAAATTCTTTTCATCATGCATGGTCTCTCCAATTGGTGCATCTGGATCCATCTCTAAAATCTAACAGAATGGAGATTTCATCATATGAAAATATTCAGAATTGTCATGATCAGTTGTGATAAACACAGTAATTCATTTTCAAGAACTTGAATTCTTATATCATCCTTCTTTGAGAAAAATTATGTATCAGAAGTTTCTTTGGGAGTTTAGCATACCATTTCCACTGTATAGGCTTTGTATCAATTCTATCTTTTATGAAGGACTATTCATCAATGTATTAATAAAACAATAGCTGAAACTAAAAACTAGTAATAGAAACTAATTGATCAACCACATAGCTAGTAGTGCCAATATATTTTCTATCCTTATTTTGTACTTACTGTATATTCCTTAATTTTTTCATAATTATTGTGTATATTCTTTCTGTAATTACTACTGTTATTCTTCCTACGATAGAGCCTAAGTTTAAATAATTTGATTAATCTAGGATTAAGGTATTTGATTAGCTTAGGATTAAGAGATTTGATTATTATTAGTGCCTATATATACTGTAATTCTGTTCAGCAATAATATACAGAAAATATTTCAGAAATTCTCTTTTTCTTTTGTCATGGTATCAGAGCCAAAATTATGAAAAAATCAAGGAATATACAATACACAATAAGGATAAAATATATTGACACCCCCTCAAATTGATGTTGGTAAGTCTATTAGCATCAATTTATCTTTGGTGTGTCAAGGCCTTTGTAAAGACATCATCCACCTGAACAAAAGTAGTAAGATGAGGAAGAGTGATAACACCTCAAGTAAATGCCTCCCTAATGTAATGACAATCTACCTCTATGTGTTTTGCGCGTTCACGATATATGGGATGTATTATCACCATGAAGTGGAGTAGGATCACTTGGAGGAAATTCAATTGTGATTTTCTTCAAATGCTTGAAGTTCTGCTTTAATTGTTTGTTGCCAACACTGATATTTCATAGTCTCTTTATAACAAGTAGGGATAAAGATAGAAGATTAAGTAGTAGTCATAGCCACAGGAGTTGAAAACCATACCTTTCAACATGTTTGTGAGGTCTAGAACTTCTACGAAGAGGAGGGAGATCACTGAAATAGAATCAAATGTCGTTGGTTGATGTGAAATACCGAAAAGATGAAGGCGAACTTTTGCCAGATCCTTTTTTGTATAGGTGACTGGTAGTTTTATGTTTCTAACAATTATAAGGCCTGATATTTTCTATGTTGTTCATATAGTTAGCAAATTTATGCAATCATCTCGATATCTCCATCTTGATGCAGTTTGTCGTATAATTCGATACTTAATTGGATCCCCTACTTGTGAGTTATTTTTTTCCACAAAATCTAATCTTCATTTGACTGCATATAGTGATGCAGATTGGGCTGGCTGCCCCTATACTTGGATGTCTACCCCAGGATGGTGTATTTTGTTTGGAGATGCTTTGATTTCTTTGAAATGTAAGATGCACGATAATGTGTCTAAATCTTCTACCGAGACTGAGTATCGAGCCATGTCAGTTGCGTGTTTAGAAATTGTGTGGTTACGTGACCTTCTTTCCAAACTTGAATTTCCTCCAAGCAATCCTACTCTACTTCATGGTGGATTGCTGCAAATCCTATATATCATGAATGCACAAAACACATAACACATAAAGGTGGATTGTCATTACATCAAGGAGATCTTTACTCGAGGTGTTATCACTCTTCCTCATCTTACTACTTCTCTTCAGGTGACTGATGCTTTACGAAGGTCTTGACACACCAAAGACACAAATTTCTCAACAGCAAATTGATGCTAATAGACTTCCTAACATTAATCAATTGAGGAGGGTGTCAATATATTTTCTATCATTATTGTGTAATGTATATTCCTTATTGTTTTTTCATAATTATTGTGTATATTTTTGCTGTAATTACTACTATAATTCTTCTTAAGATAGAACCTAAGTTTAAGGGATTTGATTAGTCTAGGATTAAGGGATTTGATTAGTTTAGGATTAAGGTATTTAATTAGCCTAGGATTAAAAGATTTGATTATTGTCAGTGCCTATATATACTGTCATTCTGTTCAGCAATAATACACAAAAAAAAAAAAAAAAACATTTCAGAAATTCACTCTTTCTTTTGTCAGATAGTATATGAGAAAATGTGTATTTTCTATAAATTTCATCAAGAATTAGTTCCTGTATTTATATACTGTTCTGATCAATGAATACTCAAAAACAAGGTACTAAAGAATGATTATGTTGTTGGTCAATCTTCCATTGATCAACCATACAAATATCTGATGAACATCTATACTCTTTAATGGAAAGCAGCAAAGCTTTCTCCAGTGCTTCTTCTGTTGCTCTCCGGTGGATGATTGAGAGCAAGCAATCCATGGATTCAGCTTCCAATGGAATTGTGATGTGTCCGTCACTCGGCAATCCAAACTCTTCCTCAGCCATTCTTAGGAGTTCTATGAAGATGTAATTGTTCAAGTAAGCAATGGGAAAGGAGTACCGTTTTTTATCAACTGTGTACACTACAAAGTGACCTTTTTCTGCCACTGGGGATGATGAACTTGTACTAGTACTGCTATCAGTACTCACTTCCTTTTTGAACAAAGTTATACGCTTTCTTGCAATGGCTGCTTTTCTTTGCCACTTTCTTGCCATCCTTATGAGTTTTCTGGTGCTGATCATCATCATCATTGATATATATAAATTTATTGGAAAAAATAAAGAAAGGATATTGGAGCTTAATTCCAAGAATGAATTGAAGATATAGCTGATGATGAGAAGCTAGGAAGAAGTGTGTGTATATATATATATATATATATATATATATATATATATATCAAGTGTGGTGTTGGCTTAATTGATTTTGCTATAATTGCATATTGTAGTAATTAATTAATATTTGGGGTGCAAGTCCATGTTATACTGTCAGGTTGTTTGCTTGCTTACCTGCAATTTTGTAGAACCACATATGTCTGTTCTTGATTAAGGCTTTTGAGAATTGTTGTTTCTTAATCAACCATAAAAATGCCACGTGCTTGGTTTCTTGAAATTTCAATTTCTTAGATTATATAAATGCTTCTCACAAGAAACTTATGCCTAAAATTAATTAGGGATTATTTTTGTTTGCAGTTCAATAAGCAGAGCTCTCGGGCACACATCCCTTTCCATTATAGCTATACATACACATGCACTGACCCCAATTTTTTCATAAATGCACTCACTTTCTCAGTATTTAGACCTTATAATAAATAGCCGAGGCACGTAGCATTGTACTGATTGTTCTTGAAATTTCAAGTTGTTAGCAAACATATTATCCCACAACCACCGAACAATGCCATGGACTGATCAAACCTTGCTGTACAATATATTGGTAAGAGAGGTGGCCTTAGAAATTAATGAAAACTATATATATAATATATATGTAGAGAAAAAGAAAAGCACCCAATTTGTAATGAAATACATATATATATATATGTTTCCAACATAATCACAAGCCAAGGGCCTACAAATTCACTGAATTTCACATGCTCTTGTTTCCATCAAGATCAACTCCTGCACCCTGTTATTCATTTATTATTTACTACTGTTTCTTTTCTTTTATTTTTGGCCTAGCTAGTTATAACTATATATATACTTTAGATTTCTCATCCACTTCATCAACTCACCAAAGGCAGCAAAGTCAATAGATTTCATAAAGCTTCCAATTTTATTCTTCATATATCAAGAAATCAGTCATGATCAGCTCAAGAAAACTCATCAGAATGGCCAAAAAGTGGCAAAGAAAAGCTGCCCTTGGAAGAAAACACATAACCTTGCCAGAAAGTAGCAGCTGTTCATCATCATCATCATCCCAAGTAGCAGAAAAAGGGCGTGTTGTGATTTACACGGTCGATCAAAAGAGATACTCTTTCCCCATTTCTTACCTCAACAATTATATCTTTAGGGAACTCTTGAGAATGGCAGAAGAAGAGTTTGGACTCCCGAGTGATGGACCAATCACAATCCCATGTGAAGCTGAATTCGTGGACTACTTCATCTCTCTTCTCCAAAAGGGTTCTACTTTAGAGATCGAGAAAGCTTTGCTGCTTTCTATTTCTTCTTGTAGAGTTTCATCATCTCAAGTAGATAGAATTCAACATCCACAGTTGTATTGCTTTTGAGTATATATATATATATATATATATATATTTAGAGTTTGTAATTACTTCCCAAGATATACAAATAGAGAAGAGCACACATTTTGTGAATCACTTCACTTCCATAATCCATCATTATTATTATCATTATATTTTCTGAATGATACACTAGAAAGATGTGTTAAAAGTCAAACCGACCTACATACATGAAACGTTTTCAGCTTCTGGTGCATTGTTTCACATAGAATTTGAAAGGTCAAATGATAACCAAATTCAATGTATGAACTATGATTTTGAAGCCGTAAATGTCTAGTTTCTGATGAATAAAAAATCAGAATATTTAGAGTCTCCTAGAAAGTCGAAAAGTCTATTTATTAAATCCTGCATAGTTCATTGAATCGTTTGTAATTTGAAGGGTATAATATGTGCCTATAAATAGTGGCATTACATTTCATTGTAAGTAGAAGTTGAAAGGAAAAATCTTGAAGCAAATACAATTAGTGTCCATTCTTATAGTTCTTTTCTCTTCTCTAAATATTTGAATACTCCTCCATTTGTCATCAAGATGAAGATGAATTTGTAGTGTATTATATCATTATTGACTGTATAAAATGTTTATTTTTATTTTTTCTTGTCAAGAAAATTATTACAAAGCTAAATCCTAGTGGATGTTTGAGTCTCTAGACGTATTTTAAATGGCTAACTGTTTGACACGATCAGGGCTCACAGGCTTGTCAATTACTTCATATTATTTTTGTTATGACGGATGTAAGAAATATAACAAAAATAAAGAGATGACACACAGATTTAACGTGGTTCACCAACAATGGGTTGGCTACATCCACCTAACAGAAGAGGGGAGAATTTATACTGATTTAGGAGAGAGATTACAGAGGTATTTTTGGTGACTACCATACAATGAATGCCTTACAAATGAACCTATTTATAGGAAAGATGGCAGCCACCTCGGCCACCTTCCCAATTTAAAAACAAAATATTTGACTAACTTCCTAATCTTAAGGAGAAGTAACAGATTGTTTGACTAATTCAAGGCATTCGTTAGTCAAACTTCCTAAACTTAAGGAGAGGTAACAGAATGTTTGACTAACTTCCTAAACTTAAGGAGAAGTAACAAAATGTTTAACTAATTCAAGTAACAGAATGTTTGACTAATTCAAGGCATTCTAACAAATCTCCACCTTGACTTGAATTCTCTCACAATTTACCAGATGCACCTCCTTGGTGCCAGATGTATCCGCTCCCCTCTCTTCTGCCATTTAGCAGCTTGTAATATTTAGCAAGTCCAAACAGTGTTGGAACTTGCTCTGTGGAACTGGCTTGGTGAACATGTCAGCAGGATTGTCAGTCGTGCCCACTTTCTTCACCCCTCTCCATAGCCCACGAATATTCCCTTTTTAGCCCTTGGCTCCAGCTTACCCTCATTGACATGATAGTAAGTTGTACAGCCAAAAACTCTCAGATTTGAGTAATCAGCAGGCTTCCCTGTCCATACCTTAAAAGGTATTTTACAGTTGATGCCTGTGTGTGGTCCCCGGTTTGTTATGTAGCATGCCGTTGTAACTGCTCCTGCCCAGAAACGTCTAGTTAGACCAGCGTTAGAGAGCATGCACCTCGCTCTCTCCAGAAGTGTCTGGTTCATGCTCTCAGCTGCACCATTCTGCTGTGGTGTATCCCTAACTGTGCGATGTCGAGCAATCCCCTCATCCTTGCAAAACACATCGAACTCAGACCATTATCAGTTCGCAGCCTCTTGATCTTCTTCCCAGTTTGATTCTCCATTAGCGTCTTCCACTGCCTGAAGTTCTTGAACGCTTCACTTTTATGTTTCATCATGATTACCCAAGTCATCCTTGAGTAATCATCGATTACCGACATATACAATCTGTGACCGCCTAAAGACTCAACGCGAGATGGACCCCAACAGTCTGAGTGGATGTAATCCAGCATGCCCTTTGTTCGGTGAACCGCCTTTGGGAACTTGCTGCGATGTAGCTTCCCAAAGACACAATGCTCACAAACTCAAGACTCTTGATCTTGTGACCACCAAGAAGATCTTCCTTTGACAGAATCTGCAAGCCTCTTTCACCCATGTGACCAAGTCTCATATGCCATAACTTGGTCAAATCATCTCGGTGAACCTCAGATGACACAATAGCTGCAAAACCAGCAATTGTTGAACCTTGCAAAAAGTACAAAGTTCCCTGTTTGACGCCCTTAAGTATCACATTAGAGCCCCTACAGACATGTATAACTTCACCTTCACCCTTGAAGTTGAACCCCTTACTATCCAGTAAGCTCAGGGATATCAGATTCTTCGTCATTAGTAGAACTTGTCTGACATTGTGCAATGTGCAGAATTTACCATCATGCGTCCGAATCTTGATCGAGCCTATTCCAACCGCCTTGCATACCGAGCTGTTTGCCATAGAGACATTTCCCCCATCTATCTGCTCATAGGTTGAAAACCACTATCTCCTTGGACATATATGGTAGGACGCCCCAGAGTCAAGGACCCACTCATCAGCATGATGCGTGTGTTCGTCTGCAACTAGAGCGATGTCCTCTTCGGAATTGGTGCCATCCACCGCTACCGCAGCTGATCCTTTCTGCTCCAGCGGTTGCTTTCTCTTCTTCGGGCATTCATTCTTCCAATGCCCTGTCTCCTTTCAGTAGTTACAAATATCATTTGCTTTTGGACCCTTGGAACCCGACTTCTTCTTGCCCAGTTGTCCATGTCCCTTGCTTCCACTGGCTATCAATCCAGCGACCTGATTGTCTGTCCCTGCTCCAGTCGCCTTATGGTGCAGCTCTCTGGTATGGAGAGATGACCTGACCTCTTCCAGAGACACGGTATCTTTCCCAATAATGAAAGATTGTACGAAATTCTCATACGACAATGGTAGTGAAACCAACAGAATTAAGGCAGCATCTCCATCCTCTACCTTAAAATCAATATTACGCAACTCTAAAAGAATTATATTTAATTGATCTAGATGGTCTCTAAGAGGTGTACCTTCCTGCATTCGCAGACCGAACAGACGTTGCTTCAGAAGCAACTTGTTGGTTAAAGACTTTGTCATGTATAGACTTTTCAGGTTCAACCACAGACCAGCGGCAGTTTCTTCATCTGCGACCTCAGTGATAACATCATCTACAAGACACAACATGATAGTCGAATGTGTCTTCCCTCCAAGGCAGCCAACTCAGCATTGTCAGCCTTGACTTCCTTTGATAATGGCATCCATAAGCCTTGTTGTTTCAACAAAGCTCGCATCTTGATCTGCCATAAACTAAAGATGTTCCTCCCCGTGAATTTGTCAATCTTTACGTTCAACGCGGACATCTTTCTCACCAGATTACAAACCTCGATTACCCGAGCTCTGATACCAGTTTGTTATGACGGATGTAAGAAAGATAACAAAAATAAAGAGATGACACACAGATTTAACGTGGTTCACCAACAATGGGTTGGCTACGTCCACCTAACAAAAGAGGGGAAAATTTATATTGATTTAGGAGAGAGATTACAGAAGTATTTTTAGTAACTACCATACAATGAATGCCTTACAAATGAACCTATTTATAGGAAAGATGGCAGCCACCTCAGCCACATTCCCAATTTAAAAACAGAATATTTGACTAACTTCCTAATCTTAAGGAGAAGTAATAGATTGTTTGACTAATTCAAGGCATTCGTTAGTCAAACTTCCTAAACTTAAGGAGAGGTAACAGAATGTTTGACTAATTTTCTAAACTTAAGGAGAATTAACAGAATATTTGACTAATTCAAGTAACAGAATGTTTAACTAATTCAAATAACAGAATGTTTAACTAATTCAAGTAACAGAATCTTTAACTAATTCAAGTCATTCTAACAATTTTTATTATATTATAAAAAATATTTAAAATAAAATATATCATATTACATTTTTAATGAGAAAGGATGTCACATTTTTCAAAATCATTCATGTGTTGCAAGTAAAATGTTTCAGGATGCATGACCCAATTAATAATAATAATAATAATAATTAGTAAGAGCGAGCATGATATTTGTTTTTCTGCTTTTATAGACACAGCCGCAAAATATTTACTTTATTTAGACAATTTAATTAATTTCCTCCCTAAAGTAATAACACGAATTCGTGTGCCACAAACTCTTGTCCCTCTAATTTTACACTTGAACACTTATTTTATATATATTAGTATCACTTGCAATTCATATTTGATAAAAAAAAAAAAAAAATAATAATTATTTTTTTCGATATTAAACAAAAGTGAAACTAATTTAAGAAAAACATGGCCAAATTGAGAATTAATTTAAGAAGATACTGACAAAAGTTTTTAAATGGAGGAGAAAGTAGTAAAGTTCGTGTTAGGAAACTAAATTCCTTCAATTTGACCAAATAATTGTGATGATTATATTTAAAACTGAAAAAAAATAAAGGAAAAACAAAATTATAGTTTAAAATTATCACTATTATAGTTAAAAAAAAAAAAAAAAGAAGCCAAATCATGATACATTCATATTTGAAGAGAAGGATACTATTGGGAAAAGTTGTAGTAAGAAGAAGATGGAAACATGGGTAAAAGAGAGTGGATGCCAAAAGACCTTTTCCGACACAAAGAAGTGAACAACTTTCACAGAGAAAAGGTTTACAATCCAACATTCATAGTACCAATGAATGTCCTCTGTCTGATGCATAAAATCACAAATAAGATCTTCATCAACAGTATATATATATATATATATATATATATATATATATATAATATATATATAATGTTTGTGTGATGAAAACATAGAAATTTTCAATACACCACATGCATTTCCCCCTTGCCTAAATTATTACCCCCCTCCTCTAAAAAAAAAAAATCTTTATCAATTTATTTTATTGCAAAATCTCCTAAGACATCAATAAGTGTTAATATGAAAGATATATATATATATTAAAACATCAATAAGTTTAACTATTTGATGAAAGATATATACATGATTAAATTTGATTAGGTTTTTCAATATATTTTTTTTGTTATGGGTTAAAAAACTTATCTGATATTCTAAAAACATAGATAATCTATTATGCAATCAAAAATTTTAATTTTTAATGGTTAATACGTAATGACTATAACTATTACACAAAAAATAATTATTATTATAACTTTTTTTAAATTCAAGATTTAATATATATATATATATATATATTATATATATATTAGAATTTAAAATTTAAAATATTTTTCTAGAAATATATATATATATATATATATATATATATATATATATATATATATATAATGAAAAAGATATGAAATAAGAAGTAATAAATCTCCACCTTACCCACCCCCACTAGAACTCCTCATTTCAAGCCACCGCCACCACCCTTCTTACCCTTTGGGTTTCATCCATTATAAATGAAGTTAAAAAAGGAAAAAAACAAAAACCCTTCATTCAGTGTGATTATATACATATATCTGAAAGAGTCTTGCATGAAGAAGAGGAGTGGAGAATGCAGCCAAGGATGACTTGCCGGCAGGCTGACCGGTCAAAAATGTACAAACCTTTGCTTTTCTATTAATTAACTCCGGTGTGGGGCGGGCAAGTTGTCCTTTGCTACATTTTGTTCTCTTCTTCACATTTGAGGCTCTTGAGATTCATCTACATTCCTTTGCATATATATATCATTGTAAGTAATTCCTTTTCTTTTCTTAATATTATAAATTTTTTGAGAGAATGTTTTTTTCCATATTATTTTTATTCAGATGTATACGATTTTTCAATTATGTCTCTATATTATTTTATTTTTATTTTGTACAAATATAAATAATTTAGGATCAATTTATCTAAATAAAAAATTATTTGAGTACTAATTTGTACAAATAAAATAAAGGAAGTCATGAAAATGTTATCATTCTGGCATTACACTATATATATATATATATATTTTTTTTTTTTTGTTTTTTGCTTTGAGTGAGTCCTATTAAAATATATTTTTTATATATTAAATAATTAAATTGAATTAACACGAATTATAAAATAAGTTTGGTTGGTATATATATACTCTTAATTCCTTAGTTTAGCTTAATTTTTTTTTTTTGGAAAAGTTACTTATTTTCACCATCCACTTGCCTTTTCCTGCACGTGCAGTGCTTTAGAAGAAAACATGTATAGCTTAGACTTTTTTTAGATTTGGATGAAAAAAAAAAAGACAATGGGGAAAGTATTACATATCGAAAGTGTTTCTGTAACAAGGACAAGGAATATTATTTCTTGTTGTCTTCGATTTTTCTTTTTTCTGCTAAATATTTTTAGTTATATGATCATAAAGAGAAAAATTGGTGCTTCTATTATTCAAAGAAAATTGATGCAAAATTAATCCAAAAATCCACAAGTTTCTATATGAGTAACTTAAAAATCATTTAATTTAATGTGCAGATTAAGATGTTAGCTTAATTTTCATGTAACCAAATTTGCCAGCACCTGGTGAAGATCCTTCGAATGTGTAAGGCATGCAACCAGTAGCAGCTTCATATTTCTTCTGAATCTGCATATACAAAATGAGAAAGAATTCTTACTCACGTATACAATGGTTCAAATCGTTATCCTTACCTTAAAAGTAAAATGGAAATAACTGTATAGTGAAAAAAAATGGCTTCCATCATGATGTTCACCAAGTGAGGAAAGAGTTTATTAATTACCTCAAGAATTTTTTCGCTACTTTTCACACAGTTCCTCCCAATAACACAGACTGTTCCACCGGAGCCACCACCTGTAATTTTTGCCCCATATAATATACCTCCCTTTTCGGACATTGATGACTTGCTGTGCTGCACTTCTTGTACTAATCTAACCAACCTATCTGTTCCATCAGATCCTAGTCCACACTGACTGTAGCTGTAATGACACTGTTAATCATAGGAAAACTAGTCAGCTCTCATGGAGAAGAATATAGTGAAAGGCTCTAATTTCCTGATCCAATCATATATATATATATCTGATGAAAATTAAAAATTTCTGGATCAAATCAGTAGTTCCTATGTTAAGTTCTATTGCAGGTAAAGATTTTTAGACAACTGAAGTTGAGTTTAGTGAAATAGGAAAACCTGCCTGATACATCAGTTCTCCAAGAGCAGAGCATTGAAACTCCGAGAAAGATGCTGCTAAGAGTGCTGAAAAGGCCTACATAACAATGCAGACAGACAACAGAAAGGGAAATGTACTATGAATGAATATCAAATTCTAGTAGGAGTTCAACCAGAAAGCAGAATAGAATCTGTAATTAAATTCTATGAATGTGTGACTGATTAAAAGCACGAAGGTAAACAGATTTTGTATGGCATTTTTTAACTGTCCAAAATATTTTCCAGATCCGAGAAATCATTTATCCAGTATACAACTTAAGAGGTCAAAAACTACTACTGTAGCGTAACTAATTGCATAGATTTTAGTATATAATGTTCAAGATAATTTCAAGAATTAAAATGTAGAAGCTATAATATGAATCAGTATTACCTTTTCTTTAATATTATTAGTTCAAATAACAAGATAACTAATTTACTTTTGTTAGAACCAAATTGATGAAAAACAGAAAGTGGCCATCCCTTAAAGAATGCTACTGCTGTTCTGCAATTCAAATCAAACACATTCTTCACATTATTTTACCATGCTCGAAAATTTTATGAATTTTACTCTTGATACAAAAGCTAGCTTAAGAAAATCATAACAAACATTTTGATGGTATTTCAGGTGATCAGCAAAATTGGTGGGTTAATTTTCTGTTATCTCTGCTCTTAATGTATAAATTATTTATCCAATTATCCTGAAAAAGAAAAAGGAATGTAAAAATCACTGACCTTGACACGGAAATTCTCAAAAACAGGATGCTTAGTCGGTGCTCTCACTGCATAACTTTGACTTCTATCAATGGATGTTGCAGAATCATCATGATCGACATACTTATCTATGAACTCCTGGCCAAGCAGATATTCAGGCAGTCTGTGGGCATAAGCCTCATATCTGAAAACAAGAACATTTTTTTATAATTACTTTCCAAACTGTTGAAACAAAAAGCAGTGAAATGGAACATGTAGCTGCAAATATTGAATTACCTATGAGGTGAAAGGTTGCATAAGAAATCAAGAGAAGCTTCAATTTCAAGAAGGTTTCTACCGTCCTCATCTTTCGACTTAGAATGTGAGCCAGAAATATGTTCAGATGCTAAAGACTTCAAAATCTTTCGGCCCATGAAAGCACCAATTCTGACAGACCCATAATCAGCACCACCAACACTGCAGCAGAAACAGGTAAACTTAACCAAGGGTTCTAAATAACAAAACAATTTGCACACCAGAATTACTGTTCTGATCTACACCATAATGTAGAAAAACTAATGTCCTCACTGCTTGAGCAGTGACTGTACTATCTTACTGAATTTTCAGGCAAATCATAAATGAGAAAGCAACTGAAGCACATAAATTCCATAAAATAGTTGACATACAAGATTACTCATTTTACATTCCATATGAGGAAGAAAATATGCAGAGAATTTTATGAGTCATAGCAAATTAATAACTACGATGTTAAGGCAATGTTATTCTAATTCTTAATCTCAATATTGCAGTAACTCTAATGGGAATAATGTAACAGGAAACATGAAAAAAAAAAATCATGTTTCAGATTTATCACCTATGACGTATTCCTGAATCAATTCCCCAAAAACGTATATGAGCTGGAATGTCAATGAGTCCTAATACCTCAGCTGGCTGCATGGAAAAATAAAAAGTTGTTTATGCTTATATTCATATAGAAGGATGGATTTTATGAAAAATCATTAACCTGGCAGATCATTGCAAGAAGTTTATCTGCTTCACCACATGCAGAAGCCATCTGATCCATCACTCCGCATGGAGCACCAACAACATGATTCTCCACCTATTGAAGCACCAACAAAAAAAAAAAAAAAAACCTGCATCAGATTTATTTTCCTCCGAATTAGAAAACGTAAACTAAACTAAAGTTAGAGTCATGAAAAACAATATAAAAGGGAATCCTTTGAGAACCATACCTTTTGGCACAGCAGAGCAAGTTCTCTAGGAGAAATATTCAACCCTGCATCAAATGAGGAAAGTTGAAAGTCAATGTCAGTGACAAGGTTGAACTGAAATTTGTTCTAGCTGTAGTAGTCAGGGAGACACAGGTTTAAGCAACTGAAGACAACGAAAAAGTTAATGGATCCAAATTAGCAGAATAACCCACAGGTCAAAGGTAAAGAAAATTTGTGTGAACTTAAGAAGCCAGGAAACTCCTACTAATGAAGAATTTGTCAAACAAGTATGGTAAGGCTTTTAGTGGCATTCTAGATATGAACACTCTAACAGGGAAATAACCATCTTGAACAAATAAGCTTAAACATCATTTAGATCTAATGGTTATTGTTATAGAAAAATGGGAGGAGAAAAGTATACATGTTTTTTTCTCCATGCTGTCAGTGTATCCTCAAGGTCAAGTAGCATGACATGATTTTAGCTTTTTAAGTTTAAATTGATAAGCAATTTTCAACATGAATCTGTGATCTGTAAGAACAGGTCCAGTGTCCTTAGTAGAAAGTGACCCTTGTTTAAATATAATTTTTTATAAAAAAAAAGAAAAAAGAAAGAAGGAAAGGCCTTGTTTGCTTGTTTCTGTTGATGGATTAAAGAGCAAAGACCTGACAACTGTGCCCACAATCATATCTGTGCCATATTAAGAGTAACTTAAATGCAAGAAAGATACAGATAGACCTTGAAGCTGATAAAAAAGGAAAAGAAGATCATTTAAGAAACAGCAGTTTCCTTATTTTTCATTTTCCTTACAATTGTCTCATCCAAGTTCGGTTCATCTAGAGCTTATAATATTTTATTACTAAGTGTTTTTGCCTCATATTTTTCATCCACGTGTATCTACCAATTTGGTCATGTGAAAAATTGAAAAGTTTCTACCTTTTGGAGAGTATAAATTGAAAAATATAAACACCATTCTTGAGGTTTCTTGTTCTGATCAGTAACAAGAAAATAATCTTCAAATGGAATAGAAAGAACTGTCTACTTAGTACCAAAAGAGTAATTTAATTAGGGAACAATAGTGCCAATAGATCATATAGTCAAATTCATCTATTTTTTTTTCCTTTCTAAAAACATCACATGATAATGGAACAAAAGTGGTACATAGACTTTTTCAAGTATGTAGGAAGTAACATCTAGGTGGATTGAAATGTCATCCAAATTTTTTGACATTATCAATTATATAGATGCACGTACATGTCTGTATATATATATATATATATGTGCATATCTTAATGATAAATCTAATAAACATAAAACACAGACAGTGATAATAATCTTAGACAAGTAAGCAAGATGATTTCAAATCAGAAATTTTACAATGGCATACCATGAGCAGCAGCAATAGCAGACATACTGGCAACTTCTATTGCAGCAGAAGATGATACTCCTTTACCCTCTGGGACCTCTGAACTAACCTGGATCCAACACACAATAAAAATTGTAGATATAGACTCGATTCTTCCAAACCCACAGACCTTGTGCAGAATTTCACATAATGATCCCAGATTATTGGATTAGTTTTCAAACTTTTTTAGAGATATTGACAACCTTTTAAAAGAAATTAGAAAAACTGTTAATGGAAAAGATAAGTCTGATGGCCACTTTATAATTAATTTCGAGGTATGACCACAATAATTAGTAAGCTCAATAATGTTTTAGCTGTCGGAAGGAATCTGCTCCATTTTGGGTAAACTGCAAATATTTTTGTGCATCAGAGAATGATAAGACCTCTCTTCTGGACAAGGTCCATTTAAGGTACTATATTCCAGCAAATCTTTTGCTTTTTTTCCCAGAAGTATGACATTGGAAAGGTAAACAAAAGTTCATAAAATCCCCACTTGAAATCAAAATCTGAGTTGTTCATTGCCAGAAGCCATGATCATGATCTAATCTGGTTCCTAATGACTTTGATCTACCAGTTCCTATTTGCAATGGTAAACAACAGTGCTCTTATACTACTTTTTTATCTGTTCCTTATAAAAATGTTTCTTCTTACTCAAGTGTCTTATTTTTTCCCTTGATTCTATTTCTCCATCTAAAAATTGACTCTGAGGCCCTAGCACATCTGGGTGGCATGCAACAAGGGTAGAAAAAAATGAATGGTCAAGCTTGAGGGGAAAAGTTTAAAACTTGATAATAGCGATATGATTGTACTTTGTGTAAATATTTTTAGGGATTCTTTCCTTATATGTACCTTTGTCATATCTACATATTTGTGTATACTACAAAAGAAAAAGACAAAAGTTTTAGTTCTAGCTGTATTATTTACAACAGGCTTCTGTTTTTTCCACGTGTTTATGCACAAGACCAAAAAAAAAATATGCATGAGCAAAAGACTAAAATTATTTATAGCAGGAGCGTGAAAGAGAGAAATTTACCACTACGCTAATACTATCATTGAAGCGAACTCCCATCTCAGTCATTAATACCAAAATTGTGCCAGCAATATATGCAGCCCACCTGCAAACAACACTTTGCAGGTAAAGATTGGTTTCTCATGTTACTGAAGATGTAAAAAGTTTCAATTTCAGAAAATTTCATTTACTTCTGAGATGTGTCTCTATTAAAGTATGCAAGTGCTTTATCATATGAGATAGGTCTGTCACCATCCATGAACTCTGACAAGTCCATGTCAAATGTTGGTCCACGGTTCCCCAACTGTGAGCCATAAGAGATCTACAAAAACAAAATCAAGAGCTGAATCAATGGTTGTGTTGAATCATCAATATCTCAATCCATCAATGAGAATATTAACTCCTAATATCTAGAGAAATTTTGTGAATATTGAATTTAAAATGAATAATAGATTAGTTTCTTCTATTCGCGAGATACTTATAAGTGGTTTACTCGACACATATAGTTTAAAGCAATGCATTAGATAGGAATGTTCAGAAATTGTTCTATAAGAAGAGATTTTTTGATTATTATATATCCACTGAGCTTTTCACCTCAAACGACTCTAAATAAAAAGCATTTGCATACTATTTGGAGAACAGGTGTTGGCCCTTTTCCTTCTGATTCCTGCCTGGCCTGAGCATGTTTCCACAGCTTATGTTTGCTAGGATGGTTCCTCTGGACAGCAACATGGCATGCTTCCCTTATAGGCATCTAAAAAGGTAGAAATGCAAGAAATTATAGATGCAATTTACTCTCCTTATGGAGAAATTCCCATCACCTCATAAAAATTCAAAGAGAAACAACCTGAAGAACGAGACTTCCAGAATAGTCTGCAATCCCTCCCATTACATCTAACCTTCCTGGTGCCCTTGCAACAAAAATTTCCTCCTGAAACAAAGATATAAAATAATAAAATGACTTTCAAAATGCCAATAGGTATGTCTATGCAAAATTGTAAATGAGAGAAAAGAAGGCATGAAGTGTCCTGGATGTATCATATAATATGCATATTCATCCTGGGAAAAAGGCCTTTGTGGATTTCATCTTTTTATTACAGAAAGAAAATGATGCCACATGTAAAACTATGGAAAGCGAGGAAAGATGGCACAAATACAAGAACATACATACATTGAAATGAGAATCAACTGAATACCGAAATAAAAGTATGAATAGGCTGTCGCACAATTTAGATGTAAAGCATTCATACCTAAAATTGGCAAGTGTTTAGGAAGGTATAAAGTGAACTTGACGAGTCATATTTCGTTCAAATAGTTGCTGGTTCAGTCAGTTCTTAAAAGTTTAGAGTATTTTAATACCTAAAAGGTTTTAATCGTTGAAACAGAAATGGAAATTAGACAGCCAATAATGTACTCCAAAGAATGAATAGACATTCTTGATAAGATGTTATAACATTGATTGCTATAATTTTGAATTTAATTATGCGGGTTCTTATCTGCCAATTAAAAGATATCGTAACTTAAAAATACCTCCCAGTTGAATGATGCTGCAGCTGCCAGTCTTTCCCTGGAGTCATGCACATAGTCATGCACATCACTTGCACCTGGGTGACTTAAGGCACGTAATTCTACCAAGCCTTCAAGAAAACTTATTGTATCTCTAAGACCATGATGATCTCCATGGAGAATAACATATCCTGCATTTCTGGAAAAAAATTACTTCAAGTCAGAAAGGGATGAAGAAGAAATTCATAAATAATAATAATAATACATTGTGGTATAATCAACAATTACAACTAAGTCATTCCTTTGGAAGAGGAGATGTAAGAAGCAAGAGAAAAAGGAATTGTAAGAAGCAAGAGAAAAAGGAATTGTAAGAAGCAAGATTGATAATATACTTTTCTGATCGTGGACTACTTTCAATTGTTTCGTTGTTTGGCAATGTAGTGAATTCATTTTGGGTTAGCGAGTACCACTCTGGAACAGCTATATCTCTTCCAGGAACTCCCTGGAGTTGATATCCAAGAACAATTGCATCTTGAAGCCTCCTTGAACCACTACGCTATAGCATGAAACCAGAGAGTAAACTCATTTTGAGCTAAAAGAATGTATATATTGATGTCATGCAAGATTCTTTTGTTCAATGAGCATTTCCAGAAGAAAGAGAGTCATGCTGCCTTATGGTATAAAAATATGCATGACATGTTTGATTCTTTCTGTTAAATGAACATATCCAAAAGATAGACCATAGTGGCATTTGGACTGAGTTCATGTTCAACTAAAAACCTTCTTATTCTATCATTATATCAGAAGAAAAATTAAAACTGAAACCTAAAAGATGTTTAACACAATGCGAATATTCCAGAATATTAGAAATCTGTTTGAACTATATTTAGAAAACTACCATTTGAATAAAAAACTAATTCCTTTAAACATAATTATCGACCTAACTCCTACACCAACATGTTTCTTAAGTTAATGAAGAAAAATTGAGTAAAACAGGATCAGAACAGCTACATAATATATATATATATATATATTTTCCAACAAGGAATATTAACATGGCAACACTCCCAAAGCAGCTAAATACTGTTGTTAATGTCACAGAGCTGGAGAACATGCAACATTAGGAAATAACTATACAATATAAAGCTGGGAATAATAAAATTAACACTTACTTTCTTGAAGAAAAGTGGTTTACCCATTTCAGTAATTAAAAAAGGGGAATTCAAAGTATTTAGTCTATTTATTATATGATTATTCAACTGAATAAACATTACCTCAAAGGAAGGGTGACCTTTTCCAAAAGCTGTATCCTCTAGTATCTTAGCAACCACCTAAATATTTCACGAGTTAATAACGAGTGTATATAGAAAATCCAGTGTTCAAGAACAAGGAAACAAACTTTGACATATAGCATGTCAAGGAACTGATGGATAAATGCGCAACACACACTAACTGGTAGCAGCACATGATTCTTCATCCAAACAATTAATAATCCTGGATGAAAAGTTAAAGAAACGTGAGCTTGAGGTTAATCTTTTAAGAGAATTAACTAGATCCTGATTACATCCAAGTGATTTATTTTTAAGAAATGGAGAAAAAATAAGGCATAAAAAGTAGGGTATGTTGATATGTTTAAATAAGGCATAAAAAGTAGGGTATGTTGATATGTTTAAATAAGTCAACTATTATATATGTTGATCTGAGTGTTCCAAATTAAAGTTTCATGGTCAATCTGCATTTCCTGTTCTATGTGCTATTAGAGAGTAAAATTGGCATTCACAGATGGGTCTGAGTAATAAAACCCCAAATCTCAACTAGGACCTTGATAAAGAAAGAATCATATGCAATGATACAGGTCTAAAGTAGAAAGCATTTGTCACTTTAGAAGGCAAGACAAGCCTAATTGACAATTCAAATTGATTAAAAAATAACATGAAAAGTTTTAAAAAATAAAACCTAGAAAGAAAAAGATACCTCTCCACCATTGATACCCCCTTCATAGCATGGCTTCAAATTAATCGCCTTTTTGAGATATGGTGCCCACTGTCCAGTGACCAGATCCCTCCTGATCATCTCAACACCACTTTGGCAATACTGTTTCACAATTCATGCAAATATATCAAGAAAAAGTCAAAGCTTTTATGTTGCTAACAAAACAATAATGCAGAAGCAAAAGTTCAATTCTGTACCTCAAGCATATTTCGAAGAAATGGTTCTTCATTAAAATAATCTCGACGCACAAAGACAAATGGGATTTTGTAGGCTAATGCCTCACTTACTGTTTCATACCCAATTTTCCCTGAAAGTAAATACTAGCAACAAGTGAGGCCAAGCTATACAAAGGAAAATCACCTTTTTTCTCATGATGTTTTTAGATTTTACCAATAATGCAATCTGAGGCTGCAATTAGATCAGGTGTGTAAACATCTTCATGTAGCCTCATGAAATTCTGGGGAAGTTCTTGCTTCTCAGAAGAACCACATACCTGCATGCAGGTAACTCTGATTAGTTGAATGGATATCAGAATACTAGTAGTTGAATCTCAAAAAACTAACCAAGCATATCCAGCCAGCAGGTAAATATTCTTTCTTTAGTTTCCAATCAGAAGGCTGCAATGATAAAGGATGTCAGTTCTATCTATGCATAAGTCCAATGGTCAAGAAGGTGTAGTTCAGTTAATAATAGTCTCACTTATAACTTTGAAATGTCATAAGTTCGAGACATTGGAGAAGCAAGAAACCTCAAGATTCAAAAAAAAAAAAAAAAAAAATGCATAAGTCCAATGTCCAACAGTGAAGTCCATTACTACAATGAAATTGTTGAGAGTGAAATTATCCATGAAGAGAAAATAGGATACATGAGAATCACAGCATGCCTTGTATGAGTTTTCAGAAAGTAAGCTATTACTGTTTTTGGGGTACCAGTTTTCTTAAGTAAGAGTAATTCTTAAGAAAGAAAAATTAGCAGCACAGTGTTTCATAAGAAAAAAATCAGGAAGACCACATATTCAACCCTGTAGAATATTCTTGAAGAAATCTAAGTAGAAAGTTCTGTTTCCATTTGTAACAGAGGGATATTTCTTCAGCTTACGAATGCAACCGCGATGAAAAAGCAACAGTATGCCATGTCAAACAACAGGAAACAAATAAATGAAAAGCTTTGAGATTTGTCAAGATAATGTTTGTCAAAACATGAAGCTAACAGAAGCTTATGTTAGAAAGAAAATAGAATTTAAATTGTATTATTAGATTGTATTTAATAAAAATTTAATTAAATATAATATTAAAAAAAAATCAGTTTATGTTACTGATAGAACTAAACTCGATTTCTGCATCAATAATAACAGCTAATTAAATGAACTTACAATCTGACCAAAATTATAGATGAGCAATTTTGTATCATCCCCAATACCGAGCTCTCCCCTAACCTGCACAAATAAATATTCAATGATCAACTATGAAACAAAATCATACAATGAAGACCTTTAGTTATATAAACCAAACCTCAGCTCGAGATTTCTGTAGCCCTCTCACGACAAGGGGCACATCAACAACATCACGAAAAGCAGGCACTGCATAATAAAGTGATTTCAGTGAATGAAATATAACAACAAGCAAGTTAGAGTGCAGGAAAACATTTGCTTTGCCTTCTTGAGGACAAGAAGAATCAAGTGTTTAAATTTAAAAGAGGAAATGCAACATCAAATTGGAATACTGAAGATTTATTATGGGAAATAAACTTTTAAGAGATTAAAACCAAGAATATTAAGAAAAGGGAATGGAGACATGAAGGAGACGATCATGGCAATTTACATACTTGGGCAATATCCTGGGAGACGAATTAAAAGTTCAGCATAAGAATAATCTTCAGCTATCTGCACAATCATTTGAGGTCCATTAAAACCAAGATGGAGCATTGCTACATTACAAATACACATATCTATTTAGACTTATATGGCAAGAATGAGAGTAGAAGACCATGTTAGAGATTGCATGCACTTTAAACTATCTTGGTCAACTTTTCAAGTAACATCAGTAGAAACCTACTCTTGAGCATACAACAATACAGCCTAAAGTTTCCAGGATGCCGTGCATTGCTCAAAATGTAAGATTGGTAACATAATTCCATGGAAAGATATATAATATTAATCAATTTGCATTTGAAGGATAGTAAGTGTCAGTATATACCTGAATATAGGAGTTTTCACACTAAAGAGAAGCACAAAATAAAGATGAAAATAAAATATTTTAAAAGAAAGGCCCAGATAAAGTATAAGAACTGTTAAGAAGTTTTGAACATAGCATCTGAAAAAAAAAATTCTCCAGAATTTTCTTTCCTTCCTTCTTCTTTAGCTTTTATAGTAAGCCATGAAAACATCTTTCATTGGTCCATAATGCAAGTTGCTTTCAATTTTTATCATGAAAATGAAGGTTACATACAAGAGACTTGTTTTCTTATACCATCAAGTCATAGCAGATAGAAATATAGAAGCACATGCATGTTTAATATTCTCAAGTTATGATGTTAGATACTTTACTATCAATAATGGCAATTTTATTTCATAACTCCAGAAGTCAGAAAAGATGACTAATTATCTCATAAGCCCTTCCATAAACTAACCAGTGACAACCTTTTGTAAAAATATGATTCAATTGTTAGCTCATCCACTTTAAAAAAGGGATCATATACTAAGTCACATGACATAAATCATCTTTGATAATCACAACAAGGAGATGAGCATCATTTATCAGTAGAAGTTTTACCTGCCAAACAATTGAACGGTTATGATATCCAGCTGCCATCACATATTCAGCGTAGATGAAATCCCAACTGCCAATGATAGAGAGAAAAATTAGAGTGACAAACAAGTTTACTTGATATTCAGATGCTTGTGAGAAACAAACAAAACATGAATAAGCAAAATTTGAAAGTTTAAAGCTTTCTTTATCATCAATTAAACTTGACCAATGGAATTTAAATCTATCTAAACTAGATCAGTAATAAATACAGAGCTTCACACAGTGCCCTATCAATTCAAGGAGAAACAAAACAATATAGTGTCAAAGGAAACAAGACACAAAATCCTTTAAGACTGTTGTGGAATCACATTTATTCACAGAGCATAAGAGATAGAAAGAAATGTAAGAAAGATTGAAGAAGTAAAGACACAAGATTAACTGATAAAACTGATTGAATTCCTTGAATAGAAAGGAGAAGTCAAAAGAAAAAATATATATAATGACAAAGCACGTATGATAAAAGAATAAGAAAGTGTTGACATCAATACCAACAGCATCTCAAGTCATTTGGCATATGGTATTACATCATCTAGAAAGGATTGAGGTCCAATGCACAAAACTTAATAATATTAGATTTTACTTATTGAAAGAGTAGATTCAACCTTTAGAAGAACATCAATACGTATGCTCTCTCAAAAAGTTCAGTTTTCTGATCAGAGTAATGTTATCTTATGAACAAAACAAAGAAAACTCTCAATTTCATATCTGAGTAACCAAGAACGAATTCTGAATAATTCAATGATCAATTTACTGACTCCATGGTCAACCTGACAAAATTTCAGTATTAAGTCTTCTTGTCCAAGAAACTTTATCTACACTTACCACATTTTGTATCATATTATAGAACAGAGAAATTTATGAAAACTCAGTAATCTTCAACAAAAAAAAATAATAATTAAAAATTAAAACTTTCTGAAGTAGAAGATTAAAAATTAAAAAACAATTTGAGAAATGTCCTATATGTTGAACGGAATCAGACTTTAAAAGACCGTGTTAATGCTAACGGATCTCGTATCAATTCTATACAAACTATGAAAGCACTACAACTCTTTGTGGCTGGCAAATATAGAAGATTAAAAGTTATGAGCAAAATTTTGAAGTATGTCTTGCAACTTTGAATGAAATATGAATTTGGAAATGAAGTTTAGCTATATCATCAACAAGGAGCTTGAAGCTTGCCTGAAATTGGTAACACAAACTGAGCGAATTCCAGCATCAACAGCAGCCCGACATACAACAGGAACAACATCTGAAACCTGATATTTTAGTAGAATGCAGGGATAATGAAAATGTTATATATACACATTCACAAAGTAACAACAAAGATATAAACACAGAATAATTATTTTCTATAGAGGCAGAAGTCACTATTAGCTAGAGGTCCACTAGGAAATGACAAAATTATCAACTTCGCAAAGAAAGTAGACTGTTATAATTGTAAAAAAAAAAAAAAAAAAAAAAAAAAAATACTGGTTAAATTGAAAGAATGTGAATACCACTAAATTTGCATTAATAGATCTGAGCCATCTGACTTCAGTCGCCAAAATTGACTCCTCTGGTATCACAGATGTTTCAATATACTGCTTATAGCACCACCAGTAATGAAAGAGAGAGAAAAATAAATAAATCAAGAGTGCAGATTAATGTCATGTAAGTTTTTGAAGAAAAGAGAGAAGAAAAAAGAATATACAATAGGAAATTGTCATACTTTTTCCAAGGATGCAAGACGATCAACTGTTAGAGGATCCGTTTGCACAGCACCAAAATCCAATAGCAACTACAAGACTATGAATTTGTTATCGGGCATTACATACAGCATATAGTGGAGTTACATTTAAAACGAAAACTAATTACTTCCTGCAAATTAATGTGCATGAATTACTTCAGCTGTCGATAAGGACAATGACATTTTCTAAATTCCAAAACAACCATATTGAATTATTAAATGTAGTGGTACATTTTAGCAAATGGAAGTATGAAAAGATTTAATTTTGCAATACAACATTATGAGACTACCACTATAAAGAAGTTAGTTTTAATAGGAATTAAAGAAACGTACCTTACGGATGAAAAGCCTGGGTGATTGTATTACATTAGCAAATACATATTCAGGGGCACCAGTTACCACATGCACATAATGTCCAGCTAGAATAAGATTACGAGCAACCTGAGCAATATAAAAAGTAAATCACAAGCATGTCTAAAGTAAAATAATCAATAAAATCTAATGGAGCAATAAAGTAATGACTATATCCGTAGTCAATTCAATTTGAATTAGTGAATATGTTGGACAATAAGCATGAAGTAAGTCTATTGTCTGGGGAACACAAGGGAAGACATAATATTGATAACATATTTGGTAAATGTAAAATTGCCAGTTTCCTAATTCTAAGATCAACAAAGAGACTTGAACATGGCTCTGAAGATAAATCCTTATGACAGCTTTAGATGTCTTTCATCAGCAACTGAGTATGATATCATCACCTGTATGTTCATATTAAGTAATTCGGGAACAAATACCCTCATTTTTTAGCAATGGACTGGGATCCTGACTTACTTGACAAATGAAACGGAAAAACAACATACATAAAATTTCTACCAACTGATGCTCAATTTTCTTTTCTTTTTTAATTAATAGCTAACACCATAAGAATCATTCTCAAAGCTCAATTTATGATTAACATTGGTAGTGCAGTAAAGTGGTTAACCTCAGCCACAGACAGATGGGCATGCTTGATGCAGCCAGATTTTCAAATTAAAATTTTCATGTCTCGATCAAAAGTGCAAAATTCTCAATCTGAATAATCAAAATAGACCGGAAACCTGTGAACTAATTAAGTTCTTCAAATTAATAAATCCCCTCATCCTCTGCTTCCAATTAAATTCAAAATCTGTCCTCATTCATATGTCATAACACCGGGAATCAGAATTCAGAATTCAAAAAAATTAAAAAAGGACAAATAAAAAAAGTCCATGATCCCAGATACAAAAAGGCAACATAAAGAATCATACCTCCGCAACACGAGTAGCATGACCGCACCCATGACCAGAAACATAGTAGGCAAAGACCAGAGCTTTCTCTGATGATTTCTCCATTTCTGTGATCTCTTTCTACAGGCAGAACAGAAACCCACAAAAACCCGAAGTCAATAATTGCAGCCCAAAATCCCAAAAACCTCTTTAACGCTAAAAACCAAAACCAAAATCAAAACCAAATGTAGGTAGATACAAAAAATTCAACTGGCGCTCGTAGAATAGATTGAATATTTACTATATAAAAGGATATATATATATATTTAATGAAAGAAAACGGAAAAACAGATTTGCCTATTTGTTTTTATGAGCATATATTTTGAGTGTTTTTATTATTACAAGATTGATTGGGACAAATCTAGTAGTTGTGTGTGTTTTTTACGGAATTATTGTAACGGAAATATCGAAATGAGCGCGGGAGAGAAAGAAGATATACGTATTTGGTGATTCGACAAATTGGCTATTTTTGTTAGTTTATTTACGTTTCCACTTTTGCTTTCGTTTATTTGGATATATATATATATATATATATATATATATATATATATCCACTTCAGCATGACTATGAATATAACTTTTTAAAAAGGCTAATCAGTTTTTCAAAAAAGGCAAATAACTTTATTTATTATTATTATTATTATTATTTGGAGTCCCGGTATACGTCAGATTTATTATTATTAAACAGGAATATGGAGTTTTTTTTTTTTGAGTTCTTTTTTTCTATCCAATAAAAAAAGAACTTTTACTGAGGATAAAATGCTCAAATAATATTTTGGCAAAATGTCACGATATTTTGTCAGAAGTTGACCAAGTTCTCTTTTTACTTTCTGGGGAATTAATTTCCTTGCAAATTTTCGCAAATCTTTTTTATTTTATTTGTATTTGGTAATGCACCCTAAATATATATATATATATATATATATATATATAAATACACAGGTGAATAGTGTAATTTGCCTATAAACTTTTTGAAAATTTAGGTTTTTTTTTTCTTCTAATTTTTAACCATTGCAAAATCAACTGTTTAAATGTTGAATATTTTGGAGTATAGTCACTAAAAAAGACACACAAAACCATGTATAAGATTTGAAAATATTATTTTGGAGAAAAGAATTAAAGAAACTGAAATCATTCAAACAGAAAACTAATGGGAAATTAATCACAATTGAATCTTGTCAAGAAAATGTATATATATTCTTCTATTCATGTATATCTATTTTGGAAACTAATTACAAGCTTTGAATATATATATATATATATATATATATATATATATATTGATTCGTCTGAATTTGGTTTGGTATTGAATGTCGAGAAAACGTGGATGTGATAGTCAGTCTCTGCCAATTATGAGGGCCAAAGTGGAGGAAATAACCTGCAAAAGGGAGTGAAGTTCAATCGGAGGGTGAGGGACCTCTTGGAATCTGACGAGGAAATGGAGAGAGAGAGAGAAATTGATAGAGACTATTGTAGAGATATCTGAGATTACCTTTTACTCCTTGAGGGGCGGTATTTATAGGAGCAAATGACCCTATGATGAGGGGCCCGATATTTGTCAAATCCCAAAATATCCCACTATTGTAGGGATATTTCGTGAGATACTTCTAATCAAAAAAATACTTTGGTCAACAGATATTCTTGAGGGGAATACTCTGGAGAATTCCATACTGGACGTCAGCCTTCATTCTGTCACAAAGTGGAACTTCGGACTTCGGCGATTGTAGACACGAAGTCGCACTTATTTGGGAAAACGTATCAGACCCTCTTCCACGTCAGCATTGACTATTTTGGACTTCTCAGTGGCCCCTCGCCGAAGTGGAAGAGTTTCTCTTCGATTTCGGCGCGGAAAGCTATTGATCCCGCGAGCTTGGGACGCTAAATATGCCAAAGTGGAAAAGTCTTCTTTTGACTTTTACTCATGCCGTTTAAATGTTGACGGGGCTCCCTAGGCAACAGCCATTATGACGCCATTTCCGCTTCTCAAGGCCGGCGCAATGATGGTTTCTGTGCTCTTCAGAACGGATGTGACTCCCGATGCGACCTTTTCACTTCCTTTTCTCTCTTTTTTTTTTACGAAGCGTCTTCAAGAAGCTTCTTCAACCATTACCCTTCTGATTTCCTTCTTTATAAATACCCAACCTCATAATTCAAAAATACCTTTTATCTTCTCTTGTTTTCGAATACTCTATCTTCCATCTTCTCTCGCTTTCGAATACTCCATCTTCGTTCGTGTTGTCTGTCTCTCTTCCTTTACAACTTTCTCAACCACACATTAACAGGTAACAGTTTCTTTTATGTTTCGATTTATATACATATTTTCTGTTCGAAGAGTGGAATGTGGTTTTGGGCTCTGTTTTTGGGGGTTTTTGTTTCTCTTTCTTCTTTTTGAATGGTGGGTTTTAAGGATGGGGAGTTCCTTGTGAGTGTCGCCGGTGGGCTTTTTCTGGGCTTTCGAGGTTTTATCGAAGGTGGACTTTGGTAGGTTAGTACTGATAGGGTTTTTGATGTTCAGGTAAAAAATGTTGCCACCAGAAGCCCTTTAGTTGAAGTAGGACTTACCTCCAGTGCTTCGAGTAGTTCGAGTGCTGGTCGATAACAAAATTCCCCAGGGTTGGAGATGAATGACGGTATTTTCAGGGTCCCGGCTGTTCAGATCCCAACCGAAGTTACCGAGGATCCCCCTGTTGCTACCCCAGCCCCTGGAAACCTAGTTGAGTTTGACTCCGATAGTGTAGAGGAGCTTCCGTTAACCAAAAAACAAATATCCGGTGACTTCACCCTAAAAACCAACACACTTAGTCTTGATCATTGTTTGTCAACCCTAGACATCGACCGAAGTCGGTTTAAACCATTTGTAGTAAAGTCATGCGGACTCATGGCCGACGCATATATTCACATCCCCTACGATCACTTCGCTTTCGGTCTTGCTCTACCCTTAGATCCAGCTTTTTGTGACTTTCTGAACTTAGTCAAGTGCCAACCTGCTCACGTACATCCTAACGGAATTAGATATTTTTTTGCTTTGACCATTTTGTGTAGAAGATTAGGAGTAGAAATATCAGAGTTAATCCTTAGGACTTTTTTCACTGTTCTTAGGATGAACAATCTGACTCTGTCGTTGAGACCTCGTCCTAGCCAAGTTACCCTTTTTGAACCTCCGCCGAATAAAGTTAACCAATGGAGAGAACGGTGGGTATGCGTGGAGTCCAGACTGGGCTTCCTGTTTTACCCGAAGTGCAAGGCACTTCGCACCTGGGATCCCATTAAGAAGAATACTCGTTACTCTGAGTCCGACACGAAGTTTCTGAACTACGTCCGGAGTGAGTTGGGTGACAACCCTAGGACCCAGACTAAGGTGTTTCTATCCAGCAAACTCATCGCCGATGCCAGCCGTCACCTCTGTGGAATCGGTGGGAGTTCGATAGATGCTCGTAGGCGGGAATTGGGCTTGGAAGATAACAATGAATACCCCGTCTAGAAATTGCACCCGGGGAGGGTATTTCTTGATGAGTGTCCGGAGTGCGTGGATCTAACCAAAGCGGGCTGCTCCGCAGAGAAGGGTAGCTTTAGGACTTACAAATAATTTTTTGTTCTTCTTATCGCCACCTCGATATTAACTTTGCTTTTTCTATTTTTGTTAGATATGCCTATGGACTTCGCAGAAAGACATGAAGCGGAGAGGCTTGCCCGAGGCGGGACTTTCAGACAAGCGGGCCTGACTCCGGCTAGGGCGGTTGACCGTGCGTCTATTCCTACTGCCTCGGGTACCTCGTCGGAAGCCACAGCTTCTCCGTCTACCCCACAAATGGTGCGAAGTCCCCCGCCTCCTCGTCCTGTTGATCGCCAGAAGGGGAAGGAACCAGCCGTCCCCCAGTCGAAGCGGACACGTGACAGTGGGGAGGGTGAACCCCCTAGAAAGAGACCTTCGGCTCCTCGGCCGTCAGATCCTTCTAAACTGTCGGATGAGGTTCCTCTCACCGCTCGTGCTGCAGCACTTCGGAGGGGCTCCTTGGGGTCTTCGTCTCACTTTTGGACAAGGGAAGGATACAAACTTCCGGATTCTAGGAGGGAGATGGAGAATCTGGCCCAGGGAATTCAGCGGGCCTCCCCACCCCTTAAAAACCTGTAGCTGAACGACCACCGGGTGGGGAGGAATTTTGGGAAGGTTGTGTTACACCAGATGATGGATCATGATATGTTCCAAAGTGTCCGCGATTCTTCGATGGGGATAGATAATACTCTGGGGCATATCGAAGCCCACTTATCCCAGGTAGACTCTGCTCATACGCTTCCTTTTTTCCTTGTCTTTTCTGCTCCTGACTTTTTTTCTTCTTGTAGGTTGGTGCATACATTGGGCACCTCGGTGTACAGGCTGCGTCGGCAAATGCTTCACGGGCGATGTTCGTAGGCTTGGAGAAGAAATGTGCTGATCTGGAGGGTCAACTGTCGGCGAAGGGCAAAGCGCTTGACTCCGCTGAGGAGAGGCTCCAGACTGCCGAAGAAAATGTGGCTTTGGTCGTTGCCGAGAAGGACAAGCAGTCCTCAGATTTAACGAATTATAAAAGGGAAAATGAAGACCTGAAGGTCAAGTTGAGAGATTTCGACAGACGGCTCAAAGAGGTGGAGTCAAGGTGCAGAGCTTCGGACTCCAAAGTGGCTTATTATAAGTCGATCGATTACACAGCCAAGGTGGTGGACACTTATCATTCCTCTAAGGAATTCAAAGATGAACTCTACGCAAGATGTAGCAGCTTCTATGACAGAGGATGCGCGCATATACTTCGCCAGTTCCACCACCTTATCCCAGATAAAGCCCTGATGTACCGAGCCTTTGAGGGGTCCTACGCCAATCCCGAGTTCAGGAACGGCTGCGACTTCATCCCTTTCACTACGAGTGAACTGGAGGAGATAGCTGCTACTGATCGGAAGGCGGGTAGGCAGTGGACTCCACCTGTGCCAGTGCATCCGGACTTGATGGAGCTTTGCGATCAACTCCGTCATCAGCCGGAGGAGTCTGAAGCCATTCATGCGGAACCTTTGTCAACAGTTGGTCCTGAGCCTGAGGATATAGAGGAAAGTAGGCCCACTCCGGTAGTTGTAGATAGTACCCTAGGAAGTGAGAGTGCTTCGGTCGAGGCCACTTCGTCGACCGAAGCCCCTCCCTCTGTAATAGAATAGTCTTCTTTTTTATTAATGATAAGCTCTATTTTCATTCGAAGTTTTACTCTTCTTTTTTGGCTTGAAGCAATCCATAATATACCTTAACAGATTATTTGGTAATACTTGAATTATACCTGGAGGTCTTGTATTTGACTTGAGAACTGTTTAAGTGCTCGTAATCCACCTATAACTTGTGTTGTGCTCTCCTTTGTCTTTCAACATTCAAGTCTTCCTTTGCTGCCATTCAAGTCTTCCTTTGCTGTCATGGCTGCAGTCTTCCTTCAAAAACAATGGCTGTGGTCTTCAACAAAAGCTGCTGGGCGGCTTCAACAATTACAGCTTATATATATATATATATATATATATATATATATATATATCATTGTCAAACTTTAAACCTACCTTAGGTGTATATATGTATGTTTATATCCTTCCTAAAGAGCACAACCCGCAGCAAGCCGAAGAGAGAACAAACCTCAGGGAATTTCAATCTCTCTCTCATAATTTCTCTCCCTTATATTTTCTTCTTTTCTCTACTTCTAAATTGAGTATTTCTATACTCGTAGAGAATCTGTAAAGGGCTATTTTATCTTGTTAGCCTGAAGAAAATATTTTGTACTCCTATCAATTTTAGTGGAATTTTTGGCTCTCTTGCCGGTGGTTTTTTACCTCTATTTAAAGAGGGTTTTTCCACCTAAAAACCTTGGTGTCAATTTTACTATCTTTATTAATTTCTCGTAATCTTTGGTTGAGTTTATTTCGCTTCCGCACTCTGTAATCCCTACAAATTGGTATCAGAGCTATAATAATTCAACCGGGATTTTCTATTAAAAATGTCGACGAAATTTGATATCGAGAAATTTGATGGTAAAATTAGTTTTGCTATCTGGCGAGTCCAGATGCTGGCTGTTCTTACACAGAATGGCCTAAAGAAGGTTCTGTCCGGCAAATCAGCGAAGCCAGCCACTACAACGGAGGAACAATGGGAAGAGATGGGCGATAAGGCGTTATCCACAATCCAATTATGTTTGTCCCGTGAGGTGTTACGGGAAGTCATCAATGAGAAAACTGCCGCCGACATATGGAGTAAATTGGAGTCTTTATACATGACCAAAAGTCTCGCAAATAAACTTCGGTTAAAGGAGCGACTTTTCACACTTCGTATGTCTGAAGGTACTCCCATTCAATCTCATCTTGGTGAATTTAATTCTATCATAATTGATTTGGAAAATTTAGATGTCAAAATTGATGATGAGGATAAAGCCGTACTACTTATTGTTTCTTTGCCACCCTCATATAAACACTTCAAAGAAATTATGTTATATGGTAATAATGTTACCTTGAGCTTTGATGATGTAAAGTCAAACCTACTGTCCAAAGAAAAATTTGATACCCAAATTCATTCTGAAAGTTCGGGTGAGGGACTAGTAGTTAGAGGGAGAAACCACGAAGTAGGTACTAGCGATAAAAACCAATCCAGATCCAAATTTAGAGATAAAAACTCTAAGTATTGCCGTTATTGCAAGAAAAATAATCATGAAATCTCTGAGTGCTATAAATTGAAAAATAAGCATAATAGAGAAGATAAGGGTAAGCAACCCGAAAAATCTGCCGAAGCTAGTTTTGTAGAAACTGAATCTGATGGGGAGTGTTTTATTGCTTCTGGTACTGAACAAAGGTCAAACAATGAATGAGTTCTTGATTCTGGTTGTACATTTCATATGTCTCCTAATAGAGACTGGTACCACTTATGAATCTCTTAATGGTGGTCTTGTCTTAATGGGCAACGATGCCCAATGCAAAGTTGTCGGTAAAGGCACAATCAAAATCAAGACACATGATGGAGTCGTCAGAACTTTGACCGGTGTCAGACACGTCCCTGATTTGAAACGGAATATCATTTCTCTAGGCACTCTTGAATCTCAAGGGTGTAGATACTCAACTGAAGGTGGAGTTTTGAAAGTGTCCAAAGGAGCTCTTGTGTTACTAAAGGCAATTCGATCTGGTAGTTTGTATTTGCTGCAGGGTTCAACTGTTACAGGTTCTGCAGCCGTCGCCTCATCCAACAAAGACAACACGAAGTTGTGGCATTTGAGGTTTTGATCAACAAACAAGATTTCATGGCAAGAGAGTATTTCCGGTCAAAAGGAGATCAAGGTGGAGATTTGTTGTGCTCTCCTTTGTCTTTCAACATTCAAGTCTTCCTTTGCTGCCATTCAAGTCGTCCTTTGCTGTCATGGCTGCAGTCTTCCTTCAAAAACAATGGCTGTGGTCTTCAACAAAAGCTGCTGGGCGGCTTCAACAATTACAGCTTATATATATATATATATATATATATATATCATTGTCAAACTTTAACACCTACCTTAGGTGTATATATATGTATGTTTATATCCTTCCTAAAGAGCACAACCCGCAGCAAGCCGAAGAGAGAACAAACCTCAGGGAATTTCAATCTCTCTCTCATAATTTCTCTCCCTTATATTTTCTTCTTTTCTCTACTTCTAAATTGAGTATTTCTATACTCGTAGAGAATCTGTAAAGGGCTATTTTATCTTGTTAGCCTAAAGAAAATATTTTGTACTCCTATCAATTTTAGTGGAATTTTTGGCTCTCTTGCCGGTGGTTTTTTACCTCTATTTAAAGAGGGGTTTTCCACCTAAAAACCTTGGTGTCAATTTTACTATCTTTATTAATTTCTCGTAATCTTTGGTTGAGTTTATTTGGCTTCCGCACTCTGTAATCCCTACAACTTGTTCGAAGTAATCCTTGGATGATTTGGAGGCCCGATTTCGAGGTTAGCTCGAAGTGAGTATGGGCTGCTTATTTGAAATCCAATTTCGAGGTGGGCTTGAAGTAGCTATGGATTCTGCGATGTCCAATTTCGAGGTGAGCTCGAAGTGAGATGGACCGAGTATTTTGAAATCCAATTTCGAGGTGAGCTCGAAGTAGTTATAGATTTCGTGAAGTCCAATTTTGAGGTGAGCTCGAAGTAGTCATGGATTCCGTAAAGTCTAATTTCGAGGTGAGCTTGAAGTGGGGATGGACAGTACTTTGAATTTCAATTTCGAGGTGTGCTCGAAGTAGATATGATGAATCCTGAAATCAACAAGATGTATTTCATGTTAATAGACTTGAGATATAATATTGTTTTCACCTTGCTAAGTGTTTATACAAAGTACTTCTTTAAATGATTAGCATGCCACGGATGTAGTAACATTTTTCCTTCTTGATCCATGAGGCGGTATGTTCCTGGGTGCACTTCGTCTTTGATTAGGTAGGGGCCCTCCCAATTTGGTGACAGTTTGTTTGTAGTGATTTGCTTGGTTGTCCCTTCAATCTTCCTCAGCACCCAGTCGCCAACGCAAAGTGGTCTTTTCGCTAGATTCTTGTCATGGGACTGCTTGGTTTTCTGTTTAAAAACTTCCATTTTTAATCGAGCTGCTATCCTCCTTTCTTCCAGTAGGTCTAAATCTATGCACCGTCGTCGCTTATTACTTTCAGCATTGTAGACGGAAACTCTGTATGACGGGAGTGCGAGTTTGGCTGGAGATATGACTTCCGATCCTAACAGTAAGACATACGTTATTTCGCCTGTGGGGCCCCTAGCAGAAGTTCGGACTGCCCAAAGAGTTGTTGGGAGTTCGTCGACCCATTTGTTGGATTTTCCTTCTAGGTTCTTCTTCAGCGCCGTCAGTACTAATTTGTTCACCGCCTCTGCTTGACCGTTGCCTTTGGGATGCGCGACCAACGACTTCCAGTGCTTGATTCCCAAGCGGGTACACTCTGCCGTGAACTTCACCGAGAACTGAGTGTTGTGGTCAGTTACCACGGTGCGAGGTGCTCCGTACCTGCACAGTATAAAGTCATGCAAGAAATTTAGAACATTTTCTTCGGTGGGAGCCGCTAGGGCCTCTGCCTCTATCCATCTAGAGAAATAATCTACGGCCACCACCAGGTATTCGCTTCCTCTGGACTTGGGAAATTTGCCCATTAGGTCAATTCCCCACATGTCAAAGGGTCATGCTGCCAAAACCGGAGTCTGGGGTATGGAAGGTAATCAAGGTATCCTCCCGAACTTCTGACAGACTTCGCATCGTCTAACGAAGTCTTTCGCGTCTTTTCGCAATGTTACCCATTAAAATCCCTAGTTTATGATCTTTTCTAAAAGGGGTCTGAATCCGAGATGTCCGCCACATATGCCTTCATGTATTTCTTCTAGTATGGACTGGGTGAGATTCGGTGAGATACAGCGAAGTAAGGGCCTGGTAAACGAACGACGATATAGGATACCATTGATTACCGTGTACCAGGTAGCTCATTTTTGTATCTGTCTCGTCTTGTTCTTGTCTTCGGGTAAAATATCCGAGGTTATGTAATCCCGTAACTCGTCGATCCAAGTGGGAGTATCAGTTGACTATCGTAAAGGAAAGACGGCTTCAGGAGTCGAGGCAAGCTCTATCATTACTCCCAGATTGTTGGGAGTTTCCCCTGATGCTATATTTGCTAACCTGTCAGCTGACTCGTTCTGACTTCGGCCTATTTCCTTGAGCGAAAAATGGTGGAATCGAGCGGCTAATCGTTCAACCTTATCAGCATATCCTTTTAAATTATCAGAATTTACGGAATACTCTTGATTTACCTGCCCTACTACGACTTGAGAGTCGCTAAATACTTCTAGAGCTTCGACTCCGACTTCCAGAGCCCACAGTAGACCGAGGACGAGGGCTTCGTACTCGGCTTGATTGTTAGATAACACATAATCGAGTCTTACACTTCGAACTTCTTCGTAATGTCTCGAAGGTGATTTTAATATGATACAAACTCCGGCCCCTTGAGAATTGACTACCCCGTCCACCATCATGGTCCAAGTGTTCTCTTGTGCGGGTGTCGGTGTGGTGCTTTCATGGGGCAATGACTCCGTGAAGGAAAGTTCTGCGAGGAAGTCCGATAGAGCCTGTGCCTTAATTGATGTTCTTGGCTTGAATTCAAGATCATATCCGCATAGCTCAATGGACCATCGTAGCATTCTCCCGGCAATTTGTGAAAAACTTGTTTCAGCGGGTGGTTGGTGTAGACGACCACGGTGTGGGATTCGAAGTAAGCATGAAGTTTGCGTGTATTGATTACTAAAGCGAAAGCAAGTTTTTCGATATGTGAATAGCGTACCTCGGCGTCCCATAGGATCCGGCTGACGAAGTAAACCGGTATTTGCTTATCCTCCACATTTCTTACCAAAACCGACGCTACCGCCAGTTGTGAGATGGAGAGGTACATATATAATACCTCGCTCGTTAAAGGTGCACTCAATAGCGGTAACTTCGCTAAGTAATTCTTCAAATCTTCCCAGGCTCTGGCGCATTCATCGGTCCATACAAACATCTTCCCTGCGGTTTTGAGCGGTTTGAAGAAAGGTACGCATTTCTCGTCGGATTTAGATATGAATCTTCCCAATGCGGCTATGCATCCATTCAGGCGTTGAATATCCTTGATACATCGAGGTTCGGTAAGTGCTGATACGACCTCCACTTTGTGCGGGTTTACCTCGATGCCCCGCTCTAACATCATAAAGCCAAGGAATTTATCGGTCTTCATTCCGAAGCTGCACTTCGTGGGATTAAGCATTAATCCGTACTTCGACAAGGAAGAAAATGTTTCCCTCAAGTCATCGAGGTGAGAACCCCCGCGCTTGGTCTTGATAACCATGTCGTCCACATATATTTCTACGTTCCCTCCTATTTGTTGTTGCAAAACCTTATTCATCATCCTTTGGTATGTTGCTCCGGCGTTTTTGAGTCCGAAAGGTATCACATTATAACAATAGGTTCCTCCAGCTGCTCGGAACGAAGTGTGAATTTGGTCTTGCGGCCACATTCTAATCTGATGATACCCCGAAAAAGCATTCATAAGGCTGAGGAATTTGTACCCCGAGGTTGAATCCACGAGGGCATCAATGCGGGGAAGGGGATAACAGTCCTTCGGGCATGCCTTATTCAAATCCGTGTAATCCACACACATTCTCCACTTCCCATTCGACTTCTTCACCATCACCAAATTTGCCAACCAAGAAGGATATTCTACTTCCCTTATAAAATTAGATGCCAATAACTTCTGTACTTCGTCTTGCATGCTTTTGATCTTCTCTTCACCGAATTGTCTTGCTTTCTGTCTAACGGGCTTAGCTTTGGGATCGATGTTAAACTTGTGTTCTGCGATGTCTGGCGATACCCCTTGCATGTCCTCGACTTTCCAGGCGAAGTTGGAGAGGTGCTCTGAGAGGAATTGTACCACCTGTTCCCTCACAGGTGTTTGTAAATGTCTTCCTATTCTTGCATTCTGTTCAGGGTGGTCGGGATTGATCGGGACTTCGTCATACTCCTCCAGTCCAGGTTTTATTTTGTCAACGCAATGTACCCGCGTCGAAGCGGCTTTCGGCCTTGCTTCCTTTATGGCTAACACATGCACTGTAGTCGACTGTGAAGTGGTTTGTTGCTGTCGAGATTTGAAGACATGAGCAAGAAGACTTTTTGGATTGCTTCTTACATGGCCGATCCTATTCCTCGTGGCGAACCATACTTGTTGATGCGAGGTCGAGATTATTAACTCAAAAGCGGAGTGTGCCGGAGTGCCTAAAATGGCGTTGTACGTGGAATCGACATCCACCACATAGAACTTGACTTCTTCACAGCGGGAACAGAAGTCAGACCCCAAAGTTACATTAATTTTAACCGTTCCCTTGACTCCGATCTTGTGCGCCGTGAATCCTTCTAGCACCATATTGCTGGGTTTCAAAAGTGTATCCTCCATGCCCATTTCTCTGAAGCATTTGTAGTATAATATATTTTTGGTTGCGCCGGTGTCGATCAACACTCTTCTCACACGGCACTTATCGATACCCTTCGCTGCCATGCCAACCTCCAATATGATGGGGGTTACCCTCGCCTCCTCATTCAGCTCTAAGTCCTAGTCAGAGAATGTTATGGGCTCTAAGGAGAGTCTGTCGAAGTGACACACCGGTACTAGTTTGTTTAGATTATGGATCTTTCGCTTTATTTGCTTGATAGAAGCTAATTGGGGCGTGATTACTTCGATTACCCTTTCCCCTTTTTCCTTGGGTTGTTCCGCGAGATACTCCTTTAGGTGTCCTTCGCGCGCCAATTTCTCAATCGTACGCTTCAACTGATAACAATTCTCGGTTGTGTGGCCGCAGTCTCTGTGGAAGTCGCAGTACTTAGATTTGTCTTTAGTGGAGGTGTTCTGTGCTCGCGTAGGCGGGGCATCCTGGGTCCCGTACTTTTGCTTAATAACAGTGACGAGATTTTCCTTTGGAATGTTCAGCGATGTAGATGACTCAGCCTTTCTAGCCCTGTTCTTTCCCTTCCGGTCCCGAGGAGAGTCGTCATGGTATCTTTCTCTCCTCGCGTTCCACGATAAACTAGCGCTGTCTTCGGCCAGGGCCACTTTCCGAGCTACGCTGAATACTTCGCCGATGGTCTCCGGCTTCTTGATCTGTAATTTTGTAAACAACATTTTTGAGCGAAATCCCCCCTCGAAACACGTGATCACCGTGTCTTGACTGATGCCCTCGATCTCATCATATGTGCGCTTGAATCGCTCTAAGTAAGCGAGGAGAGGCTCGTTTTCCCTTTGATTGATGTTGGTGAGGTCTCCCCTTATCTTCGGAATTTTGCCGGCTGTGCTAAATTTGTCCAGGAAGGATTTCTCTAGGTCGCGCCACGAGTCAATGGTGCGGGGCTTGAGTGATGCAAACCAAGTCAAGGCTTTGTCCGATAAGGTACTGGGGAAGGCCTTGCAAAGGAAAACTTCGCTATTGGTTACTAAGGCCATGGTGTACTTGAAGCGGCAGACGTGCTCCTGAGGCCTACTTAGCCCTGAGTACAAGGCCAGCTGAGAGATCTTCAACGAAGGATCGGGGACGGTAGAGTGAATCCATCTGGTGAAAGGACTAGTCTCCATCAAATGGTCTTTCTGACTCCGGTTTCCCTGTGCTTTATCTGGACTGTGCTCCCTTCTGTGTCTCTTGGTTCGATGTTTAGACCGGTAATTTTTGTCTTCCGCCTGCTTGCCTTTTGGCTGACTCTCCGCGACTTCGCTGACGAGCCAGAACGGTGTCTTCCTGGAGTGGGGGTCTTGTTCTCCCGGATGTCTGCTTACCGCCGTTGGGGACTTGGTTGGCAACGGTTGGTAACATTCCCCGTCGATGGCCGGGATAGTTGGTGGGGCCAAACCCGGTCTCCCGAGCTCGGTCTGGTGTCGCATTGATAGCCGTGAGAGATCTCGCTCCCTGCGAAGTTGCTCGACCTCCTTCCGTAGGTCGTCGATCTCCCTGCCATACTCAGCATGACTAAACCCTTTGTCATATGCCGTTTCCCGAGGTGTGGGGACTTCGTGCGAGGTCGCCCGGGGATCGACACGTTCGATGACAGAGCGGTACCGAGGTTTTGTAGGGGCCGACATGGGGCGATACTCTTCTTGGCGAGGTACCAGGGTAGGGGTGTCGAAGCGAAGTCCACGTTCCGTTGACTATCCAGCCATTTGTGATCTTGGGCGATGAAGGAAAACTCTTCGTTCTTGGTAACGGAACTAAACTGATTCGTCTGAATTTGGTTTGGTATTGAATGTCGAGAAAACGTGGATGTGATAGCCAGTCTCTGCCAATTATGAGGGCGAAAGTGGAGGAAATAACCTGCAAGAGGGAGTGAAGTTCAATCGGAGGGTGAGGGACCTCCGGCGAACCCTCCGACGGTCAAGTCAGCGTCTTGGAATCTGACAAGGAAATGGAGAGAGAGAGAGAAATTGACAGAGACTATTGTAGAGATATCTGAGCTTACCTTTTGCTCCTTGAAGGGCGGTATTTATAGGAGCAAATGACCCTATGATGAGGGGTCCAATATTTGTAAAATCCCAAAATATCCCACTGTTGTAGGGATATTTTGCAAGATACTTCTAATCGAAAAATGCTTTGGTCAACAAATATTCTTGAGGGGAATACTCTGGAGAATTCCATACTGGACGTCAGCCTTCATTCTGTCACAAAGTGGAACTTCGGACTTCGGCGATTATAGACGCGAAGTCGCACTTATTTGGGAAAATGTAACAGACCCTCTTCCACGTCAGCATTGACTATTTTGGACTTCTCAATATATATACTCAAAAGCAGTACAACTGTGGACGTTGAATTATATCTACTAGAGATGATGAAACTCTACAAGAAGAAATAGAAAGTAGCAAAGGTTTCTCGATCTCTAAAGTAGAACCCTTTTGGAGAAGAGAGATGAAGTAGTCCATGAATTGAGCTTCACATGGGATTGTGATTGGTCCATCACTCGGGAGTCCATACTCTTCTTCTGCCATTCTCAAGAGCTCTCTAAAGATGTAATTGTTGAGGTAAGAAATGGGGAAAGAGTATCTCTTTTGATCGACGGTGTAAATCACAACATGCCCTTTTTCTGCTACTTGGGATGATGATGATGATGAACAGCTGCTACTTTCTGGCAAGGTTATGTGTTTTCTTCCAAGGGCGGCTTTTCTTTACCACTTTTTGGCCATTCTGATGAGTTTTCTTGAGCTGATCATGCCTGATTTCTTGATATATGAAGAATAAAATTGGAAGCTTTATGAAAGCTATTGACTTTGCTGCCTTTGGTGAGTTGATGAAGTGGATGAGAAATCTGAAGTATATATATATAGTTATAACTAGCTAGGCCAAAAATAAAAGAAAAGAAACAGTAGTAAATAATAAATGAATAACAGGGTGCAGGACTTGATCTTGATGGAAACAAGAGCATGTGAAATTCAGTGAATTTGTAGGCTCTTGGCTTGTGATTATGTTGGAAACATATATATATATATATATATATATATATATATATGTATTTCATTACAAATTAGGTGCTTTTCTTTTTCTCTACATATATATTATATATATAGTTTTCATTAATTTCTAAGGCCACCTCTCTTACCAATATATTGTACAACAAGGTTTGATCAGTCCATGGCATTGTCCGGTGGTTGTGGGATAATATGTTGGCTATTTATTATAAAGTCTAAATACTGAGAAAGTGAGTGCATTTATGAAAAAATTGGGGTCAGTGCATGTGTATGTATAGCTATAATGGAAAGGGATGTGTGCCCGAGAGCTCTGCTTATTGAACTGCAAACAAAAATAATCCCTAATTAATTTTAGGCATTAGTTTCTTGTGAGAAGCATTTATATAATCTAAGAAATTGAAATTTCAAGAAACCAAGCACATGGCATTTTTATGGTTGATTAAGAAACAACAATTCTCATAAGCCTTAATCAAGAACAGACATATGTGGTTCTACAAAATTGCAGGTAAGCAAGCAAACAACCTGACAGTATAACATGGACTTGCACCCCAAGTATTAATTAATTACTACAATATGCAATTATAGCAAAATCAATTAAGCCAACACCACACTTAATATATATATACACACTTCTTCCTAGCTTCTCATCATCACCTATATCTTCAATTCATTCTTGAAATTAAGCTCCAATATCCTTTCTTTATTTTTTCCAATAAATTTATATATATCAATGATGATGATGATCAGCACCAGAAAACTCATAAGGATGGCAAGAAAGTGGCAAAGAAAAGCAGCCATTGCAAGAAAGCGTATAACTTTGCTCAAAAAGGAAGTGAGTACTGATTGAAGTACTAGTACAAGTTCATCATCCCCAGTGGCAGAAAAAGGTCATTTTGTAGTGTACACGGTTGATAAAAAACGGTACTCCTTTCCCATTGCTTACTTTGAACAATTACATCTTCAGATAACTCCTAAGAATGGCTGAGGAAGAGTTTGGATTGCCGAGTGACGGACACATCACAATTCCATTGGAAGCTGAATCCATGGATTGCTTGCTCTCAATCATCCACCGGAGAGCAACAGAAGAAGCACTGGAGAAAGCTTTGCTGCATTCCATTAAAGAGTATAGATGTTCATCTGATATTTGTATGGTTGATCAATGGAAGATTGACCAACAACATAGTCATTCTTTAGTACCTTGTTTTTGAGTATTCATTGATCAGAACAGTATATAAATACAGGAACTAATTCTTGATGAAATTTATAGAAAATACACATTTTCTCAAATACCAATGGAGTTACTTAATTAGTTTCTCAAATACATTAATGGATTGATGGATAGTCCTCCATAAAATATAGAGTTGAAACCAAGCCTATACAGTGAAAATGGTATGCAATACTCCCAAAGAAACGTCTGATACATTTGTCAAACTTTTCTCAAAGAAGAATGATATAAGACTTCATGTCACGCTCCGAATCCGGGCTTAGTTCGTGAACTAAATTTCCAAATTCAAGAATATGACACGACTACACTCCTTAGATTTCTCCAAAGAATGTAAAGCCACTTACTTTCAATTATTCAACAAGAAACAGTAAAATTATTAATTTAAATAATCTATAAAATATTATCCACAATTTTTAACTTTCTTCAATAATAAAACTTCAACTCAAAAATTCAAATTTCCAAAGCAACAAGAATTCACTCTAAACTCTTATTCAAAATCATCTGTCCATTAATCATCTTCTAACTCAGAATCACATCCTTTAAAAACAATCTTTTTAATTAAAAGAAAACAATATACATGTGTTTAAATAATAATAATAATAATAGTTCGTACTTTTATCTTTAAAGCACAAAAAAACAAAACATAAATTAAATGTTAAATAAAAACATCGAGCAAAACAACGTAACAAAAATCATTCAATTAATATCTTTCATTTTTCATTTTTTTTCTTTTCTTTGACTATTGGGGGAATAATATAAATATTTCGCGAATGGGTCTTAACTGATATGAGTTCCTAACTTTATACCCGTTAGGAAATGACCTTACTTGTATCTTATATCTTGGTGGCTTTTTGTCCATGTCAATGGAAATCTTATAAACGGTGGAACATGTTCCTTCCATTGCTATCCATCAAGTTAATCCCCAATAAAATTAAATATAAAAACATTACATATAATTTACTTTTATAAAACTTCTATGTAAAAATACTTAAACATTCTAAAATATTTAAAAAATATCAAAATGAGAAATTATTCTTTTTTAAAGTGATAATCGCCAAACTCAAAACATAATTTAAATATATGTATAATATTTAATATAAAACATCACGACAATCTTTTGAATTCTCGGTAGTATCAGATATATATATATATATATAATAAAAAGAATAAGGAAATATAATCTTCGAAAATCTCGGCTGTATCATATATAATATATATATATATATATATATATATATATATAAAGAATAAGGAAATATAATCTTCTGAATTTCTGGCGGTATCAGATATATATAAATAAAAGAAAACATGTATACTCAAGAATTTTATAAATCAACGATTAATTTCAAGATTTTAAACTTTCAAGAATTTTATAAATCAATGATTAATTTCAAGATTTTAAACTTTCAAAATTTTACTAAGCAAATAATAATTAATCAAACAATTTCTTTCACATATCAAAACCTTCAAATTCAATACTTAAAAAAAATTATTCATACTATAGATAAAAGCAACAGAGAAGGATAGTCCACCTACCTCGATTGAGCGTTTAGCGTACTTCTGATACTTCAGTTAACTCAAATATTCCGCTCTTAAATTCCCTTAAGACTCTATCAGAAATCCATAATACGAACATTAAAACTAAATTCATAGTTGATAACTTAATCATACGATCTTAATAATAAAAAACACTAAAGACTACTTACCTCTTTCAACAACTTCTCGGTATTGAGAAAACCTTTGCCTCTGATGGCTATCGCGTTCTGAAATAAAAGAAAACCATAATAAAACCAAATAATCATGCTTATGCCTATATTTATAATTACTCTTATATCTCACTTATAACTATTAACATTAAGTCCTCACACTATTAAATAATAAATAAAGTCCCAAAAATAAAATTAGGGTATTACATTCTACCCCCATAGAAAAAGTTCCGTCCTCGAAACTAATGTACCTTATTCCTCAAACAAATATGGATATTTAGTGCGCATATCTTCCTCCAATTCCCATGTGGCTTCCCTTGGGGTGTGATTGGTTCATTGCACTTTGACATACGGTATACTTCTTCTTCTCAATACTTGTTCTTTATGATCAACAATTTTCATTGGAACTTCTTCATAATTTAAATTCTCTTGAACATGTAAAGGTTCCACTTCTAACACACGACTTTCATCCAGAACATAACACCTCAATTGTGACACGTGGAAGACATTGTGTACTCTGGATAAAGCAGGTGGTAAAGCTAGTTGATATGCTAGTTGTCCAACTCTCTCTAATATTTCAAAAGGTTCCACAAACCTTGGACTTAACTTTCCACTCATGCCAAATCTCATAACACCTTTTGTCAGTGAGACTCTTAAATATACCTTTTCTCCTTTATGAAATTCCAACGGTCTCTTTTTTGTATTTACCCAACTTCTTTGTCGATCTTGAGCTGTCTTCAAATGTTGTCTTATCAATGTCACCTTCTCTTTAGCTATTTGCACTAATTTCGGACCGGTTATGCTCTTTTCCCCAACTTCATCCCAATAAGTGGGGGAGCGACATCTTCTCCCATACAAAGCTTCAAAAGGAGCCATACCAATGCTAGATTGATAACTGTTGTTGTATGAAAACTCCACTAAGGTTAGGTAATCTACCCAATTACCTTTAAAATCAATGACACAAGCTCGAAGCATGTCTTCTAAAATTTGAATTACTCTCTCCGATTGACCATCAGTTTGAGGATGAAAATCAGTACTTAGGGATAATTTGGTACCAAAGGATTCATTTAGACTTTTCCAAAAATGAGATACAAATCGAGAATCACGATCTGATACAATTGATATTGGTACACCATGTAATCGAATTATGTTATCAATGTATAAGCGTACCAATTCTTCCATGGCCATAGTGGCCTTCATTGGAAGAAAATGAGCTGACTTCGTTAGTCTATTCACTATCACCCATATTGTATCTCTACCAGTTCTGGATTTAGGCAATCCTACACAAAATCCATAGTCACGTATTCCCATTTCCATTCTGGTATCTCTAATGGTTGTAATAGGCCTCCGAGTCGTTGATGTTCAGCTTTCACCTTTTGACAAACCAAACAACGAGATACAAAGTCTGCAATGTCTTTCTTCATTCCCTTCCACCAAACGTTTGTCTTCAAGTCCCTGTACATTTTTGTTCCTCCTGGGTGTATCGAAAATTTGGTGTTATGCGCCTCCTTTAATACTTCTTGCCTCAACTGTATATTATTTGGTACCCATAATCTGCCTCGAAACCATAAACTACTGTCTGTGTGCATTTGAAAATCTGAACCCTCGTGTACTTGATTATTTATTTGGTTTGCACCTTCATCACTTTCTTAGGCTGTCTTAATCCTTTCAATTAATGTTGGCTGAGCTAGAAGGGCAGAAAGTGTTCCATCCATACGTTCACCAACTTCAATCTCCAACTTCTCAAATTCTATAATCAACTGTTCTTGTTGAGTCCACATAGTTGCTAGCATCCCTGATGATTTTCTACTTAAAACATCTTCTACCTTGTTGGCCTTTCTAGGATGATAACTAATTTTTAAGTCGTAGTCTTTCAGTAACTCCAACTATCTTCGTTGCCTCATGTTTAATTCCTTCTGCGTGAAAAGATACTTTAAGCTTTTATGATCAATGAACACCTCACACTGTTCTCCATACAAATAATGTCTTCAAATCTTTAGAGAAAACACCACTGCTGCTAATTCCAAATCATGGGTAGGATAATTTTGCTCATATGGTTTCAACTGTCGAGAAGCATATGCAATTACCCTACCATTCTGCATTAATACGCATCCTAGACCATGTTTCGAAGCGTCGCTATAAATTTGAAACCCTCCAGATTCAGTCGGAAGTGCTAAAACAGGTGCTGATACTAACTTTTGTTTCAATTGTTGAAAACTCTTCTCACATGTTGGACTCCACTCAAACTTCGTTCTCTTTTGAGTCAAACGAGTCAGAGGCATAGTGATTGAAGAGAAGCCTTCAATAAACTTCCGATAGTATCCTGCAAGACCAAGAAAACTACGAATCTCAGTAACATTGGATGGTTTAGGCCAATCTACAATTGCTTCTATTTTTTTTGGATCCACGGATACACCTTCTCCAGATATCACATATCCCAAGAAATTCACACTTGGGATCCAAAATTCACATTTTGAACACATAGCATACAACTTATTTTCTTGAAGCGTTTGTAGTACCATTCTTAAATGCTCTGAATGTTGTTCCTTCGATGATGAGTAGATAAGAATATCATCAATGAATACCACCACATAGATATCCAACTGTTCTCTGAATACTCTGTTCATTAAATCTATAAAATAAGTTGGAGCATTTGTTAATCCAAATGGCATCACGAGAAACTCATAATGTCCATATCGAGTTCTAAATGCACTTTTAGGAATATCTTCCTCCTTCATCTTCAATTGATGATATCCAGATCGAAGGTCAATCTTAAAAAATATTGTGGCATTCTTCAGTTGATCAAAGAGATCATCTATTCAAGGCAATGGATACTTATTCTTTACAGTGACCTTGTTCAACTCTCTATAATCAATACATAACCGCAAGCTCTCATCCTTCTTCTTCACAAATAAGACTGGTGCTCCCCATGGTGAAACACTAGGCAGAATGAACTTCATATCCAGTAGTTCTTGAAGTTGTCCTTTCAATTCCTTAAGTTCAACTGGTGCCATTCTATAAGGAGTCTTAGAGACAGGTTCTGCTCCAAGAATGAGATTAATCTCAAAATCAACTTCACGTTTAGGAGGTAAACCTAGTAATTTCTCTGGAAATACATCAGGAAACTCACAAACAATTGGTACATCTTCCACGTTCGGGATATTCTTCTTTGAATCCATCACATATGCCAAGTATCCTGTACATCCTTTTTGTAAGTATTTAGAAGCCTTTATCACCGAGATAGTTGGTGTGATCTTCTTTTTACTGCACTGGTATGTACCTTGATATTTGAATTTATCCTTTTCAGGTATTCTAAATTCCACACACTTTTCTCTACAATTAATTGTGGCATGATTTTGGGATAACCAATCCATACCTAAGATTACATCAAAATCAGATATGTCAATCAAAATAAAACTAGCAAGAAGTCTATGTATCCCAATATCAACTTGATAATCTTGAATAATATGGTTAGAATTGAGAATCTTTCCTCTAGGGGTAGCAATATGATAAGTATCAACATGGCACTAATCCAAGGGTCTTAGCAAATTTATGAGACATAAAGGAGTGAGTAGCACCACAATCAAATAAGGCATAAGCTGGGAGTACATTGATAGATAGTGTACCTGCAACCACCTCATTGGACTCATCTGCTTCCTGTCGAGTCATAGTAAACACCCTTACATTAGACTTCTTTTGTTGTGGCTGTGAAGGCTGTTGCAGTGCTGGCTTGTCACAGGATTTAGGCCTTGCTGGCTTAGGCTTAGGACAATCTGCAATTCTGTGACCTATCTCTCCACAATTAAAACATGCTGCAGTCTTGAATCTGCATTCATCAAAATGTAATCTACCACAAGTCTCACAAGACTTCTTTTGCAAGGAAGTTTCACCCTGACTCTGTTTTGTATTGGATAGTAGCCTCCTTCTCTGTACTTGGGAACTTCCAGTGCTTGGCCTAACATTCCACCCTTGCTGACTGTTAGTGGGTCTGAACCTTTTTTTTACTCTTTCTGCATCACCCACTCGAATATCAGACTCTATTCGAATAGGCCTCATATGTAAGAATCTTCATAATCCCGTGAAGGTACGGACGACAGTCTAGCCTGAATTCGTCTCAAAAGTCCATCTTCAAAATGAAGCAGCCTCAATCTACTGTTTCCCATCAACTCAGGTACAAAGAGTTAAACTTATTCGCATATTCAACCACAGACATTGACTCAGTCTGCCTCAGATTAAAGAATTGTCTCTGCTTCTCAAGGCGAAGTGAGTCCGGAAAATAATGATCCAGGAACGCCTTTTTGAATACCTCCCAATCTATAGGCTCATTTGTAGATACATATGCTAGTGAAGCTCCTTTCCACCATCTTTGTGCATCTCCGACTAAAAATGGTAAGACAACTTTACCCCTAACTTCTATGGGTACCTCCAGAACCTCGAAATTTCGTTCTATCTCTCTCAACCACTTCTCAGCTTTCTCAGGGTCTGCTCCACCATCAAAAGTTGGTACGTTGGTCTCCTTCAGATGCTCGTAATGTGCTTTAGTACTGGTAGCCGCATTCTGAGAGCGTCGCTCTTGAGACTGTTGAAGTTGCTACTGAACTTGCATCACTTGAGTCATCGTATTGAGTAATGCAATCATTTCTGGGGCCATAGTGAAAACAGGAGGTGGAGGATCTCTCCTACCGTCACGATCATCGTTTGCAACTCCATCTCTTTGCCTACGTGCCCTTCTATTCCAATTAGCTAGAGGAACATTCATTTCATCATTCTCCTACTCGCCCATTACATCAGAATGATCACCTTCTCTGAAAGTCTCAGCCCTTTTACCATGATTCTACTATTGGTGGTAAAAATTTCCCAAAGAAAATGAATATAGTCATTTAAAATAATAATAATAATAATAAAAACACAAAACATAAATATAAATAAACAAAAAAATCAATTCCTTAAATTTCTATGTTCTACTGCAATCCATACTTTCTTAATCCTAAAAGGCAAATCAATTCTTAATTTGTGAATCATAACCTACTGCTCTGATACCACTAAATGTCACACCCCGAATCCAGGCCTAGTTCGTGAACTAAATTCCCAAATTCAAGAATATGACACGGCTACACTCCCTAGATTTCTCCAAAGAATGTAAAACCACTTACTTTCAATTATTCAACAAGAAACAGTAAAATTATTAACTTAAATAATCTATAAAATATCATCCACAATTTTTAACTTTCTTCAATAATAAAACTTCAACTCAAAAATTCAAGTTTCCAAAACAATAAGAATTCACTCTAAACTCTTATTCAAAATTATCCGTCCAGTAATCATCCTCTAACTCAGAATCTTCCATGTCATCTGTAAAGTGGGAAACATAGGGGTGAGTATAAAAATACTTAGTAGGCAGAACATCTCACATCCTTTAAAAACAATCTTTTCAATTAAAAGAAAAAAATATACATGTGTTTAAATAATAATAATAATAGTACTTTACCATACTTTTATATTTAAAGCACAAAAAGACAAAACATAAATTAAATGTTAAATAAAAACATTGAGCAAAACAACGTAACAAAATCATTCAATTAATATCTTTCATTTTTCGTTTCTTTCCTTTTCTTTGACTATTGGGGGAATAATATGAATGTTTCGCGAATGAGTCTTAACTGATATCAGTTCCTAACTTTATACCCGTTAGGAAAGGGCCTTACTTGTATCTTATATCTTGGTGGCTTTTTATCCATGCCAATGGAAATCTTATAAACGGTGGAACATGTTCCTCCCATTGCTATCCATCAAGTTAATCCCCAATAAAATCAAATATAAAAACATTACATATAATATACTTTTATAAAACTTCCATGTAAAAATACTTGACATTCTAAAATATTTAAGAAATATCGAAATGAGAAAATATTATTTATTTTAAAGTGATAATCGCGAAACTCAAAACATAATTTAAATATATGTATAATATTTAATCAAAATTTTATATAAAACAAAGAAATATAATCACGACAATCTTCTGAATTCTCGGCAGTATCAGATATATATATATATATATATATAGTAAAAAGAATAAGGAAATATAATCTTTTGATAAATCAACGATTAATTTCAAGATTTTAAACTTTCAAAATTCTACTAAGCAAATAACAATTAATCAAACAATTTCTTTCACGTATCAAAACCTTCAAATTCAATACTTAAAAAAATTATTCATACTATAGATAAAAGCAGCGGAGAGGGATAGTCCACCTACCTCGATTAAGCGCTTAACGTACTTTCTGATACTTCGGTTAACTCAAATATTACGCTCTTAAATTTCCTTCAGACTCTATCAGAAATCCATAATACGAACATTAAAACTAAATTCATAGTTGATAACTTAATCATACGATCTTAATAATAAAAAACACTAAAGACTACTTACCTCTTTTAACAAGGTATTGAAAAAATCCTTGTCTCTAACGGCTATCGCGTTCTGAGATAAAAGAAAACCCTAATAAAACCTAATAATCATGCTTATGCCTATATTTATAATTACTCTTATATCTCACTTATAACTATTTACCATTAAGTCCTCACACTATTAAATAATAAATAAAACCTCAAAAATAAAATTAGCGTATTACACTTCAAGTTCTTGAAAATGAATTACTGTGTTTATCACAACTGATCATGACAACTCTGGAGAGACCAGATGGATCCAGATGCACCAATTGGAGAGACCATGCATGATGAAAAGAATTTAATTGTCTATAATCTAAAACTTGAGTTTAGACGTTTTACTGTTGCACTACAAGGATGGCAAGATGAGGCATTTGGAATTTGAGAATCTATTTGTTGGTCAAGAAGTATTTGTCAAGTAAATGACTGGAGTTTCATTAAAGGGTAAGCTAAGATGAAGCACTTTATGCCAACCAGAGTAGAAGAAATTCAAAGCAACAATATAATATATTGGTGCATCTAAGAGAAGTGATGATAGAGGAAAGAATTATCAAAGTGAAGGAAGGAGATATGTATTCAAGGTGAGTTTTGATGGCAGAAAGTTTGAAGGATAATGTTACAATGGTGGAAAGAAGGGCTATATGGCAAAAGCTTGTAGATCAAAAAGGAGTTTGGAGAGCAATCTTGTAACATATGGAGAAGAATGAGATGCTGAGCATGCACTCTTTGCTATAGAAGAAGAATTAATCATGGCTTATGAGATGATTGGATGTAGGTAGTAATGAGAGATCTCACGTATTTGTTTTCAAGTTTTGAGGAAAGAAAATTGTTAGTAATGCCTTGAATTAATTATGTTTCGTACTTGGGATTTTATATAGAAAAACTTCCTATCTTCAAGGATAATTATCTCTTACAAGAATACCATCTCCTATTCTTATTAGAATATTATATTCTAAATTGATTAAGACATTGATTCCTAATTTGATTAGCATTAGAATTAAGATTGAGGCAATCCTCAAATCTATCTATAAATTCTAAGGATGATATAGCTCTAGTGGTTGGAGAACACACACATCACAACGATGTGTGGATTCTAGATTATGGGGCATCCTACCATATTTGTATGTACAAAGAATGGTTTACAACAAAGGTAGTGTCTCCATGGCAAATGACTATGTCTGCAAGGTGTTTGAAATAGGCTCTATTAAGATACAAATACATGATGGTACATTTTGTTTATTAAACAATGTGAGACATGTCCATCACATGACCAAGAATCTATTATCATTAATGGATCTAGACAATAATGGTTTTAATTTTCAAGGTGGTGCTAGTATTATACATGTCTGCAAAGGTTCTGATTTAGCTTTGAAAGGTGTTCAACAAGGTAGTGTGTATATTTTGTAAGGTTGTACCCTAGTTGGTTATGCTGATGTTATGTCATCTGAGATAGATGATATGATCAAACTATTAACAAAAGAGATAGTTATAAATCGAGCACTATCATGGTGAATCTAATACATCTGTTTATACGTCTAGCACTGTCATGGTGCATCTGGTACATCTATTTATCCCATACATTTGGCACTATCATGGTGCATCTAGTATATCTGTTTATTCTATATCTATGCAATTATTTTTGTATATATGATATATCTGTTTATTCTGACATTGTAATTGTACACCTGGCATCATCATGGTGCATCTGGTACATCTATTAATTATGTATGTTTGGCACAATCACGGCACATTTGTTTATACTGAACGACTGATATTGCCATAGTGCATCGAGTATATTTGCTTATTCTGAACTCTGGTACTATATAGTACATCTGCTACATCTGCTTATTCTAAACTCTGGCACTATAATAGTAAATCTGATACACCTGTTTATTCTTGAGGGATTCAAGTGAAGGTGGAGGTTAAAGGGTCAAGAGGTAATTTTACATATGGTAATGTTATTACCCAACTGTATCTACTACATTTATTTATTTTGAGGATTAAAGTCAAGGTGGAGATTTGGTAGTAATGACTTGAATCATTATGTCTCCAAAAATAATTGTACACCTGACACTAGCATTTGCATCTCGTACTATCTATTTTGAGGATTAAAGTCAAGGTCGAAATTTGTTGTATCTACTACATTTATTTATTTTGAGGATTAAAGTCAAGGTGGAGATTTGGTAGTAATGACTTGAATCATTATGTTTCCAAAAGTAATTGTACACCTGACACTAGCATTTGAATCTCGTACTATCTATTTTGAGGATTAAAGTCAAGGTGGAGATTTGGTAGTAATGACTTGAATCATTATGTCTCCAAAAGTAATTGTACACCTGACACTAGCATTTGCATCTCGTACTATCTATTTTCAAGATTAAAGTCAAGGTCGAAATTTGTTAGTAATACATTGAATCAACTATGTTTCATATTTTCGTGAGATTTCAGGTAGAAGAGCTTCCTATCTTCAAGGATAATTATCTTCCATCTCCAAAGATAATTATCTCATATTTTCAAGGATAATTATCTCCTTACTAGAATATCATCTCCTATTCTGATTAGAATATTATATTCTAAGTTGATTAAGACATTAATACCTAATTTGATTAGGATTAGGATTGAGACAATCTTCAAATCTATCTACAAATAGATTTAGTTTAGAAACATTTGTAATCAATTCATCAATAATCTGTTTTTATCAGAAGATTATGTGTAATCTCTGCTCCATCTGAATAAGAATCAAGACCTTTTTTTGTCGTGGATGTAGCTATCTCATCGATAGCTAAACACGTAATAATTCTATGTGTTTTATTCTTTTATTCTGTTAATTATATTTTTCACATTTTTCATAACAAAAATGAAATGAAGTAATTAAAAAAAATGATAAATCACACTTGAATCTGTTAAAAATTTGTATACTCTTCTATTCATATATCTATATTGGGAAGTAATTACAAGCTCTCTAAAGATATATATATACTCAAAAGCAATACAATTGTGGATGTTGAGTTCTATCTACTTGAGATGATGAAAATCTACAAGAAGAAATAGAAAGTAGCAAAGCTTTTTGAATCTCTAAAGTAGAACCCTTTTGGAGAAGAGAAATCAAGTAATCCATGAATTGAGCCTCACATGGGATTGTGATTGGTCCATCACTTGGGAGACCATATTCTTCTTCAGCCATTCTAAAGAGTTCTCTAAAGATGTAGTTGTTAAGGTAAGCAATAGGGAAAGAGTATCGCTTTTGATCGACCGTGTAAACAACAACATGCCCTTTTTCTGCTACTTGGGATGATGATAATGATGAAGAACATGCACTACTTTCTTGCAAGGTTATATTTTTCCTTCCAAGGGCAGCTCTTCTTTGCCACTTTTTGGCCATTCTGATGAGTTTTCTTGAACTGATCATGACTGATTTCTTGATATGAAGAAAAAAATTTAAAAGCTTTATGAAATCTATTGACCTTATTGCCTTTGATGAGTTGATGAAGTGGATGAGAAAACGGAAGTATATATACACCTACATATAGTTATAACTAAGCCAAAAAAAATTAAAATAGAAACCCTAATGAAAGGCACAGCATCGTGTAGGGCTAGTTGGACACATGAGCATGTGAAATTCAGTGAATTATATATGTTATAGGCCCTCCCTTGGCAGATGATTATGTTTGAAATATCTCTCCATTCCATTATAAATTATATATATATATATATATGTAGTTTTCATTGCCAGCTGCTTGAAAAAATTATTCATGAGACTAATAAGGTCACCTTACCATTGTATCATAAGGTTTGATCAGCCCATGGCATTAATTGTCCGGTGGTTGTGGGAGAAACATGGACCAAAATGTTTGCTACCAAATTGAAATTTCAAGAACGAAGCTTACAAGGCTTCTATTCATTGATGTTGATGAAACTTTTCTTAAGATCTAAATATGGAGGAGGTATTTATCCAAAAATGAAAAAAAAAAAAAGGTCACGGAGGAGCGCATTTTTGAAAATTTTGGTACAAGACCATGCATGTGTAATGGTTGTATTGGAAACAATGTGTGCCCGAGCTGCTCATTTAACTTCAAACAAAACAATCCCTCATTAATCTTAGGTATAAGTTTCTAGTGAGAAGCATATATATATATATATATAAGCTAAAAGCTTGAAATTCAAAGAGAAGCACATGGCATTTTTATGGATGATAGCGAAACAACAAATCTGATCCAAAATAGACATATATATTATGTGCTTCTCCAAATTGCAGGTAAGCAAGGAAATATTTTAATTCATTTCAACTATATAATTTTTATTTATACTCGATGGCATTAAGATAAATATTTAAAAAATTAAAAAATCCAAGATAATAAGATTATATTATTTGTGCATTTCAATTTCAATTAATATTAGGTCCATCATGAGATCATCCTTCATGGTTAATGCATAACATTGGGGATTAAACTAATCATATATATGTCTATCTTATGTAAGTTTAATTCAAAATAACTTTTTATTATTGTTTTTATTCAGACTAAATTAAGAAATAATTATAAATTAATTGTCCAATATTTTAATATTGTCAAAGAAATTCCTCCTTGTTTTGACAAGGTACGTATTCTATGTATATATTGTCTAAATAACTATTGGGAGGTGGTTGTATTTACCTCAGTTGTTGATTTCATGGCTTTGTAGTAATGTGAGCCATTTTTTTGTTTTATTTTTTTCAAAACTTAAACTATAGTAGTTTCTTTTATATATATATATTATGTCTCAAACTCATTATTTCTCAAAATTACAACTAAAGATATATCTTCTTGACTAGTATTGCATAATTGTTTATTAATTTTGTCTAAAGAAATGTTAATTTGGAGAAAATAAAATTAATGAAATTGAAGTAATACTAACCATTAAAAAGAAAAAATAATGTAAATCACAATTGAATCTTGTCAAAACAAATGTATATGTACTCTTCTATTCATATATTTATCTTGGGAAGTAATTAATTACAAGATCTCTAAATATATATACTCAACAGCAGTATAATTGTGGATTATGTTGGATTCTATCTTCATGAGATGATGAAAATCTACAAGAAGAAATAGAAAGTAGCAAAGCTTTCTCAATCTCTAAAGTAGAACCCTTTTGGAGAAGAGAAATCAAGTAACCCATGAATTGAGCTTCACACGGGATTGTGATTGGTCCATCACTTGGAAGTCCATACTCTTCTTCTGCCATTCTGAAGAGCTCTCTAAAGATATAATTGTTGAGGTAAGCAATGGGGAAAGAGTATCTCTTTTGATCGACTGTGTAAATCACAACATGCCCTTTTTCTGCTACTTGGGAGGATGATGATGATGAACAGTTGCCACTTTCTTGAAAAGTTATATGTTTTCTTCCAAGAGCAGCTCTTCTTTGCCACTTTTTGGCCATTCTGATAAGTTTTCTTGAGCTAATCATGACTGATTTCTTGATATGAAGAAAAAAATTGAAAGCTTTATGCAATCTATTGACCTTATTGCCTTTGATGAGTTGATGAAGTGAATGAGAGATATGATGTATATATATATATATACACCAATATGTATACAGTAATTAAGTAGGCCAAAAAGAAAAGAAAAGAAAAATAGAAATCCTTATTAAATGAATAACATGGGGATGGTGTAGGACTTGTTGGTGACAAGAGCATGTGAAATTCAGTGAATTATGTTTGAAACTTATCTCCATTTCATTACAAATTGGGTGTCCACATATATAACTTATTATAGCACAAGGTTTGATCACGGCAATGTTCAGTGGTTGTGGGATAAATAGGACCAATATGTTTGCTAGCAATTAAGTAGGGTATAGAGAACATGCATGCGTTCTGGTACGTACGTACGTAATAAATAAATAAATAAATAAATATATATATATATATATATAAATATATATATATAGCTGTATCGGAAACCATGGATTGCAGCCTGTGGCATTTTTATGGTTGACAAAGAAACAACACATCCCATAAGCAAACAAACAAACAACTTATTGACAGTATAACATGGACTTGCACCCCATGTTTTAATTAATTACTACATGCAATTATATATAGAGAATTAAAATCTATGAGCCAAGGCACTAATATATATATATATATATATATATATATATATTTCTTGCTAGCTTCTCATCATCAGCTATATATATCTTCAATTCATTCTTTGAATTAACCTTTAATATCCTTTCTTCATTTTCCCAATATATATATATATATATATATACATATATAGATATATATAATCAAACATGATGATCAGCACCAGAAAACTCATCAGCATGGCAAGAAAGTGGCAAAGAAAAGCAGCCATGGCAAGAAAACGAGTAACCTTCTCCAAAAAGGAAGTTAGTAGTAACAACAGTACTATAACAACTTCATTCCCAGTAGCAGAAAAGGGTCACTTTGTATAATACACAATCGATCAAAAGCGGCACTCTTTCCCATTGCTTACTTGAACAACTACATCTTCAGAGAGCTTCTAACAATGGCCGAGGAAGAGTTTGGATTGCCTGGTGACGGACATATCACAATCCCATGTGAAGCTGACTTCATGGATTATGTAATTTGATAATTCTATTATGTATTTCTGCAGGAAGGAACATGGAATACATATAGGAAAAAATATCAATCAAATCCTTAGGGAGAGATTAATGGAGTGTATACATTTGACTTTCCTTATACTAGCTGTATTTGTATATTTTTGATTTCCTTATACTAGCTGTATTTGTATATTTTTGACTTTCCTTAACACGCCCGGTCAGTCAAAGTGGGAGGAAGCCGTATGTTGAGACTGGAGCGGAATTGTCGAAACAGGGAGCTAGGCAAACCTTTGGTGAAGATGTCCGCAAATTGAGAGGAGGAAGGAACATGGAGAACCCGAATTTGATTAATGGAGACTAGATCATGAACAAAGTGTATGTCGATCTCAATGTGTTTGGTTCGGTGATGTTGAACCGGGTTTCCAGAAAGGTAGACTACTGAGATGTTGTCACAGAAAATAATTGAGGCTTGGGAAACTGGGCATAGAAGTTCGGTAAGCAGGTTTCTTAACCAACAACACTCGGCAGCAATATTAGCAACAGAGCGGTATTCTGCTTCAGCACTGGAGCGAGAGACTGTAGTTTGGCGCTTAGAGGACCAAGAAACTAAATTTTCACCCAGAAATATACAGAATCCTGAAGTGGATCGGCGAGAGTCAGGACAACCAGCCCAATCAGCATCAGAATAAGCAACAAGGCGGTCAGTAGAAGAGGGGTGTATCCAAAGGCCGTATGAAGAAGTACCTTTAACATATCGGAGGACACGTTTGAGAGCCTGCCAGTGATGCTCTCGGGGGTCATGCATAAAGAGACAAAGTTGTTGCACAACATAGGTTATGTCAGGTCTAGTGAAAGTGAGATATTGGAGGGCTCCAGTAAGTTCGCGATAGGTCGTAGGGTTGGGTATTGGTGCCCCAGAGTTTGTAGAGAGTTTAGGGTTAGTGTCAACCGGGGTGGATACAGAATGACATGATTCCATACCAACACGTTTGAGGATTTCTTGGCTAAATTTGTCTTGAGTCAGGAAGAGACTATTGTTGGTGAAAGTTGCGGAAATACCCAGGAAGTAGTTTAAAGTGCCTAGATCTTTCATAGAGAATTGTTGTGAGAGAAGAGTCATAATGTCACGTAGGAGAGTGTCTGAGGAGGCAGTGAGAAGGATATCATCAACATAGAGTAGTAAGTAAGCAATGTGGGAACCTTTGTTGTAGACAAAGAGAGATGAGTCAGATTTGGTACTGGTGAAGCCAATAGAGGTGATGAAATTGGCAAATTTTTGATACCAGGCCCGGGGAGCTTGTTTGAGGCCGTAAAGAGCTTTCTTCAGACGACATACATGATTGGGATGAGAAGGATCAACAAAACCAGAAGGTTGTTGGCAGTAAATGGTTTCTTTGATGTCCCCATGAAGGAAAGCATTTTTAACGTCCATTTGATGAATATGCCAACTGTGGGAAACAGCTATGCTAAGGACAGTGCAAATAGTGGCAGGTTTCACAACAGGGCTAAAGGTCTCATCAAAGTCCACCCCTGGAGTTTGGGTGAATCCTCGAACTACCCAACGGGCTTTATGTCTTTCAAGAGAGCCATCTGAGTTGAATTTGTGGCGATACAACCATTTCACAGAGACAATAGGAGCATTAATAGGACAAGGTACAAGATCCCATGTATCATTTTCAATTAGAGCATTATATTCATCCTGCATTGCTTTGGTCCAGTTCAAGTCTTTTAGGGCTTATTTGTAGGAATGAGGAATGGGAGATATTGTGGAAGTGGAGAGGTTCATTAGGATGCAAGGTTTGAGGTTGCTTGTCATTCGACGAGTAACCATTGGGTGAGATGAGGGAGGTTGAGATGAAGAGTTTGTGGTGGCTTGGGAAGGAGTGGGGGTAGGATGGTTATTAACAGTAGGTGCGGGAGAGAATAGATGCTTGGTGGGGAGGTGGAAGGCAGGTGAGGGCGAGTCATGAGGTTCGAGGAAATCGTAAGTGGAGGGGTCTAGGGGAGCAGAAGAGTAGGGGAAACAATTTTCATTAAAGACCACATGGCGGGATATGATAATTTTGTCGGTGTCGAGATCCAGATACTTGTAACCACGGTGATAAGCAGGAAAACCCAGGAAGATGCATCGACGAGAACGAGGGGCAAGTTTGTGGGGCATGGTAGCAGAAGTATTGGGATAGCATAGGCAGCTGAAGACTCGTAGATGAGAGCAAGTAGGTGGGCTATGAAAGAGTTTTTCATAGGGAGTCATGTAATTAATTGTGGTGGTGGGAGTGAGGTTAAGTAAATGATTAGCCATGTAGAGACTCTCTACCCAGAAAGACGGAGGGAGACGAGCTTGGAAAAGGAGGGTGCGACTTATATTGTTTAATGTTCGAATGATACGTTCAGCTTTACCATTTTGTTGAGAGGTATGTGGGCAAGGGAAACGAAAGGTTATACCGAGGGAAGCAAAGAATTTTTCAAAAGATTGATTGTCAAATTCTCTTCCATGGTCACATTGAAAGGCTTTTATTTGGGAATTGAATTGAGTTTTTATCAGGGCATGGAATTCTTGAAATTTAGCATAGACTTCAGATTTGTGACGTAGAGGATAGACCCAAGAGTAATGGGTGAAGTTATCAAGTAATACAAGGTAGTATTTGTAACTAGTAACACTGTAAATAGGTGAAGTCCACAGATCAGCATGTATAATATCAAAAGGGGCAAAGGTAGGGGAGGAGTAATTATTAAAAGGAAATTTTACATGTTTTCCCAATTGGCAGGCATCACAAATATCTAAAGATGAGTTTCGATTACAATCAATGAATTTATTCGAAACTAGAAATTGAAAAACATGAGATCCTGGATGACCTAATCTTCGGTGCCATAAAGTAGAGGTGCTTGGATAGGCGAGGAGTGATGAATGATTCTTGAGGTTGGTGACTGGATGAAGGTCTCCGTGGCTATTGCATCTGAAGATCTCGACTTGGCTCGTGAGGTTCTTGACAGAAAAACCATACAGGTCAAATTCTATTGAACAATTGTTGTCTTTAGTGAATTGACGGACAGAAATTAAATTTTTGACCAGTGGAGGGGAAATTAAAATATTGTTGAGTTTTAAATTAGGATGAGAGGGTAATTGGGAATTTCCGATTTGTGAAACAGGTAAGGTGGAACCGTTACCAACTACAATATCAGGATGAGCATAATTACTAAAATTGAAAGAAGTGTGAAGTATACCTGCATTGGATGCCATGTGGGAAGATGCTCCAGAATCCATGTACCATGTGTCATTGGGAACTTGAAGGGCAAGATTGTCAAATTGATTTATTAACCCTTGTTGAGTCATAGGGTTATTAAAAGGCACATGAGGAGAGAGAGAGTTACTGCCAGTTGAGTGAAGTTGCTGAAATAAGTTTGCATCTTGAGAAACTTGGTGAGAGGGAATGAAGGTAGAGAGTCCGAATGTGGGTCTTGGGCCAAGGAGGCCGGATCTGTTGGTGGCGGCCCGGAAAGCATTCGGTGGTTGAGAGAACTGTCGGGTCGGCGGAGGCAGGCTATTGTGCGGTGGCGTGTAGACAGCATGTTGTGGGTAATGCGGCTGATGATGATAGCCACCGCGATATCCTCCGCGACGGCCACTACAAGAGGAACGTCCACCACGAGAGGGTGGATAACCATGGAGAGAGTAGCAGACATCATGGGAGTGTCCATACTTGTGACAGTAAGAGCAGAGAGGATGGCTTGGGGCGGCAAAAGGGGTGGTGGTGGTGGCGTTCAGGGCGGTGGCAGGTATGATGCTTTGAATTTCTTGTTCTTTTAATGTGATTTCTCTGGCATGAAGGATATTTTCAGTTTCTAAGAAAGATGGGAAGGGTTTTTGGAGGGGGATGGTGGATTTTTGAGTGTCATAGTCAGATGGTAAGCCCCGGAGGATAGTGAGGATGAGTGATTTGTCTGAAATTTGATGATCAACGTCACCAAGTTGGTCTGCAAGGTCTTTCATTAGTGAGCAATACTCATGAATAGAGAGGGTACCTTTCTTTTGGAGACGGAATTTGTCTTCCAATTGTAGGGCTCGGGTTTCTTTATTGGAGGTGAAGAGGTCATTGAGGGATTTCCATACGGCGGCGGTCGTGGTGTCTTTCTTGAGTACTTGTTTGAAGAGGTCTTTTGATATGGTGCTGTAGATCCAAGAGAGAATAAGGTAATCTAGTTGTTTCCAAGAGGCATAGGAAGGGTCTGTAGAGAGTGGTGCTTTGGTGCTGTCAAGGTGGTCGTTGAGGGCAAAGCGTCCAAGGAGAACGAGGAATAAGGTTGTCCAGTATTGATAATTAGATTCTTCAAAATCAAGAGTAACAGAGATGTGGGTTTTGATATTTGTGACAGAGAAGGCTAGATGAGGGGTGTCAGCCATTGAAGAAAGCTTTGAGGGTAGAACAGAGGCTGGAAGGAAGAAGAAAAGGAAGAAGAAATCAACAGTAAATGATTTGGAAAAAAAATTGAATTTGAAAAAAATTTGAAAAAGGATGAAATTGATGAAGTCGTGAAGAAAAAATTGAGTTGCTAGATTCTGAAAAAAAAATTAGTATCTCCCAACAGTTATCCTCTTTTAATTTAAATGGCTTGGAAATGGAGGTAGTTGAATTGAGACGTTTGAACAAGGAGCTCCAGCTTCAGAAGAGGAATCTTGTTTGCAAGCTTTCCTCCATGGGGGGGGGGGGGGAGGAGGGAACAGAGAGAGTGAGAGGAAGAGGGTTTTTCCGCTGCAACTTTTCTCCAAATCGCAGATCTGGTTTTTCGGTCGATAGGAGGTCTAAATCTTGTCTGATCGAGCTGAAATTTTAGGATGAGTCTAAGGACTCGTGAAGTTTCCATTTGAACGGTGAAGATCGAATTCCAAAGTTCAATCTCGAGTTATGAGCTTCGGATCAGCTGCAGGTTTTTGGTGATTTATTGCAATTTTTGTCCTCTATTTTGATTCTAGTGCTTTCGTAGTATTATTAAAGGCTAGATATCATTGTGGTGCTACTGTATTCTGCATTTGTACTCTCTTGTGGTGATAGTAGAATTGGTTAGACCAAAGGGTCTCGTGCTTTTTTACTCTTTCACGTTGAAAGGGTTTTCAACGTTAAAATCATGTGTCTCATATCGTTTTATTTTCTTGTTTGGATCATTTTGTTGCTTGGTGTTCTTTGGAGTGTTTGTTTGTTGCTCCTCACAGGTTCTTTTAAGTGGGAAAAGAGTTGATCTTGGGCACAACACATTCTTCTGTGTTCTTGCTTTCCCAACAAGTGGTATCAGAGCGCCGGAGTTATTTGTTATTTGGCTTGATTGAATGATGGAGCCAAATTAAAGCAGAATGATCAGTTTGAATGACACAAATTATCACAAATGGAAGGGTAAAATGAAGGATTTGCTTTTTGTGAAAAAGCTACATCTACCTGTGTTTGCTACTCAGAAGCCAGAGTCTAAAAGGGATGAAGAATGGGCTTTTGAACATGAAATGGTTTGTTGTTTCATTCGACAATGGGTGGATGATAATGTCCTGAATCACATCTACAATGAATCTCATGCTAGAAATTTGTGGGATAAGCTTGAATCCTTGTATGCATCAAAAATAGGGAATAACAAGCTATTCTTGCTCAGGCAGGCTATGAATCTGCGATTCAAGGAAGGTTCTTCTATTTCTGACCACTTGAATGAATTTCAAGGGTGTTTTGATCAGTTGTCTAGCATGGGTGTAAAGTTCGAGGATGAGATTTTGGGACTTTGGTTGCTTAATACTTTGCCTGATTCTTGGGAAAATCTTCGTGTGTCTTTGATCGGTTCTACTCCCCGTGGTACAGTAACTATGGAGTATGTGAAAGTTGCTGTTCTGAATGAAGAAGTGGGGTGTAGGATTCATGAGACATCTACTTCAAAATCTGATGTCATGGTTACTGAAAATAGGGGGAGAACCAAGGATAGAGATTATGGTGAATATAAAAGGGGCAAGAGCAGGAGCAAGTCCAGATCAAAACACAAAAATATTGAGTCCCGTTACTGTCATAAAAAGGGGCACTTGATGAAAAACTGCTTCAAGCTGAAGAACAAAGACAAGAACAACCCAGAAGGGAAAGATGGTGAAAATGATCGCCTGGTTGCTACCACGACTTCAGGTGATTTGATAGTTGTTTGTGATAACTTGGTTAATGTTGCCTTTGATGAATCAAGTTGGGTTATCGACAGTGGTGCATCTTTCCATGTGACATCAAGGAAGGATTTCTTCACATCCTACACTCCAAGTGATTATGGGGTATTGAAGATGGGTAATGATGGCCTTTCAAATGTTGTTGGCATTGGAGTTATCGTCCTAGAAACTAAAACTGGGATGAAATTAGTGTTGAAGAATGTGAGACATGCACAAGATATTCGATTGAATCTGATATCTACCAGTGTTTTGGATGATGAAGGTTATGTCAGTACCTTTGGGGATGGACAATGCGAACTCGCTAAGGGTTCTCTTATTGTGGCTTGTGGGAAGAAGTGTTCAGGTTTATATTGGACCAATGCTTCAGTTTCTATTGATTCAGTCAATGCAGTTGAGAGTGATAGTTGTTCAGAATTATGGCATAGAAGACTCAGTCACATCAGCTAGAAGGGACTTGATTGTTTAGCCAAGAAGAATGTTCTTTCAGGGGTGAAAGATGCAAATTTGAAAAGGTGCAGTCACTGCTTGGCCGGGAAATAGAACAGGGTGTCCTTCAAGAGTCGTCCATCTTTCCGAAAATCAGAGTTGCTTGAATTGGCACATTCAGATGTTTGTGGTCCTATGAAGACAAAGATGCATGGTGGTGCATGTTACTTTGTGACATTCATTGATCATTGCTCAAGGAAACTATGGGTGTATGCCTTGAGGTATAAAGACCAAGTTCTTGGGGCCTTTAAACATTTTCATGCTTCCGTTGAGAGAGAAATTGGAAAGAAGTTGAAGTGTATTCGCACAGATAATGGTGGTGAATACCTTGGACCGTTTGATGAGTATTGTAGACAACAGGGTATCAGACATCAGAAGATGCCTCCCAAGACTCCACAGCTCAATGGTGGAGAGAGTCAGATGTTTGCTTTCAGAAGCACATTTTGCCAAATTCTTTTGGGGTGAGACTTTATATACTGCTGCACATGTGATTAACTTATCTCCTGCTTCTGCTTTACATGGAGATGTTCCAGATCGAGTATAGTACGGGAAAGATATTTCTTACGACCATTTGCGTGTATTTGGATGTAGAGCTTTTGTACATGTTCCAAAGGATGAGAGGTCCAAATTAGATGTCAAGACTAGGCAGTGCTTCTTTGTTGGATATGGTCATGATGAATTTGGCTATAGACTTTATGATCCTGTTGAGAAGAAGCTTGTCAGAACTCGTGATGTTATCTTTATGGATTAGAATATTGAAGATATTCGTAAAATGGAAAAGTCAGAGTCTCAAAGTTATGATGATCTTGTTGATTTGAATGCCTGATGCAACCAATGAAGATCAGAATGATGATAATAATCATGTCCCACATCATTCTGTTGATGGTAATGGAGTAGAAGATTCAAATGAGGTACAAAATCAACCTCATGTAGATAATAATGCACCTACAGTTTCTCTCAGGAGGTCTACAAGGGAGAGAATTCCCTCTACTCATTATTCAGCTAATGAGTATGTGCTCCTTACTGACGGGGGAGAACCTGAGTGCTATTGGAGGCTATGGATAACGAGGATAAAGATAAGTGGGTAGAGGCAATGAATGATGAAATGAAGTCATTACATGATAATCATACTTTTGAGCTAGTCAAGTTACCCAAAGACAGAAAAGCTTTGAAGAATCGGTGGATTTATAAGTTGAAGAATGAACAGGGTGCTTTGTTTCCACAATACAAGGCTAGACTAGTGGTTAAAGGCTACAGTCAGAGAAATGGTATTGACTATGAGGAAATATTTTATCCAGTTGTGAGGATGTCTTCAATTCGAGTTGTTTTAGGTCTTGCAGCCAACCTTGATTTGGAAGTTGAAAAGATGGATGTCAAAACAGCATTCCTTCATGGTGATTTGGGGGAGGAAATCTACATGGAGCAACCAGAAGGCTTTGTGGTGAAGGGCAAGGAGAACTCTGCTTGCAAGTTGAAGAAGAGCTTGTATGGCTTGAAACAAGCTACGAGGTAATGGTACAAGAAGTTTGAGTCTGTGATGGTCCAGCAGGGATATAAGAAGACTACTTCTGATTATTGTGCTTTTGTGCAAAAGTTCTCTGATAATGACTTCATTATTTTGTTGCTTTATGTTGATGAGATGCTTATTGTTGGTCATAATTCTCCTAGAATTGCTGAGTTGAAAACAGAGCTTAGTAAGTCCTTCGCAATGAAGGATTTGGGACCAGCAAAACAAATTCTTGGCATGCAGATCACACGTGACAGAGAGGCAAGAAAGTTATGGTTGTCCCAAGGGAAGTACATTGAAAAAGTGCTTCAACGATTCCACATGGAAAGAGCTAAAGTGGTTATCACACCACTTGCTACACACTTTAAGCTTAGCTCTAGACAGTCCCCATGTATCGATGTTGAGAAGGCAGAGTGATGCGTTCCGATTGGTATGCTAAAAGATAGGCTTTTATTTACCTATGTCGAATATGAGTAATTAAGGACTGAGTCTTACTAACTGTCACTTTAGCATTTAATTGTTGTCACTTAATCAATCAGAACCTAAGGCAGAGTACCTATCGTGTAGCTAGTTCTTGGAAAGTATCTACGATTTTAATTTATTAATATCGTACTCCCAGGGAACTGGTAACGGCTTAGTAGTAACTATCCCTTAATTCTAACATCCATCTCATTATCTAGTCAGTCAATCGATAATCAATACTTTGAGATTGATTGGTGATCCCACTCACCCATAACAAGCAATTAGTATTCAAGATTAGACAGGCATTCATCAGTTTAAGCTCAGTTATTACAATTTGTTTGACCTTAACTTCGAACATTTTAGATATATCTTGATCTCTAAGGAAATTATGAAATGTAACCATCTGTTTACCATATCCGAGTTACCTAGTGTATTCACCCCTACCTTGGGATGATCCTTCTCATCTGTCGGATTAAAGTATCCATGAACGGTACCCTATGTCACTTCGGTATCATGTCACTTAACCCTAGGATTGGCCTAGCGTACAAACTCAGCTTTATTAGGGTACTCTAACAAACATGGTGATCTGTTTTGTTATTTCTTCCTAATCTGGCAGACCTTTTACAGTCTGTTAAACTAAACCGGTCATGATTCAGACCTTAGTTAGGAGTTGTCTATAACCCTAGTTTAATTTAAAAGGACACGACAGTTCAACATTCATAATGATAATTCTAGCTCTATGATCTTCTCGGGAAATGAACAGTATCTCAAATTGTAAAACATGTATGATAATAAATTCAGTATCAAATAAATATTCAGATAAAACAATTCAAAAACATACAGAACCTCGTCTAGGGGACCCACTATCATAAAGTAGTCACCGCTTTATGCAGGTCCAGCCGGCGCTGTAGCTCCTGTATGCTTCTGACTGCTCGATCCTACTCTGCTCGGCAGAGCCTTCGGAGAACGCTCCTCAGACCTAGTAGCAATTGCTTTACCTTACATCCCGGGCTTAAGCAAACTGCCCTAATCTGACTAAGAACACGCACCCTATCTCTCTCTTAGGATTTCCTAACGAAATCCTGGTATTCTGTGATACCGAACACGAACCCTATCTAGTCGTAATCTAAGATTCTGAGACAGACTCTCAGAAAACAAAGAAAACGAGAAACTCTCTAAAAATAGAAATAAACTTATACTGAGCCCGAGTCTCTCAGTGACTTATGTACTCCAGAAAAATGTACAATCGAAGTCACTAAATGACTCAGATTGAGTGGAGAGGGATGATTTCAACTCCTGGAGGCCTGAGGTATTTATAGCAGCTTTCTGGAGTAAAAATCTCCAAAACTTTCGATGTGGGACAAATTCTGGTGCTTCGGGATGCCCGTCCTGGTGGTTTGACTGGGTCGGGACGCCCGTCCCGAATTCGGGATGCCCGTCCTGAACCGTTGACCAAGTCAGCATTTCAAAAAATTGCATTTTTGCCCCAAAATTTGCTATTTTCGTCCAATTTGCTCATGAAACTTCCAAAATCGAAATTTAAGCAATTTTATGTCAATTTGATTCAATTAAGATCAAATACATTCAAATATTGCCCTAATTTATGTCTAAAAACATGCTAAAAAAGGTATACGATTTGTGCATATCAAATAACCCCACACTTAGCTTTTTGCTTGTCCTCAAGCAAACTCTACCTGAAGGTAGTGATTTTACATCATATGTGCAGTCACTTAAATTTTCTAGTCATGTTTTTACTCCAAAAATTATTCAGACAATTCACAACACAGGTCTGATTGGTTAGGTTGCTATGACAAGGTCTCAAATGTCTCTAGTAGATTATTATGATCAAACAGGTTTAACAACTTAACAACTAGATTGAACTTTTTTCTCAGTCACAAGGTTTTCCTGATGTGTAGTGTGTGTACTAGGCTAGACCAGATAGTCAACACAATATACTCTCATCTTAACTACTACCAGATAACACTTCGACCCATCGCTAGACATACTAACAACAGACAACTTTCTGAGTTCTGAGCCTTGGTGAACAGATTTTTAATTATTTAGCATTTTATTGATTTTTCTTTTATAGATCTTTCAAGGTATTTTGAGTCTGCTTAGAACATGTCAACTTCAACTACCCATGTAGCGAGTCCCACTCCGATGACTCCCAGATCTACACGACCTTAGGGCATCAGGCTTTAAGTTCCCCGAAGGAGTGGTGCTCGAGTAGCGAAGGCCGCTGGAAAACTACCCTTATTTAATTTACTCTCTTTTGTTTCTTTTCACTTTTAGCTCAGAGTCTCATCTAGTCATTCTAATTGTCAATACATCCTCAACTGATCTAATCTTATCTAGTTAAGTTTTGAAAAGGTAATTGGCTGAGGTCTCTAATCCAGACTAAGTTGTGCTCATTTATCAGGAATTCCCTATTCCTAATCAATAAGTTCAAAATAGTCATCACATTGTCTCCTACTAACCATAACATTCTACCTACATATCATAGACAAGCAATTGTTTAACCAAGCATACTGCATTTAGAAGTCTGAAAGACTGAAAAATTTTGAAAATTTTTTGGAAGGGTGTGAAAATACAGGGAAAACAAGCAAAATCATGCAAAAATTTTGCCAACTGCTACAGTGCACCGTGCACTGCTACCCCACACTTAAGTCTGACACTGTCCTCAGTGTTCATGCATATCTAAGTTACCCCACACTTATTTGAAAACAAGAAACAAAAACAAAATAGAAAAACTCTTACCCCACACTTATTTGACTAACTAAGGGTAAGAATAAAGCATTGAAAGAAATAACAAATGACAAAACAAGAAATAAAATGAAAGAGATACTCCCTTTACTAGTTGAGCAGAAGGACTTGCTCAGATCTGTCCATTGGCTCTCGATATGGTTTTAAACGTTGCCCATTTACTTTCTGAGAGATGTTATCTTGATCCACGATGATGACTGCTCCAAATGGCGACACCTCTGTAATGGTAAACGGACATGACCAATAACTGTTTAGTTTTCCTGGAAACAATTTCAAACGTGAGTTGTATAATAACACTTTATCACCTGGTTCAAAATTTTTCTGGGATCTAAGTCTGTTATCATGTCGAATTTTACTCCTCATTTTAAATTGGAGAGAATTCTCATATGCATTAAACCTCCACTCATCCAATTCATTGAGTTGTAACATCCTATTTTCCTTAGACAAATTATCATCTAGATTGCATTTCTGCAAAGCCCAAAATGCTTTATGCTCTAGTTCGACAGGCAAATGGCATGCTTTTCCGTAAACCAATTTGTAAGGTGAAAATCCTGTCGAGGTTCTATATGCCGTACGAAAGGCCCATAAGGCATCATCTAATTTTATGGCCCAATCTTTACGGTTAACTCCTACAGTTTTTTCTAAAATTCTTTTGATACCTCTATTGGTTACCTCAACCTGCCCATTGGTCTGTGGGTGATAGGCCGTGGAAAAGTGATGATGAACTCCATATTGCTTGAGTGCTTTCTGCAATTGTGAGTTGCAGAAGTGCGCACCTCTGTCGCTTATGAGGGCTTTGGGACATCCAAATCTGGAAAACAATTTCTTAAGGAATCTACACACAGCTATAGCATCATTAGTAGGCAATGCCTGTGCTTCAGGCCATTTTGAAAAATAATCTACAGCTACTATGATGTAATTATTTCCAAAGGAAGAAGGAAAAGGACCCATGAAGTCAATACCCCAGATATCAAATATTTCGACACTTTGTATCACCTGCTGGGGTAGACCGTCTCTAGAAGAAATATTACCTGTTCTCTGGCAAGCATCACAGGACTGAATGTATGCTGCTGCATCCTTGAAAATAGTAGGCCAATAGAATCCTGCTTCCAACACTTTCCTGGTAGTGTTGGTGGCAGCCAGATGGCCTCCAGTAGGTCCACAATGACAATGCTCCAGGATCTTATATCCTTCTTCTTCTGAAACGCACCTTCTGATCATCTGATCTTTACAAATTCGAAATAGAAAAGGATCTTCCCAATAGTAATTTTTCAATTCAGCAAAGAATTTCTTTCTTTGCTGCTTATCCATATTACTTGGGAGGGAGTGAGCAACTAAGTAATTGGCAATGTCAGCAAACCACGGAGGAGAAAGGATAGTAGATAATGCAAATAAGTTCTCATCCGGAAATTTATCTGATATTACTGTTTCATCTATTGCTCCTAATCCAGGGTTTTCTAATCTAGACAGATGATCTGCAGCTAAATTTTCAGCCCCTTTCTTATCTCTTATTTCTATATCAAATTCCTGTAGCAATAAAACCCATCTAATCAATCTTGGTTTTGCATCAGTTTTATTGAACAGGTATTTCAAAGCAGAATGATCAGTGTAAACTATTGTTTTAGACAAGATTAGATAAGATCTAAATTTATCAAAAGCATATACTACAGCTAGTAATTCCTTTTCGGTAGTTGTGTAATTCTCCTGAGCATCAGTTAAGGTTTTACTAGCATAGTAAATTACATGAAATTTCTTATCACGTCTTTGTCCTAAAACAACTCCTATTGCATAATCACTAGCATCACACATCAATTCGAAGGGCAAACTCCAATCAGGTGATGTCATAATAGGTGCAGTAGTTAATAGTTCCTTAAGTTTATTAAATGATTTCATGCATTTCTCATAAAAAACGAAAGGAACATCTTTACCCAATAAGTTTGTCAAAGGTCTGGCTATTACTGAAAAATATTTTATGAAACGCCTATAAAAGCCAGCATGACCTAAGAAACTTCTCACAGATCTTACAGATTTAGGCGGAGGTAGTTTTGAGATCACTTCAATTTTAGCTTTATCTACCTCCATACCTCTCTGCGAAATCTTATGTCCTAAAACAATTCCTTCTTTAACCATGAAATGGCATTTCTCCCAGTTTAGAACCAAATTAGATTTTATACAACGTTTAAGCATAGATTCCAGGTTATTCAAATATATAACAAATGAGTCACCGAACACTGAGAAATCATCCATAAATACTTCCATAGACTCTCCTAACATGTCATAAAAAATAGAGGTCATGCAACGCTGAAATGTAGCAGGGGCATTACATAATCCAAAAGGCATCCTTCTATATGCAAATGTTCCAAAAGGGCAAGTAAACGTAGTTTTATGCTGATCTTCAGGAAAGATAGGAATTTGAAAATAACCAAAAACTCCATCAAGAAAGCAATAAAACATGTGTCCCGATAACTTTCTAACATTTGGTCAATAAAAGGAAGGGGGAAGCGATCTTTTCGTGTGGCAGTATTTAGTTTCCTATAATCAATGGATACACGATGACCAGTGACAGTTCTAGTAGGAATTAGTTCATCATTTTCATTCCTAATAACTGTTATTCCTCCCTTTTTGGGTACTACTTGCACTGGGCTAACCCATTCACTATCAGAAATAGGATAGATTAGTCCGGCATCTAGTAATTTAATTACCTCTTTCTCACCACATCACACACATTAGGATTCAACCTCCTTTGAGGTTGCACACAAGGCTTATACTCATTTTCTAAAAGGATCTTATGCGAACAAAAACTAGGATTTATACCTGGTATATCCGCAATTTTGTATGCAAAGGCTCTTTTATTCCTTCTGAGTATGTCCAGTGTTGACTTTTTGTTCTGCAGTCAGGTCTGCTGCAAGAATAATGGGAAGCTTTTGTTCAGCGTCTAGGAAGTCGTAACACAGATGGCTTGGTAATTCCTTCAATTCCACTTCTGGGGGCTCTTCTAAAGAGATCTTTTCTAATCCCAACTCATGAGCACCTATCTCAACGAAATCGTTAGTACTGGTTTCATAATCAGAAGTGTCAAAGTCAGGTTTTTCCAGGGCCAAAGAGTCTATATTTAAGACTGGATAATCGGAGATTAAGTCCAACAGGTTAGTTCCAATCAAATGGTCAAATGCATCCACAGAATAACAATCATCATCTAAATGCATAGGATACTTAAGGGTTTCATTCAAGTTGAAAGTCATATCTTCATTTCTACCCTTAGTTTTATTTGACCATTGTTGACGTCAATCAATGCCTTAGAGGTAGCTAGAAAAGGTCGACCTAGAATCAAGGGTACATCACTTTCACCATTCATATCCATGACAACAAAATCCACAGGAAAGACAAATTTTCCAACCTTTACTAAGAGATCTTCAATTATCCCCCTAGGAATTTTTACTGTCCTATCAGCAAGTTGTATGCACATTCTAGTCGTTTTCAAATCATGCAGACCTAATTTATCAAATAAACTAGATGGCATTACATTTATGCTAGCTCCTAAGTCTGCTAACGCATGCATATTAGTAATATTACCTATTGTACATGGCAAAGTGAAACAACCTGGATCTTTCTTTTTGGAAGGCAATTTGTTCAAGAGAACTGCCGAACATCCTTCATTAAGAATTACTTTGTCCATGTCAATCTTTCTTTTGTTACTAATAATATCCTTCAGAAATTTAGCATATTTAGGCATTTCAGAAATAACATCAAGAAAAGGTAAATTAACATGAATTTTACCAAAAGTTTTGAAAAACCTCTCGAGTTGCTCCTTATCTTTATTCTGCATTAGTCTTGTAGGGTAAGGTACTCTTGGCCGGTACTCAAGGATGGACTCTTTCTTCTCTTTCTCTGCTACTTTGTTTTCAACTACTGACGGTGTTAATTCCTCAGAGCTATCTTCTTTTTCCTGTACAAAAGTAGAAGTGTGAGAAGATTTTGGGAAAGAAGGATTTAGAGTTTTACCAGATCTCAGAGTTAAGGTCTTGCAATCATTTAATGGGCTGGTCCTAGTGTTGCTAGGTAGCTTTCCTTGTGATCGATGAGGTAGGTGGGTCGATAACTGTCTCATTTGTCTTTCTAATATCTGCAAGGAGGCTTGTGTGTCCCTGACTATCTGCTCAATCTGCGTCTGCCTATTCTCATTTTGTTGAATTCTTTCTGCATGAGCTTCCTGGACCTTCCTGTTTGACTCTATCATCTCCTTGTTAGAGTCGGCAATGCCTTTCAGTATGTCCCTGAATTCTTGCATGGGGTCGATTGGAACGATGTAATTCCTTGGTGCGGGCAGAGCGATTTGATATACTGGCTGAACGCTTTTCCCTTATTGGAAAGCATTCAATTGATTAGTAATATTGGCCTTCAGTGCCTCAAATTGATCATCAGTGGAGGCGATGGCCGCATTTACTAGTTGCTTCTTAGCTCGATCACTTGTCCGCCAGTTCTTGCTATTCCTATAGAGCCTCTCCAGAGCATTTCTAGTATCTACATCACTCATTCCATTGAAACCGCTCTGGGGATTGAGTCCATCAAGAACTTGCTTGCCCATGTCCGTCATACCCCCGTAGAATTGTTGGATCAGCAGTGCTTCGGTAAGTCCATGTTGGGGGCAGAGCCTGAGTAGCTCCTTGAATCTGTCCCAAGCTTCGATCACTGTCTCATCAGCAGTTTGAGTAAAACTGGACAGAGCCCTTCGATATTCTAGGACCCTTGCTGCAGAGTAGTACTCTTCCAGGAAGGCTTTGCTTAACTCATCCCATGAGGTGATGGAGTTAGTAGGTAGCTGGGCCAACCATCTCTTAGCTCTGTCCCTCAGTGAGTAGGGAAAAAGGTTGAGTTTAGTTACTTCTGCAGTATGATCTCCCTTGAGGCCTTCGCAAAGAGAGGAGAAATCGGATAAGTGTTCTAGCAGATTCTCGGTTGTAGTTCCTCCAAACTGAACCCGATTAATAATCAACTGGATCACATTCGGTTTAAGATCATAGCGAGGGTTTCCAGGGATTTGAATGGCGGATGATACTGGAACAGTCTGTGGATGGATGTAGGATTCGAGGGGACGTCTTTCAGCAGCCATCTCTATTATTCGCCTATTAGCTGTACGAATGAGACGTTCAGGATTCTCAACTGGTGTTTCAAGGTTAGCTTCTGAAGTTCGAGTCATGCAACTACAGAGAAGAATACGTTTAAGCCTGAGCAAACTGGTTAGTGGAGTTACACGGGAAGTGAAAAATTAAAAATTTGGAAGACAAACAACTATTTAACTATGAAAGGGAAAAAAGAAAAATAATACAAAAGATAGGAAACTTACCATTGAACAAGAAAAATACAATTTTTTTTTCGGGTTTTGAATTTTCCAAAATTTTTTTTGTTTTTTCGAAAGCAGTTAAATTTCCTCAATATGGTTTTAAAATAATTTTCTAAAATTTGATTATCCTAAGTGTCTTAATTCCAGATAATATCTAAAATCAATTAGTTATGATAACCCTATATTTCAGAAAGTGATTGTCTAACTAGTATAAGATAAGTGTAGGTCTAAGGTCTAGGTTACTACCGTTACCTATCATAGGTCTCTAGAATTTTGATCAGGAATCCTAAATTCATTATGATATTTCCCCGGCAACGGCGCCAAAAATCTGATGCGTTCCGATTGGTATGCTAAAAGATAGGCTTTTATTTACCTATGTCGATTATGAGTAATTAAGGACTGAGTCTTACTAACTGTCACTTTAGCATTTAATTGTTGTCACTTAATCAATTAGAACCTAAGGCAGAGTACCTATCGTGTAGCTAGTTCTTGGAAAGTATCTACTATTTTAATTTATTAATATCGTACTCCCAGGGAACTGGTAACGGCTTAGTAGTAACTATCCCTTAATTCTAACATTCATCTCATTATCTAGTCAGTCAATCGATAATCAATACTTTGAGATTGATTGGTGATCCCACTCACCCATAACAAGCAATTAGTATTCAAGATTAGACAGGCATTCATTAGTTTAAGCTCAGTTATTACAATTTGTTTGACCTTAACTTCGAACATTTTAGATATATCTTGATCTCTAAGGCAATTATGAAATGTAACCATCTGTTTACCATATCCGAGTTACCTAGTGTATTCACCCCTACCTTGGGATGATCCTTCTCATCTGTCGGATTAAAGTATCCATGAACGGTACCCTATGTCACTTCGGTATCATGTCACTTAACCCTAGGATTGGCCTAGCGTACAAACTCAGCTTTATTAGGGTACTCTAATAAACATGGTGATCTGTTTTGTTATTTCTTCCTAATCTGGCAGACCTTTTATAGTCTGTTAAACTAAACCGGTTATGATTCAGACATTGGTTAGGAGTTGTCTATAACCCTTGTTTAATTTAAAAGGACACGACAGTTCAATATTCATAATGATAATTCTAGCTCTATGATCTTCTCGGGAAAATGAACAGTATCTCAATTTGTAAAACATGTATGATAATAAATTCAGTATCAAATTAATATTCAGATAAAACAATTCAAAAACATACAGAACCTCGTCTAGGGGACCCACTATCATAAAGTAGTCACCGCTTTATGCAGGTCCAGCCAGCGCTGTAGCTCCTGTATGCTTCTGACTGCTCGATCCTACTCTACTCGGCAGAGCCTTCGGAGAACGCTCCTCAGACCTAGTAGCAATTGCTTTACCTTACATCCCGGGCTTAAGCAAACTGCCCTAATCTGACTAAGAACACGCACCCTATCTCTCTCTTAGGATTTCCTAATGAAATCCCGGTATTCTGTGATACCGAACACGAACCCTATCTAGTCGTAATCTAAGATTCTGAGACAAACTCTCAGAAAACAAAGAAAACGAGAAACTCTCTAAAAATAGAAATAAACTTATACTGAGCCCGAGTCTCTCAGTGACTTATGTACTCCAGAAAAATGTATAATCGAAGTCACTAAATGACTCAGATTGAGTGGAGAGGGATGATTTCAACTCCTGGAGGCCTGGGGTATTTATAGCAGCTTTCTGGAGTGAAAATCTCCAAAACTTTCGATGTGGGACAAATTCTGGTGCTTCGGGACGCCCGTCCTGGATTGGGACGCCCGTCGTGGTGGTTTGACTGGGTCGGGACGCCCGTCCTGAACCGTTGACCAAGTCAGCATTTTCAAAAATTGCATTTTTGCCCCAAAATTTGCTGTTTTCGTCCAATTTGCTCCTGAAACTTCCAAAATCGAAATTTAAGCAATTTTATGTCAATTTGATTCAATTAAGATCAAATACATTCAAATATTGCCCTAATTTATGTCTAAAAACATGCTAAAAAAGGTATACGATTTGTGCATATCATAGAGATGCGACGGATTCCTTATGCATCTGCGGTTGGAAGTTTGATGTATGCAATGGTTTGCACGAGACCAGATTTAGCTCATGCAGTTGGTACAGTTAGCCGATTTCTTTCAAATCCTGGCAAGGAACATTGGAGTGCAGTGAAGTGGATCATGAGATATCTCCGAGGCACATCTAGTTTAAAACTTTGTTTTAGAAATGGAAAACATGTTTTAAATTTTTACACAGATTATGATATGGCTGGAGATATTGATACCAGGAAGTCTACATCTGGTTATTTGGTTACTTTTGCAGGGGGAGCTGTTTCATGGCAGTCTAAGCATCAGAAATGTGTTGCGTTGTCCACAAGAGAGGCCGAGTTCATTGCAGTTGCAGAAGATTGCAAAGAGTTGCTTTGGATGAAGAAATATCTTCGTGAACTTGGTTTTGTGCAGAAGAGGTATGTCTTATATTGTGATAGTCAGAGTGCTATACATCTTAGCAAAAAATCCTACTTTCCATGGCAAATCTAAACATATTGATGTTCGTTATCATTAGATTCGAGATGTGCTTGATTTAAAGTTATTACAGTTTGAAAAGATTCACACGGATGATAATGGTTCTGATATGATGACCAAGGCTTTGCCAAAGGGGAAGTTTGAAGTTTGTTGTTTGATTGCCGGTTTGGCAACTACCTCCACATAGTCAGGAGGGGGGAGATTTGTTGGGATTATTGGGCTCCGAACTATGTGTGTGTCCTTATTGTGAAGGCCCAATTTTGGGGGGAAAAAATAGAGAGAGTGAGAGGAAGAGGGTTTTTCCGCGACTTCAGGTGATCTGATAGTTGTTTGTGATAACTTGGTTAATGTTGCCTTTGATGAATCAAGTTGGGTTATCGACAGTGATGCATCTTTCCATGTGACATCAAGGAAGGATTTCTTCACATCCTACACTCCAGGTGATTATGGGGTATTGAAGATGGGTAATGATGGCCTTTCAAATGTTGTTGACATTGGAGTTATCGTCCTAGAAACTAAAACTGGGATGAAATTAGTTTTGAAGAATGTGAGACATGCACCAGATATTCGATTGAATCTGATATCTACCAGTGTTTTGGATGATGAAGGTTATGTGAGTACCTTTGGGGATGGACAATGCAAACTCGCTAAGGGTTCTCTTATTGTGGCTCGTGGGAAGAAGTGTTCAGGTTTATACTGGACCAATGCTTCAGTTTCTATTGATTCAGTCAATGCAGTTGAGAGTGATAGTTGTTCAGAATTATGGCATAGAAGACTCAGTCACATCAACGAGAAGGGACTTGATTGTTTAGCCAAGAAGAATGTTCTTTCAGATGTGAAAGATGCAAATTTGAAAAGGTGCAGTCACTGCTTGGCCGGGAAACAGAACAGAGTGTCCTTCAAGAGTCATCCATCTTTCTGAAAATCAGAGTTGCTTGAATTGGCACATTCAGATGTTTGTGGTCCTATGAAGACAAAGACGCATGGTGGTGCATGTTACTTTGTGACATTCATTGATCATTGCTCAAGGAAACTATGGGTGTATGCCTTGAGGTATAAAGACCAAGTTCTTGGGGTCTTTAAACATTTTCATGCTTCCGTTGAGAGAGAAATTGGAAAGAAGTTGAAGTGTATTCGCACAGATAATGGTGGTGAATACCTTGGACCGTTTGATGAGTATTGCAGACAACAGGGTATCAGACATCAGAAGATGCCTCCCAAGACTCCACAGCTCAATGGCCTTGCAGAAAGGATGAACAGGACATTGGTGGAGAGAGTCAGATGTTTGCTTTCAGAAGCACATTTGGCCAAATTCTTTTGGGGTGAGGCTTTATATACTGCTGCACATGTGATTAACTTATCTCCTGCTACTGCTTTACATGGAGATGTTCCAGATCGAGTATGGTACGGGAAAGATGTTTCTTGCGACCATTTGTGTGTATTTGGATGTAGAGCTTTTGTACATGTTCCAAAGGATGAGAGGTCCAAATTAGATGTCAAGACTAGGCAGTGCATCTTTGTTGCCTATGGTCATGATGAATTTGGCTATAGACTTTATGATCCTGTTTAGAAGAAGCTTGTCAGAACTCGTGATGTTATCTTTATGGATTAGAATATTGAAGATATTCGTAAAATGGAAAAGTCAAAGTCTCAAAGTTATGATGATCTTGTTGATTTGAATCCAACTCCCCTATCTCATATGCCTGATGCAACCAATGAAGATCAGAATGATGATAATAATCATGTCCCACATGATTCTGTTGTTGGTAATGGAGTAGAAGATTCAAATGAGGTACAAAATCAACCTCATGTAGATAATAATGCACCTACAGTTTCTCTCAGGAGGTCTACAAGGGAGAGAATTCCCTCTACTCATTAGTCAGCTAATGAGTATGTGCTCCTTACTGACGGGGGAGAACCTGAGTGCTATGAGGAGGCTATGGATAACGAGGATAAAGATAAGTTGGCCGAGGCAATGAATGATGAAATGAAGTCATTACATGATAATCATAATTTTGAGCTAGTCAAGTTACCCAAAGACAGAAAAGCTTTGAAGAATCGGTGGATTTATAAGTTGAAAAATGAACAGGGTGCTTTGTTTCCACGATACAAGGCTAGACTAGTGGTTAAAGGCTACAATCAGAGAAAGGGTATTGACTATGAGGAAATATTTTATCCAGTTGTGAGGATGTTTTCAATTCGAGTTGTTTTGGGTCTTGCAGCCAGCCTTGATTTGGAAGTGGAAAAGATGGATGTCAAAACAGCATTCCTTCATGGTGATCTGGGGGAGGAAATCTACATGGAGCAACCAGAAGGCTTTGTGGTGAAGGGCAAGGAGAACTCTGCTTGCAAGTTGAAGAAGAGCTTGTATGGCTTGAAACAAGCTCCGAGGCAATGGTACAAGAAGTTTGAGTCTGTGATGGTCCAACAGGGATATAAGAAGACTACTTCTGATTATTGTGCTTTTGTGCAAAAGTTCTCTGATAATGACTTCATTATTTTGTTGCTTTATGTTGATGACATGCTTATTGTTGGTCATAATTCTTCTAGAATTGCTGAGTTGAAAACAGAGCTTAGTAAGTCCTTCGCAATGAAGGATTTGGGACCAGCAAAACAAATTCTTGGCATGCAGATCACACGTGACAGAGAGGCAAGAAAGTTATGGTTGTCCCAAGAGAAGTACATTGAAAAAGTGCTTGAAGGATTCCACATGGAAAGAGCTAAAGTGGTTAGCACACCACTTGCTACACACTTTAAGCTTAGCTCTAGACAGTCCCCGTGTATTGATGTTGAGAAGGCAGAGATGCGACAGATTCCTTATGCATCTGCGGTTGGAAGTTTGATGTATGCAATGGTTTGCACGAGACCAGATTTAGCTGATGCAGTTAGTACAGTTAGCCGATTTCCTTCAAATCCTGGCAAGGAACATAGGCGTGCAGTGAAGTGGATCATGAGATATCTCCGAGGCACATCTAGTTTAAAACTTTGTTTTGAAACTGGAAAATCTGTTTTGAATTTTTACACAGATTCTGATATGGCTGGAGATATTGAAACAAGAACTCTACATCTGGTTATTTGGTTACTTTTGCAGGGGCAGTTGTTTCATGGAAGTCTAAGCTTCAGAAATGTGTTGCGTTGTCCACAACAGAGGCCGAGTTCATTGTAGCTGCAGCAGTTTGCTAAGAGTTGCTTTGAATGAAGAAATATCTTCGTGAACTTGGTTTTGTGCAGAAGAGGTATGTCTTATATTGTGATAGTCAGAGTGCTATACATCTTAGCAAAAAATCCTACTTTCCATGGCAAATCTAAACATATTGATGTTCATTATCATTGGATTCGAGATATGGTTGATTTGAAGTTATTACAGTTTGAAAAGATTCACACGGATGATAATGGTTCTGATATGATGACCAAGGCTTTGCCAAAGGGGAAGTTTGAAGTTTGTTGTTTGATTGCCGGTTGGCAACCACCTCCACATAGTCGGGAGGGGGGAGATTTGTTGGGATTATTGGGCTCCGAACTATGTGTGTGTCCTTATTGTGAAGTCCCAATTTCGGGGGGAAAAACAGAGAGAGTGAGAGGAAGAGGGTTTTTCCGCTGCAACTTTTCTCCAAATCGCAGATCTAGTTTTTCGGTCGATAGGAGATCTAATTCTTGTCTGATCGAGCTGAAATGTTTGGAGGAGTGTAAGGACTCGTGGAACATCAATTTGAACGGTGAAGATCAAATTACAACGGTTCAATCTCGAGTTATGAGCTTCGGATCAGCTGCAAGTTTTTAGTGATTTATTGCAATTTTTGATTCTAGTACTTTCGTAGTATTGTTAAAGGCTAGATATCATTTTGGTGCTATTGTATTGTGCATTTGTACTCTCTTGTGGTGATAGTGGAATTGGTTAGACCAAAGGGTCTCGTGGTTTTTTAGTCTTTCACGTTGAAAGGGTTTTCCACGTTAAAATCTTGTGTCTCGTATCATTTTATTTTCTTGTTTGGATCATTTTGTTGATTGGTGTTTTTCGGAGTGTTTGTTTGTTGCTCCTCACAGGTTCTTTTAAGTGGGAAAAGTGTTGATTTTGGGTACAACACATTCTTCTGTGTTCTTACTTTCCCAATAAGTGGTATCAGAGCGCCGGAGTTATTTGTTTTTTGGATTGATTGAATGATGGAGCCAAATTACAGCAGAATGATCAGTTTGAATGGCACAAATTATCACAAATGGAAGGGTAAAATGAAGGATTTGCTTTTTGTGAAAAAGCTACATCTACTTGTGTTTGCTACTCAGAAGCCAGAGTCTAAAAGGGATGAAGAATGGGCTTTTGAACATGAAATGATTTGGGGTTTCATTCGACAGTGGGTGGATGATAATGTCCTAAATCACATCTACAATGAATCTCATGCTAGAAATTTGTGGGATAAGCTGGAATCCTTGTATGCATCAAAAATAGGGAATAACAAGCTATTCTTGCTCAGGCAGGCTATGAATCTGTGATTCAAGGAAGGTTCTTCTATTTCTGACCACTTGAATGAATTTCAAGGGTGTTTTGATCAGTTGTCTAGCATGGGTGTAAAGTTCGAGGATGAGATTTTGGGACTTTGGTTGCTGAATACTTTGCCCGATTCTTGGGAAAATCTTCGTGTGTCTTTGATCGGTTCTGCTCCCGGTGGTACAGTAACTATGGAGTATGTGAAAGCTGTTGTTTTGAATGAAGAAGTGAGGTGTAGAACTCATGAGACATCTACTTCAAAATCTGATGTCTTGGTTACTGAAAATAGGGGGAGAACCAAGGATAGAGATTATGGTGAATATAAAAGGGGCAAGAGCAGGAGCAAGTCCAGATCAAAATACAAAAATATTGAGTGCCATTACTGTCATAAAAAGGGGCACTTGATGAAAAACTGCTTCAAGCTGAAGAACAAAGACAAGAACAAGCCAGAAGGGAAAGATGGTGAAAATGATCGCCATGTTGCTACCACGACTTCAGGTGATCTGATAGTTGTTTGTGATAACTTGGTTAATGTTCCCTTTGATGAATCAAGTTGGGTTATCAATAGTGGTGCATCTTTCCATGTGACATCAAGGAAGGATTTCTTCACATCCTACACTCCAGGTGATTATGGGGTATTGAAGATGGGTAATGATGGCCTTTCAAATATTGTTGGCAGTTGAGTTATCATCCTAGAAATTAAAACTTGGATGAAATTAGTGTTGAAGAATGTGAGACATGCACCAAATATTCGATTGAATCTGATATCTACCAGTGTTTTGGATGATGAAGGTTATGTGAGTACCTTTGGGGATGGACAATGCGAACTCGCTAAGGGTTCTCTTATTGTGGCTCGTGGGAAGAAGTGTTCAGGTTTATACTGGACCAATGCTTCAGTTTCTATTGATTCAGTCAATGCAGTTGAGAGTGATAGTTGTTCAGAATTATGGCATAGAAGGGACTTGATTGTTTAGCCAAAAAGAATGTTCTTTCAGGGGTGAAAGATGCAAATTTGAAAAGGTGCAGTCACTGCTTGGCCGGGAAACAGAACAGTGTGTCCTTCAAGTGTCGTCCATCTTTCCAAAAATCAGAGTTGCTTCAATTGGCACATTCAGATCTTTGTGGTCCTATGAAGACAAAGACGCATGGTGGTGCATGTTACTTTGTGACATTCATTGATGATTGCTCAAGGAAACTATGGGTGTATGCCTTGAGGTATAAAGACCAAGTTCTTGGGGTCTTTAAACATTTTCATGCTTCCATTGAGAGAGAAATTGGAAAGAAGTTGAAGTGTATTCGCACAGATAATGGTGGCGAATACCTTGGACCGTTTGATGAGTATTGTAGACAACAGGGTATCAGACATCAGAAGATGCCTCCCAAGACTCCACAGCTCAATGACCTTGCAGAAAGGATGAACATGACATTGGTTGAGAGAGTCAGATGTTTGCTTTCAGAAGCACATTTGGCGAAATTCTATTGGGGTGATGCTTTATATACTGCTGCACATGTGATTAACTTATCTCATGCTACTGCTTTACATGGAGATGTTCCAGATCGAGTATGGTACTAGAAAGATGTTTCTTACGACCATTTGCGTGTATTTGGATGTCGAGCTTTTGTACATGTTCCAAAGGATGAGAGGTCCAAATTAGATGTCAAGCCTAGGCAGTGCATCTTTGTTGGCTATGGTCATGATTAATTTGGCTATAGACTTTATGATCCTGTTGAGAAGAAGCTTGTCAGAACTCGTGATGTTATCTTTATGGATTAGAATATTGAAGATATTCGTAAAATGGAAAAGTCAAAGTCTCAAAGTTATGATGATCTTGTTGATTTGAATCCAACTCCCCTATCTCATATGCCTGATGCAACCAATGAAGATCAGAATAATGATAATAATCATGTCCCACATGATTCTGTTGATGGTAATGGAGTAGAAGATTCAAATGAGGTACAAAATCAACCTCATGTAGATAATAATGCACCTACAGTTTCTCCCAGGAGGTCTACAAGGGAGAGAAATCTCTCTACTCATTAGTCAGCGAATGAGTATGTGCTCCTTACTGACGGGGGAGAACTTTAGTGCTATGAGGAGGCTATGGATAATGAGGATAAAGACAAGTTGGTTGAGGCAATGAATGATGAAATGAAGTCATTACATGATAATCATACTTTTGAGCTAGTCAAGTTACCCAAAGACAGAAAAGCTTTGAAGAATCGGTGGATTTATAAGTGAAGAATGAACAGGGTGCTTTGTTTCCACGATACAAGGCTAGACTAGTGGTTAAAGGCTACAGTCAGAGAAAGGGTATTGACTATATGGAAATATTTTCTCCAGTTGTGAGGATATCTTCAATTCGAGTTGTTTTGGGTCTTGCAGCCAACCTTGATTTGGAAGTTGAAAAGATGGATGTCAAAACAGCATTCCTTCATGGTGATTTGGAGGAGGAAATCTACATGGAGCAACCATAAGGCTTTGTGGTGAAGGGCAAGGAGAACTCTGCTTGCAAGTTGAAGAAGAGCTTGTATGGCTTGAAACAAGCTCTGAGGCAATGGTACAAGAAGTTTGAGTCTGTGATGGTCCAACAGGGATATAAGAAGACTACTTCTGATTATTGTGCTTTTGTGCAAAAGTTCTCTGATAATGACTTCTTTATTTTGTTGCTTTATGTTGATGACATGCTTATTGTTGGTCATAATTCTTCTAGAATTGTTGAGTTGAAAACAGAGCTTAGTAAGTCCTTCGCAATGAAGGATTTGGGACCAGCAAAACAAATTATTGGCATGCAAATCACACGTGACAGAGAGGCAAGAAAGTTATGGTTGTCCCAAGAGAAGTACATTGAAAAAGTGCTTCAACGATTCCACATGGAAAGAGCTAAAGAGGTTAGCACACCACTTGCTACACACTTTAAGCTTATCTCTAGACAGTCCCCATGTATTGATGTTGAGAAGGCAGAGATGCGACGGATTCCTTATGCATCAGTGGTTGGAAGTTTGATGTATGCAATGGTTTGCACGAGACCAGATTTAGCTCATGCAGTTGGTACAGTTAGCCGATTTCTTTCAAATCCTGGCAAGGAACATTGGAGTGCAGTGAAGTGGATCATGAGATATCTCCGAGGCACATCTAGTTTAATACTTTGTTTTGGAACTGGAAAACCTGTTTTGAATTTTTACACAGATTCTGATATGGCTGGAGATATTGATAACAGGAAGTCTACATCTGATTATTTGGTTACTTTTGCAGGGGGAGCTATTTTATGGCAGTCTAATCTTCAGAAATGTGTTGTGTTGTCCACAACAGAGGCCGAGTTCATTGTAGCTGCAGAAGCTTGCAAAAGAGTTGCTTTGGATGAAGAAATGTCTTTGTGAACTTGGTTTTGTGCAGAAGAGGTATATCTTATATTGTGATAGTCAGAGTGCTATACATCTTAGAAAAAAATCCTACTTTCCATGGCAAATCTAAACATATTGATGTTCGTTATCATTGGATACGAGATGTCCTTGATTTGAAGTTATTACAATTTGAAAAGATTCACACGGATGATAATGGTTCTGATATGATGACCAAGGCTTGGCCAAAGGGGAAGTTTGAAGTTTGTTGTTTGATTGCCGGTTTGGCAACCACCTCCACATAGTCGGGAGGAGGAGATTTGTTGGGATTATTGGGCTCTGGACTATGTGTGTGTCCTTATTGTGAAGGCCCAATTTCGGGGGAAAAAACAGAGAGAGTGAGAGGAAGAGGGTTTTTCCGCTGCAACTTTTCTCCAAATCGCAGATCTAGTGTTTCGGTCGATAGGAGATATAAATCTTATCTGATCGAGCTGACCTTTTAGGAGGCGTCTAAGGACTCGTGGTTTTTTACTCTTTCACGTTCAAAGGGTTTTCCACGTTAAAATCTTGTGTCTCGTATCATTTTATTTTCTTGTTTGAATCATTTTGTTGCTTGGTGTTTTTTGGAGTGTTTGTTTGTTGCTCCTCACATGTTCTTTTAAGTGGGAAAAGTGTTGATCTTGGGCACAACACATTCTTCTGTGTTCTTACTTTCCCAATAAGTGGTATCAGAGCGCCTGAGTTATTTGTTATTTGGATTGATTGAATGATGGAGCCAAATTACAGTAGAATGATCAGTTTGAATGGCACAAATTATCACAAATGGAAGGGTAAAATGAAGGATTTGCTTTTTGTGAAAAAGCTACATCTACTTGTGTATGCTACTCAGAAGCTAGAGTCTAAAAGGGATGAAGAATGGGCTTTTCAACATGAAATGGTTTGTGGTTTCATTCGACAGTGAGTGGATGATAATGTGCTGAATCACATCTACAATGAATCTCATGCTAGAAATTTGTGGGATAAGCTTGAATCCTTGTATGCATCAAAAATAGGGAATAACAAGCTATTCTTGCTCAGGCAGGCTATGAATCTGCGATTCAAGGAAGGTTCTTCTATTTCTGACCACCTGAATGAATTTTAAGCGTGTTTTGATCAGTTGTCTGGCATGGGTGTAAAGTTCGAGGATGAGATTTTGGGACTTTGGTTGCTGAATACTTTGCCTGATTCTTGGGAAAATCCCTCGGTTTTGCAGGTTACCTATACTTCGGGATTCTCAAGGATTTCTGGAGTCACATTTACTTTTTTACCCTCAAAACACCCAAACCAATTTTTGACGAATAAGTTTGGTTCCGTTACCGGGAACAAAAATATTTTTCTCCCTATTTCGAACATTCTCCCAAAGAAATATATCCCGACAATCGGGGAATCACGAAAATCATCCTGACACGACGCTCCCCATGTCTCTCCACGAGACTCACCGAGTAACCCATTCGTTTGCACCGGCTAACCCTCAGCGACGGTCCGTTTTAGAGCGTCTGGGACCCAATGGGTCTCCCCACAGGGTAGCTGACCTCCGCGATCAGCTGAGCGAAAGGCCAGCCACGGACGATGGACGTGCAAAAGAATTGGAAGTGCTACAAAGGAGAGTTGAAAAACTTCATGCGGAGTACGTCAGAGAGGGCATAACCCCTCCGACGCTCCCTAATGGAGAGAGTCTGCTCGGATGCTCCGCCGCCAAGATCCCGCATCGTGGTCAGCAAGAAGACCACGACGACCAAAAAGACAGAGAAGCGTGGAGCACAGGCAGGCAGAAAGTAGCACCCGACAGCCAGCGAAGTGGGAGAAAGCCACCATACTTCTAAGCCCACTTCGAAGCTAGCTGAGAGAAAGCGGTACGTCGAGCGTAGCCTTGAGAAGGCCAAGAGCTCGACAAAAATCCAAAAGACAAGATCAATTGGGCTAGGCCCGTTCACAAAATGGATTCAGAGTATAACACCTGACCCGTTTCTCCAACTACCAAAGTTCGTCCTTTACTCCGGACAAACACGGCCCCACGAGCACATATGTCGTTACCAAACGGCCATGAGCCTAGTCATGAACGATGAGGCAGTATTGTGCAAGGCATTCCCGAGCACCCTATCAGATAAGGCGCTAACATGGTTCACTTCTCTAAAGTCAGGTACGATAGATTCCTGGCTCACCTTAGAGAAAATCTTTCTAGATAAATTCAACATGGCGGGAACGATTCCCAAAACGAGGGGGGACCTGGCGAACATTAAACAACGAGATGACGAGTCTCTACTGTCGTTCCTAGAGCGATTCAAAAAGACCTATGACGAGATAGAGGGGATTAGCCAAGATACAGTCATCACCTGCTTTGATGGAGGTTTTCGCTCCAGAATGCTTTATACAGAACTCCAGTTGAGGAGACCAGAAACCATAGGCGAGATGTTCAACGTCGCTCGAAAGGTCGCATTGGCTGAAAGCAGTACGTCAGATCTAGATGGGACAAAAGATAAACAGCCTGAGTTTTGAAAAAACCCCTCAAGCGTCACAGATAGAAAGGAGAAAAGCCGATTTAAGAAGCCCGAGACGTTTACACCCGTAAACGTCTCGAAGGAAAGCCTCGTGGCAGTGATAAAAGACAAATACGGAGTTCAAGATCCCGCTCCGATGAGATCTCAGTCCTATCCCGCCAGGGATAAATCTAAGTTCTGCGGGTTTCACCGTGATTATGGACATACCACGGAGGACTGTTTCCAACTAAAAAGGGCCATAGAGCGCCTCATCAGAGAAGGATGCTTGAAGGAGTATGTCGCTGACGTACAACAACAAAAAGATAAGGGGGAAAGAGTAATCAATATGATCAACCCCTACGTCGCTTCGATCAAGAAAATAAAAAAGAGGATTTATAACCTCACAAAATCGTATCTCGTACAACGTGAGGTCATCTCCTTTTCAAACGAGGAGCTAGAGCATAACGAAGAAGCGAGAATCACACCCATTGTTCTCGAGGTGCCAATGACAAAGGATGGCATCAAAAAGTGCACAGTAAGGAGAATTCTGATTGATACGGGAACCGCGAAGAACATCATGTATCTCCAATGTTTCAAGGAAATGAGCTTAAAAGATGCCGACCTCAAGGCCAACGGAATGGCCCTCGAAGGATTCTCCACCCGCAAGGTGCCGGTCAAGGAACTATACAAGTGCAAGTAACTCTCGGAGAGAGAGAACGGCAGCAGACCGAGGAGGTCAAGTTTTACGTGGTGGACCTAGACTCACCGTACAACGCGATACTGGGTAACCCCTTTCATGCAGCATTCAACCTCGTGATATCCACCTCTCACCAGCAAGTGAAATTTAACACTTCACAGGGCGTGTTAGACGATGCAGCCCTCGGAGCCTTTTGGGGCAGATCATAAAAATCAAAAGGAAAAGAGAGAGGTTAGACGATGCTGCAACTATCAACCCGGTAGTCGCCCATAACGATCAAAGAATACAAAAAATCCTCGAAAAACAGATTTATGATGTGGTCGTCGGTGAATTTGGGGCCGGAGAGCTCGATGAAGAAATCATCAACCCCAAGTACCCTCAGCAGCCCATCAAAGTCGGCAGAGAGATACCCAGTGCCCTCCGACATAAAATCATCGACTTCCTTAAAACTCACCAAGACAGCTTCGCCTGGTGTACGGAGGATATGCCCGGCATTGATACTTCGGTGGCAGAGCACACACTTAGTATAAACGCCAAATGCCCGCCGGTAAGACAAAAGCCCAGACAATTCGGGGAGAAGAAAATGCAAGCCATGAAAGAGGAAGTAGAAAAATTGCTAAAGGCGGGGTTCATCTGCGAAGTCAAATATCCCACATGGTTACCAAACGTGGTAATGGTTAAGAAAGCAAACGGGAAGTGGAGGATGTGCGTCGACTACACCGATTTCAACAAAGTCTGTCCCAAAGATTGCTATCCGTTACCTCGGATCGATGCTCTCGTCGACTCCACTTCGGGGTACAAGCTCTTGAGCTTCATGGACGCTTTCTCAAGCTACCACTAGATCAAAATGAGACCAAGTGACCAACTCCACACTTCGTTCCGAGCTGCAGGAGCTATATACGGTTATAATATCACGCCGTTTGGTCTTAAAAATGCAGGAGCCACATATCAACGGATGATGAACCACATCCTTCGACGCCAAATGGGAAGAAATGTGGAGGCTTATGTAGATGATATGGTGATCAAAACAAAGCGCGGAGCATCACACCTGGATGACCTGGAAGAAACTTTCTAAAACTTGGCTGAGTTCAACCTCAAATTGAACCCTACGAAGTGTGCATTCGGGGTCAAATCCGAGAAATTTCTTGGATTCATGACACCGGAGCAAGGAATCGAAGCAAACCCAGAAAAGTTGGCAGCTATAGCCTGACTTACCGAACCACAATGCGTAAAGGACGCTCAACGCCTAAATGATGCATCACCGCCCTAGGCCGTTTTGTCTCGAAGTTAGCAGAAAAGTGTCTCCCATTTTTTAAGACGCTGAAGGACTTAAAGAATGGGTTCGAATGGACTCTGGAGTGCAGCAAAGCGTGGAAAGACCTCAGAGTTCACCTTTTTCAGCTACCTCTGTTGCGATCACTAAACACGGGAGAAACATTATTTTTGTACCTCTCGTTTTCAGATTCAGTGATAGCCTCAGTGTTGATAAAAGAGGAAGGATCAAAACAATACCCCGTGTACTTCGTAAGCAAAGCCTTGAACAACGCCGAATCTAGGTATTCAAACATAGAGAAGCTGGCGTATGCGCTGGTAATATCATATCAGAAGCTTAGACCCTACTTCGAATCCCATCCGATCGTCGTTTACACCGACGCCCCACTAAGGCAGGTTTTTCATAAATTAGATCAGTCAGGGAGACTGCTCCAGTGGTCTATTGAGCTATGTGGACAAGACATTGCTTTTAAACCTCGAACCCTGGCCGACATCCTCATAGAAGGATCATTCACAGAGGTCAAGGGAAGCCAACAGACGACAGACCCTTGGGAATTATGGGTGGATGGTACAGTCAATGCCAGCGGAGTAGGTGTTGGGGTAATTCTGATCTCCCAAAACAGGTAATACACCGAGATGCGAGCTGTGAAGCTCGACGCTAGTCTATCGAACAATCAAGCAGAATACGAAGCACTGCTCTTGGGAATGGAGTGGGCTCACTCCGCGAACATAACGGCCCTTAAAGTCTTCAGTGACTCACAGCTCATCGTAAACCAAGTCCAAGGCACATACGCCGTACACTAAGAGAATCTCCACCCTTATGCTGAAAAGGCCAGACAGTGGAAGGATAAGTTCAATCCTTTTAGCCTGTCCTTGGTTAGCTAGAAGGATAACAAATTTGCGGATCGGTTGGCAAAGATAGCCTCGGGTGAGACTCCTAACGAGGAAGGCGTCCCGGTAGAAACAAGGATGAGCTCCACAGAGCCGCGTCTGATCCAACTCATACAATGTGCATCAGAAGACTGGGTGGATGAAATGACGAAGTTTATCAAGCAAGGAACACTACCAAATGATGTAATCCGCGCATGGCAGATAAAGCGACAGTCCGCCAGGTACGCGATCTATGGTGATATCCTGCACCGACGATCTTTCTCCAGACCTTTACTCCGCTGCATCCCGCCATCCCAAGCGGACGACTTGCTCTCCGAGATGCATGAGGGGGTATGTGGAGGACACCCAGGGGCCCGAGCTCTGGCAGAGAGAATAATTAATCAAGGGTACTACTGGCAAATGTTATGGGATGACGCCGGGTGATATGTTAAAAATTGCAACACCTGCCAAATCTTCGGGAACATACCATAGTTACCATCCATAGAATAAACCCTAGTCATTGCAACATGGCCATTTGACATGTGGGGCATGGACTTAATGGGAAAATTTCCAAAAACACGGAATGGTTACGAGTATCTAGTGGTGGCAGTTGACTACTTTTCCAAATGGATCAAAGCTAAAGCCTTAAGGCATCCCACAGAGGAAAATGTCACGAAATTCTTCCGCAAAAAAGTCTTATGCCGCTTTGGAGTTCCCAGGACGGTGGTTACCGACCACGGAGTCCAATTTTCGGCCAAGTTCACCTCAGAATGCCACCGATTACACATCAAATATTGGAAGTCCTCAGTCGCACATCCATAGGGAAACGGCCAAGCAGAGGCCGCGAACAAATTGGTATTACAGGCTCTACGAAAAAACCTAGAAGGGATATCCAACAAATGGGCTGACGAGCTGCACCCCACCCTATGGACAGTCCGTAGTTCGACTAGAGGCCCTACTGGTGAAACAACGTTCGCACTAGTATACGGTTCAGAGGCTATTGCACCAGCCGAAGTCGCGATACCTACGACAAGAGTGGCGATGTACAACGAGGCGAACAACGAAAGAAAAAGAAATATGGATCTCGACCTATTAGAGGAGCGAAGAATAGCCAGCCGCCTGAAGTCCCAGTCATTCAAGGAAAGAACGAAATGGACTCATGATAAAAAGATATCCAAAAGACCAATCAGAATGGGAGACTGGGTACTTCAGAAAATCGAAGGGACATCAAGGCATATCCAGGCAAACAAATTAACCCTAAACTGGGAAGGTCTGTACCTCGTCAAGGGCGAAGTAAGGCCTGACCCGTATCGCCTCATGAATAAAGATGGCATCCTCCTGCCGAATCCATGGCACGTGGACCATTTGAAGAAATATTACGCATAAGTAAAATCCGTGACACGTTCTTTTTCAGTACCAAGGCAGCCTTGGGAAGTTTTCTTTTATTTCCAAATACCGAGCTATGCCTTGGAAAGTATCTATTCCATCCTTCTTGCAATGTAGAAATAAAAGTACTGAGCTACGACTCGGGAAAATTTTGAATTACTACTAGTGAAAACTGTGGTTAAACGAAGTACCGAGCTATGGCTCGGGGAGATTTTAAATTACCACTAGTGAAAACTGTGGTTAAACGAAGTACCGGGTTACGGCTTGGGAGAAATTCTAAAATTACCATAAGTGAAAGCTATGGTCGAATTAAACGAAGTACCAAGCTACGGCTCGGGGAGATTCTAAAATTACCATAAGTGAAAGCTATAGTCGAATTAAATGAAGTACCGAGCTACGGTTCGGGGAGATTTTAAAATTACCATAAGTGAAAGCTATGGTTGAGTTAAACAAAGTACCGAGCTACAGCTCGGAGAAATTTTAAAAAAGCTATGGTTGAATTAAACAAAGTGCCAGGTTGTGGCTCAGGAAGAATTTTGGAAATCATAAACAAAAACGATGGTTATCCCGAACTACGACTTCGAATATTTTACGATTCAGGGACCACGATCACTAATCAAATGAAGTACCGAACTATGGCTATCCCGAACTACGACTTGGAATATTTTACGTACCAAGTTATGACTTAGAATATTTCACAAAAAAAATAAATTTTCATTAAACAAAACGAATCTTCTAGTAAACAAAGGGAAGATACATCGTTCTGTTTACAAAAAAGAAGAGAAAAACTAAGGAGCCGAGTCAGAGCCATCCAGCATGTCCCAGAAAGTCAGAACGAAAGGTTGGGGAGGTTCCCAGAATGGTTTTCTTCTCTTCTCATCATGTTCTCGGAGTGCCTCCATCTCTTCGGCAGTGAAGGGAACGAAGTCTGCACCTTGTCTGCAAACCTCGTTGTCGAAGTTCGACTAGTAGGCTCGCACCAGAATGCTCTTGTCTTCGAAGTGAGGATGGAGCTGGCGGATAATATGAACACAGCCTTTGTCCAAAAAAGAGCCGATCTCGCGTCCTACCTCCTCGTGATATTCGGCCGAGCTCCTGAAGTCATCGATGATGTTCTTCTTAAAGCCGTCTGACTTACAGTGCTTGAGCTCCTCCTGAATGGAAATCTGACATGCGATGGCTTCATCCTGGGCTGTGTTCAACTCAACATTCGCAGCCCGCAACTCCGCCATCCCCTCCTCAGCCTTAAGCAGCAGCTCCTTCAAATCAGAAACCTCGCTGGTCAGCTGCAACTTTTCAGACTATGCCCATTCCAAGCGAGTGGCCTGATCTTTCACTTCAGATTCCAGGGCTGCCAAGAGTTGCTCGTTAATCGCCCGCCACTCCGCATCAGCTGCTGCCCTTCTAGTTTCCTTCGAAGAGCGGGATCGGGAGATATAAAGAAGAAGGGAGGAAACCTAAAAAAAAAAGGACGTGCTAATGGAAACATTCCCTTACCCGGGCTAAGAGAGCACCAGCCCTATTGGTTGCCTCGTCAACCCCCAGCTTGCCCATACCGGCTAGGGACTCAATGTCGGCAGCTCGGTCCAGGATGGCTCCCCCAAGAAACACAGCCGCATAATGGTTGGTGAAACGAAGGTTGTGGAGAGGAGGAGTCCTGTTTGAAATCTCAGAGGCCAACTCCCGAAGGGCCCCCTCTTCTTCAGGCATCACGAACCCTGGCCATAGCCACGACGGGCCGGGGTCCCCTCCAACTCCATCCTCGCCCCCGTTCGCCGGAGTAGAGGGCATCTCTTCCCGCACCTCCGAAGATAGAATATCACCGGGGGTAACTTTGGGAGCTGAAGGACTAGGAATCAACTCCATCGAAGGGCGCGGGGGTGACGTCCGTTGCCGCTGGTCTTGGACGAAGTTTCTCTTCATCCACAATCTGTTCAGCCTCCTCGAGGGGATCGCGAATTAGGGGCCTCCGAGGTCCAACGGGAGCAGACCTCATTCGTGGTCCCTCTTCTCTTGGACATTGGGGGCCCCCACCTCGACGTAGAGCCTGACCTACCGAAGAGGAGTAGGTTAGGACAGTATCCCCTGCAGTACCTCGGTCGATCAACCTCGGTGGAAAGCGAGGGAGAGAGTCCAGGTGAGACTGTCGGACGTTCCTCATCCCTTCACTTTCTTTCTAAGCTACTCTGAACATGGTGGGCTCTAAAAAAATGAAAAGTAAGTATATTAGTAAAGCATATGGAAAAATGAGAAGTGAGAATACACAAGGTATAACGGTTACCCCGGCCGGGTTGACAACCTTGGGTAGAAGGAGTACACAACTCGCAGTGGAAGGAGAAGACCCCACGTGGTGTATGGTCCAATTTGCGTTTGGATCTTCAGGTTTAAAGCCTAACTCTCTCTTCCTAGCGTCTAACCCCGCCCCTATACCGCACCACTCCAAGCTCCTCTCACTCAACAAGTCAACCGAAGAATACACCCGGGACTGATTCTGCCGACACTCCCCTAAGTCCCAAGTGATGAGCTCAAGAAAAGACCTCTCCGATGGATCCAGAGAGGAGGGATGGACTGGAAGCAACTGTCTGTCTTCATTAACACGGGGGCGAAAGGGGAAGCCTACTTTAGACTCAACCATTATCCACCTACTTTTAAAGTCTACCTTGTTAGGAGGGGAGTCAAAAATTTGAACCCTATTCCTACGGGGTCGGAGTGAGAGGGTGTTGTCAGACATACGAAATATGGAAAAGAACATCCCCATGATGTTCATGGAAAGTTCAAAGCCTAAGCGGCGACCCAGGCAGATTAAAGAAAAGAGGGTTCGAACAGCGTTGGGGTAAAGTTGCCCAGGCTGTACGCGGGCAAACACGAGGAAATCTACGAAGGCTGGGTCCATGGGTAATCTAAGTCCCACTTTGAAGTGGGCCAGGGGAAGAGGGATGCGTCTAGTAGACATTTTACCTATTTCAAAAGCTACGGAAAGCCTATATACACTTCGATCTATACCATACCTACGGGCAAGGGACTTAAGTTGGTCATAGGTAATTTTACTCCGGTAAAAGGGAAAGTCTGCGCCTAAGGTCCCAAGCACCACGGGTCCTGAAGGAGCGGCAGCAGGGTCCTCTCCAGTCACCGTGGACGGTACATCACGAGCAGGCAAAGGGTCCCCAAAACCCTCAGCCATCAGCTCGGAAATTTCCTCCCTAGCCGCATCTCCGTGTTGACCAGCCATTACCTACCTGCGAACAGAGGTTCAGCAGAACTCCATTCAAGGACTACCCGGAAATAGCCTATAATCATATCTAAAACCAGCCCCCGACCATAATAGCCTAGAAGAGAAAAAAGTGAACCAAAAAACAGTTTAAGTTCTACACCAATTTAAAGCCACCCCACATGCATAAAAACCCAGAAGACAGGCACGCAAAGATATAGGCATTCATCACACACTACTGCTCAGAGCAACAACAAAGGCCACATTCTTACAGAAATACTAGGCGAAGATATAAAGGAAGATAACTGTGATAGGGGGATAGGGACAGGAAGCTACCTACAACAAGAAAGATAAAACGTACCTTTCTGATTACCACGGACGTTCGAGATGGAGAATACGAGACTGAACTTGCGACGGGAACAAAGATGAGGAATCTTCAGAAAAGCTTGCAGAGCAGTAATGGCAGAGATAAATTTTGAGAAAGGTCTGATAAAGGGAGAAGGAAATAAAGGAAGTCTATAAAGGAGGTTTTAAAAAGGTTATAAAAAAGTTACACTTACAAAGTGCCATGATTATTTCCAAAGACCAATGCCTCGGGTACGTGAAAAGGCGCTCTGGTGACTGATAACTTAGCACTTATGACAAAAGTCAGAAGGTGAGGCGACAACCGTCACCGTCAGAAACCCTAAGATTACCTCGTTCACACGCAACGTCCCAGTGCTCGAAACTCGCTAACCGCAGCGGAATTTTGGAAAGACAGCCATCACCATCGGAAATCCTGCTAGTAAAGCCTGGGAGCCCGATAAAGAACCCCGTAACACGATCTATTCAGCGAAGTCCACCACGAAGCAGTGTTATACTTCACTGAGGGGCCACTGAAAGGAAAATAACACCCACCAATGGTAGAAACGTCATCTACATAGCAGAATAAACGGCATTACAACCGATACTTCGCGATTTAACTCAAAGTCAAATCGCAGGAGTAAAAAGTGGAGCACACAACTCTACTCATTCCAATCGTGGATTCCCACTCTCCCATTACCAAAGACCGTTTCCCATAACGGCAACATCAGAAGAGCCCACGAGCGGGGTAAACACGATCCCATGGTCTCTTCCACTTTCTTCCCCTGAGAAGGCTGTAAAAGGAAGGAAAGGGATAAAAGGTAGGACATTCAATCCCAGATATCCTAAACCGTTGCTAATTCAATACCAAACTGACTTGATCGTCGGTGAGTTCACAGGGATCCACGTCCCCACCGAACTTCTTCTGTTTTGCAGATTACCTATACTTCGGGATTCTCAAGAATTTCTCGAGTCACATTTACTTTTTTTACCCTCAAAATACCCAAACCAATTTTTGACCAATCAATATATATTTACTTCATGATATAAAATTTAGACAAAATCAGAGTTGTTTTTAAAGTAAGGTGGATAGATTATGTTTGAAATTTGAGTGTCCTAATAAAGCGGTGTCGGAAACAGGCATACAAGTAATTACTTACTTTACTTTTAATTCTTCACCTAATCAATACTTTTACCATTTACCAAATCAAACGAAATTTTTTTTCTTTTTTCCCTTTTTTTTTCATTTTTATGGGTGCCGAAATAAATTATATTATTAGAATAGAAGGTCAAATTACATTATCGATGCTGACAGAAATTAGATAATAAACTTTTATTGATTTTTATTTATATTATTAGAAATATTAGTAGGTAAAGAATACATTTTTCCATTAAAAAAAAAATAGAGATATTTTTGTCTTCCAATTCAACTAGGTCTTCTTTCTTCATAAAATAAATAGTAGTTTTATTGTATTTGTGTATATATATGAATTTTTTTAAAAAATTATATTGGAAAATACTATATTTAAATGATCACCTGAAAAGATCTTTTCAAAAGAATTAGGATAATCATGGTTGACTACAAAAGGTAGAAACTTCTTTCTAGAAATCCATTAAGTCCATATTTAATTTATTTTATTACCAAGACACATATTATATATATATATATATATATATATATATATTAATTCTGCATGAATCTATCAAAAGATAAAAAGGTAAATTGAAGTGCCGGAAATTTAGGAAGCTTTATGGTTGACTTGTTAAGAAGGCTTTTTGGGCTGGTCAAAGTCAAGGAAGATTGTTTTCCTGGAAGGCGAAGTATAACTCTTGGGGAGCGGTACTTCGCTGGGCGCACTTGGTACTTCGTGGTGCTATACTTAGCGTCTCGAAAGCCTGCAAAACAAGTAAGTTCAATGAGGAGTTTGTACCCCGTAAACTCTCCGATGCTTAAGTCAGTAGAGTATTTTTTGATATCTGGAAATTGGAAAAAAAGTCCTTAGCTCATCTTCATATCTCTCTTTTATAGGAGTGTGATAATGAGATTACCGTTGGAGATCTGGACTGTTTTGACCGTTGTGGATAACGGATTTTTAATGTGGAATTAAAGATGTAACGTCTGACCTTGATGAGGCCCATTAATTTGTGTTTATGCCGTCAGGTGAGATCAGGGGTAATTAAAGTGTGACGAAATTACCGTTTAGTCCCTGAAGTATTTTTCTGACTGTTCAATATATAATAGTGTACCAATTACATAATTGTTCTTGAAAGAGCTACTTTGTACATGATATTGTTGTATGAATATGGCATAGTAAAGAATATGTAATTTTAGAGATTTAAGTAAAATATGTGATTATAGTTTGAATTTTAATTTAGAATAATTTTTTATTATAGAGTTAAAAAATTACTTATAATTGAAATGTATTTTGTGTCATAATAAACAAAAATATTTTAAAGCACAAGTTTTCTTATGTAATTGAAAGACAACCCTGAGGGTTTTATATCTGATTTAATTCAACAAAAATTAGAATAAAAGATGAACAAAAACAATAACATTCTGATGATGAGTAGCTAATGCTTACTCTTATTTAATCGGAGCAGAGATACACATATTATTATTCATGAAGATTTGATTACCAATTGTTATCCCACCAAAACTGTGACTGAAGATAGTTTATGACATTCTTGTCAACTTGGAATGCTTTGGTCAGAACATCAACGGAGATGGGAGGATCCGATCCGAAAACCGCTTTTGCAATGGTGATTACACCTGGGTTTTGGCTGCTCAATCCGGCGAATGCAATGGCCGGAGAATGTCCGATGTTGAACTGGAAATGAATTAGACCTTCTGGGAAAACAAACACATCTCCTGCATTTAATCTCTTGGTGAAAAGACGGTTCTTTTGGTTATTTGCAAGGTTTGAAGTCACAAATCCAACGTACAAAGTGCCTTCTAAAACTACAAGAACCTCAGTTGCACGAGGGTGGGTATGGGGTGGGTTTAGGCCAAAAGGTGCATAGTCAATTCGAACTAAGGAAAGCCCTAACGTGTTGAGACCTGCTAGGTTGTTCACGTTCACAGCTTTCACGGCTGATCCCACCGGATTCGATGTGTTTCCGGGCTTGTTGAGCCCTTGGAAGAAGAAATCTTCAGCTTTCACCATGTTAGGGTTCTTGCATATCTTCCCATTCACAAACACTGCACATATTTATTAAAATACATTTGTGAAATAAATGACAGTTTATCTCAATTTAAACGTAGTATTAGAGTTTGAGATTTATGCCCTATATATATATATATATATGTATATAGTTTGAAGAAGACATACCGGATGCAGCAGAATCATTGACAGCAACACAGAAATCTTGCAGAGGGCTTGGATCGTGTGCAGATGCTAATGCAAAAGATGATATCAAAATGGCTGTGAAAACTAGAAAACGAATTGCCATCTTTCTTAGCAAATTAATGTTGGTGATAAAGATAACATGGGACATATGTGTATTTATAATGGGAGCTTTGTGTACATTAAACGGTCTTAAAAATTCAGTCATGAATCCTTCTCCAACCACTACTAAAGACTTTAACTATTATAGATTTTCTAGTAAGTACTTATTTTCTTTGATCACCTCCTCTTTCATCATGTTATTTGGTATCAATAATCTTTATATATATATTAAACCTTAATTTAACATAATAAAAAAATTGTATGATAAATGTTATACGTAAGTTTAATACTTGACAGATCTGCATTTGAATAAAAATTATACTATATAAATATAATTCAAGTAAATTTAGATTTATAAGAGTTAATGGCTTTAGATCCGTCGAAAAAATAATAATAATTTATTAATCATCTTTACAAACAAAAAGTGTTCAATCATCTAACAATGGGTAATTATTTAATTAAATTTTTATCACATTATTAATATTTTCAAAATAATAATAATATTGTGTACTGCTTTGAAGATTCAATATAAACTGTTATATATATATATATACAAGAAAATTATTGGTTGTTTGCATTCTTCTCTTCTTTCTCTGATTCCATTTTCTCATAAGTACACATAAAGAATAAAGTTACGATCGAATTTTTATTAGAAAAACTCTAGATATATCTATAATTTTTTTATAGATAAATTTAAATTTGAGATTTTGTTGAGGGAGAACCAATTTCTTCCGACCAACAAAGTGTTGGCTCTATTACTTATATATCAATTATAAGTTTTATAAAATATTAATTAATTAAAATTTAATATTTGTGTGTGTGTGTGTATATATATATATATTGCCATCTGTTCTCTACTTTACTACTACTACTAATTTTTTTGTGAGGCAAAACAATTTGGATAAAGTTTTGAAGATATTTGTATTGTATTTCTATATAAAATGGGAACAGCAGCCCAAGTCAGACTGCCAAATTTACTATGTAAAATTGAGTAGTTAGACAATCTCTTTAGTTGATTTAATAACAAATTTCTAGAATATCATACTTGGTCATTTGATGTATAGCTATCCAACTTCCATATATATATATATATATATATGTTTTTGATTTATTTGAATTAAAATTATGTTGCATTTATTTATAAACTTGTAATTTTTTTTAAAAAATATTTGTACATAAGTGTGAGTGTTTATTATTTGAGCAACACTTTCTTGACTATAGACTTGTATATTAGTAATTTTTTTATTAAAAAAAAAATATATTTTGTTTTTTTATTAAACCCTAAACTAATGTGTATTTAAGATGTGTTTTTGTTCTCAAAATAGTTCATCTGATGCTCGAAAATCTTCAGAAAACAACACAGATTATACATATGTATATATATATATATACACACACACATATATATATATATATATATATATATTGAAATGGTATATATCTAATCTATAACGTGCATGCATGGTGGAAATGACGAATGACCTACTTAGAAAACTATATATATACCTACTTAGAAAACTATATATACATATGGTTGAAGTCTTCAGTAGTTGTTGTAGATGTAGGATTTTAACGATGCACAATACGAATTTGATAGACGAAATCAATAAGCAATAAAACAATAAAATAAGAACATTACGATTTACTCAGTTTCACCCCAATTTAGAGCTACGTCCTGCAAAAGGAATTCACTATTATTATGCTTTTTTTTTCCCTTCCTAACTTGTTACAATGATATCACTATATATAAGTTACCATACGAGTACATAATACTGGACCTAAACCCTACATAATACTGGGCATAAACCCTACAAAACTAACCGGGCAACGGGACCCCTGAGGCGGGGGTTTCGACCCCAAACTGTGCTCGAAAAATTTACCAACTCCAACAGTATAACCATTCATCACTGAATTCTAAATTGATTAATGCACACAAATCTTCCATTATAAATACACATATTTCCCATATGTTTTCTTCACCAAAGATTCAGTTAATAAGAAATCTTCTCTTTACCTATTAATATATAGTATTAATTAATTTAACATGGCATTTCGTTTCCTAGTTTTCACAGCCATTTTCATATCAGCTTTTGCATTTGCATCTGCACATGATCCAAGTCCCTTGCAAGATTTCTGTGTTGCTGTCAATGATTCTGCTGCATCCGGTATGTCTTCTTCAAACTATATATATATATATATGGCATAAATCTCAAGCTTTAATACTTCATTAAATTGAGATATACTGTCACTTATTTTAACAAATGTATTTTAATAAATATGTGCAGTGTTTGTGAATGGGAAGATATGCAAGAACCCTAACATGGTGAAAGCTGAAGATTTCTTCTTCCAAGGGCTCAATAAGCCCGGAAACACATCGAATCCGGTGGGTTCAGCGGTGACAGCTGTCAACGTGAACAACCTAGCAGGTCTCAACACCTTAGGAGTTTCTTTAGTTCGTATTGACTATGCACCTTTCGGCCTAAACCCACCCCATACCCACCCTCGTGCAACTGAGGCCCTCTTCGTCTTGGAAGGAACACTCTTTGTCGGATTCGTTACTTCAAACCTTGCAAACAACCAAAGAAACAGACTTTTTACCAAGACTTTGAATGCAGGAGACGTGTTTGTGTTCCCTGAAGGCCTCATTCATTTCCAGTTCAACATCGGACATTATCCGGCCGTTGCATTCGCCGGATTGAGCAGCCAAAACCCAGGTGTAATCACCATTGCAAACGCCGTTTTCGGATCAGATCCTTCCATCTCCGTTCATGTTCTGACCAAAGCATTCCAAGTGGAGAAAGATATCATAAACTATCTTCAGTCACAATTTTAGTGGAATAACAATTCGTAATCAAATCTGATGAATCTTTGAAAAGTTTGATATAATAAATCTGTGTGGCACATTTTATTCTGCCCCAACTAAATGTTGTTGCTTATGTCCGTCCATCTTTTATTGTAATATTTCCAGCATCTTGAAATTGTTGTTGAATTGAATAAAATATAAAACCCGTTGAATCCATGTCTTTCCCTATTACATTAATTGTTATAAATGTGTACCTTATTCAAGCCAAGGGAGATTTTACAAACAATATGGACTTATATAAAAATAAAAAAATAAAAAATACAGACAAGCAAAATATAAATGAATAAATAAATCAAGATTTGGATGGGAAATTGGTCCAAATACATACAGAAATCTCATTATTATAAATAGTCTCATAATATTATGTATTAATAAAGTTTTTACGCACTATTATTTCAGCTAGAGATTTTTCGTAAACACCATGAAATTCAATAAAATTAGAAATATATATACATATTTTATTTTATTTTTTTATATAAATGGAATTTTATTCAGCAATGCAGTAAAGAGGTTATATCAGTGTCTTCCATGGGAAGAAAATTACAAGAGCGAATTCGTCTATGGTACAAAGCACCTAACAAATCTTTGTGAAAAACAGTAAAACTAAAGCTAGGAGGATGATGAAACATATTGAAATTTTTCTGCGAAGTGTAAACTGAGAAACCAAACCCTAACCCGCGGGGAGCGAACTAGGTGAAGAAGATGCTGAGGGTAGCTGGAAGGAGGCTCTCTTCTCTCTCATGGAAGCCTCAACAGGCTTCGACTGTCTTTTTTCCATTAATCCGGTCAATACATCTGATTCATCGGATTTCTCCAGATCGTCGATCCTGTCGCCGACTCCTACCTCCTCTATCGCTGCTGCCTTTCTCCACCATTTCAGAGGTATTTTTATCATTTGTTTTCTTCATCATTTCCCCTTCGATCTTGTTGATTTAGATTTCTCGGCACCTAACTCTGCTTTCATTTTCCTCTTATCTTTTCTAGTCAAAATTCGCGCTTTGAGTTTGTGTAGATCTTTTATGAATTATGTACTCAAATTTCGGTTCCTTTTTTGTTTAATTGCTTTAATCAAATATGGTTCGATTTTCCTCAATTTTTAAAATTTATTTGTTGGGCTGGGGTTTCATCTTTTATCTTTAAATTACGCCTCCAAGTGCGGCGAAGAGGACTCCTGCAGGGCCTGGGTCAAAGAGAGGTGGAAGGGGCGGAAGAGGGAGACCTCGGGTGCATTCGGAAGTTGAGGAACAGGTTAGAGTAGAGGAACCAGCGGCAATGGATATTTATATGATTGTGTGTGTGATTACAATCCAACTGCATCTGCATGGCTGGACAGTTAAGTAAGTGTTGTTCATCTACACCAGCACTTTCAGCTTCAAAATTCCACTATGAAAGTTCATGTTTTTCGAATAAATTCATCATTATACCAAAAAAGAGCCATTCCTCCAGATGGGTTTCCAAGATTTGTTCAAGAAACCATCAAAGAAAGCATTTTGAGCTCAAGTACTCAAATGGGTACCCTTTAAATGCTGTTGCTTTCCAAAATGGTAATCTTTCTTGATTCTTTTGTTTCCTTTTTTACTTGTATCTTTGATGCTTGTCTTGTTTGGTTTCTGGTTATATTGACAATCAAAATTATTCCATTCCTAATGTATCGGCACCCCTAATGAAAGGATAAATGCATTCTACAGTTTGATAAATTAGATAAAGTGAATTGTTAAATTTGTAGGGTAGTATGTTCTAATTGATCCCAGGTTGGTGGTTAGTAAGTGCTAACTCACTGTGTTCAGTAATATTTCCTAGTGTAGATGAATTATGTTGTTGTCATTGCTCTAGGAAGATATTTATTTTTCTTTCTTTTTAATGAAAATAATAAGTATAGTCTGGGAGTGCTTTCCTGAGCCTATGTGGGGTTTGATGGTTTAAGCTTAAAATTTGCATAAGTAGTGTTGGAAGTATCTTTTGTTAGCTTGATTTTTTCTAGATATATTTTCTTTGCTCCTTTCTTTTTGTGAACTGTTCTATCTTCTATTCGATACTATTTCAGGACTAGCCGTCTCATATATTCATGAGTTTGTAAAGATTTGGTTATTCCCAGCTTTTTATCATAGATTGTAGATTCAAAGCTCAACTAATAAACTTTAAGGTTTGAAGGGAATTTCCAAGGTGAACTAGACCATACATTAATACTTAACATCTAATGTACTCAAATTGCAAATATTTCTCTTTTTAGTATGTCAAAAACTATTAAGTCATGAGGCCATTTGGATTGTTGAATACAAACTTTTATTCTTTCAGGTTCCTGGTTTACAAATAAGTTATCTTAAAAACCGTAAATTACAGGTTTCCTGCAATTCAATTGCAAAGGATTCATGTTACAGATTCAAAATTATGTATTTTGTCTGGATTGGCATGTATGTTATTTTGAAGATTTTTATTGGTGATTTCAATACTTCTAAATTGACATGATTGTGGCACTGTGGTCTCTAATTTCATATTGTCTCATATTATTTTTCTCATGCCAGATACTTATGGATTGGTTAATTTACTGATCCCAAGCACAACCTTCTTTTCAGCGATTGAATCTTCCTCCTGGCTCGTAAGTTATCAGAATGTATTCAAGGATGTTTATTTTTCCTCTTTTCTGGCATAAAGACATCTCTATTTTTCTCTTTGAAGTCATAAAATAATGGTAGTAAATATCTGGGGTATGGGGGAGGATGGTGGGGGAGAACTTTCTTTTCACCTTCAGAGGGAAAAGTATGAATAGTTGCAGAAATCCATAATCATTTCAATAAAACTTCCATATTTCATGCTTGCATTAATGGATTCAACGATTTTATCAGTATGCAACTTATGAAGGGATTTAAAGGCTGTGCCATCACCCTCTTAATGACATTTATTCTAATTAATACAAATTTTATTCTTTTCTTAATTATGACAAAGTATAGTCTTTGGTACTAGCAGGATTACATAAATATAAGGTGGTAATGATTTCTCTTTCTCTCATTAACAATGTCTTGGTTCAGGTTGTAATTGAAATTGTATTATTCACATTTGTTATTGAAGTATATAAGGTTTTTTGTGTAATGCTTCTTATGGTAGACAACACTTGTGAGAAGACCAAAATTTATATTATGCACTGGTGGGAATACTACAGGCTACATTCCCACTCACACAGGACAAAGTCCTGTTGGAAACGTAGTGAACCGAAAGTAGTAATAAATTACAATTCAAAAAACACAGAATTAAACTCTATTTTATTTTGAGTGCTGCGGCACTTTTCCCTTTCTCACTCAAGAGCTACGGCTCTATTTCTTTCTCCCCTTTTTTTTTTACAACTAAGTATAACTATATATATATATATATATATATATTTCTTTCCTTTTTCTTCCTTTTTCTTTTCCTCTCACCACTTAATTTCTCTCTCTTCTCTATTGCTTTTTCCTCGGTTCTCTCCCTCTTTTCTTTTTGCACTTCCTTACGCTCTCCCTTTACATACATATATATATATATATGTATATATATATATAGATATAGGAAGGAATAGTGGTGCCTTCTTCTTCAACGATGGTGGCGCCGACTTCTTCTTCAACGATGGTGGCGCCGACTTCTTCTTCAACAATGGTGGCGCCGGCTTCTTCTTCAAACTCGAGTTTGAATTCTAACACTCCCCCTCAAACTCGACTTTCCATTCCAAGCTTTTCTTTCATTTTTTGAAACACTTCCGGCTTCAATGGCTTTGTAAAAATATCCGCTAAATTTTCTTAAGTCCTGCAATGCACCAGCTCCACAATTTTATCGTTTACCTGTTTTCGAATAAAATGATATTTTATATTGATGTGCTTGCTTCTACTGTGTGATACCGGATTCTTCGCGAGTGAAATAGCAGAATTATTATCAACATAGATAGTAATCGGATTTTTCTTTGCAAGGTTTAAATCGCCCAATATGTAGCCTAGCCACATTGCTTGACACGCGCACGCTGCTGCTGCGATGTATTCTGCCTCACATGTTGAGAGAGCAACTGTTTGTTGCTTTTTCGATGACCACGAAAATATTGCTGAACCGATATGAAAAGCATATCCTGACGTGCTTTTTCCATCATCCAAGTCACCACCATAATCACTGTCTGAGTAGCCAACTAATTTTGAATCTTGAGAATGTGTATAAAATAATCCATGATCAAGCGTACCTTTAATGTATCTCAAAATTCTTTTAGCTGCCATGAAGTGATCTTGCTTTGGATTCTCCATGTACCTACTAACCAGTCCAACTGCATACATAATATCTGGACGAGTGAAAGTTAGGTACCTCAGACTTCCTACCAAACTTTTGAACAATGTCGGATTTACCGACTCTCTTGTTGAATCAATTCTGAGCTTTAAGCTTACTTCTATTGGTGTACTCACGGCTTGCATTCTTCCATTCTGAATTTTTAAGAATTTGCTCAGCATATTTTTTCTGTGACATAAAAATCCCATCTTTGCTTTGTTTGACTTCAACTCCAAGAAAGTATGACATTTGACCAATATCTGTCATCTCAAATTCGTTAGTCATAGCTTTCTTAAATCATTGAACATACCAGGATTGTTGCCAGTAAAGATCATGTCATCCACGTACAAGCACACGATCATAATCTCCCTCTGAATTTGTTTTTGTGTAGAGAGCATGCTCGTATGGACTTTTCACAAAAACATTCTTTTGAAAATATTCATCAACTCTTGTGTTCCAAGCTCGAGGGGCTTGCTTCAATCCGTACAGTGCTTTCTTTAGACGATAGACTTTATCTTCCTGGCCTTTTTGAACATATCCAGGAGGTTGCTCGATGTAAACTTCTTCTTCGAGATAACCATTTAGAAATGCTGACTTCACGTCCATCTGATAAATCTTCCACTGTTTTTGAGCCGCAATTGCTGTAAGAAGTCTTATGGTATCAACTCTTGCAACTGGAGCAAAAACCTCATCATAGTCAATCCCGTATCTTTGCTTGTAGCCTTTAGCAACTAGCCTTGCCTTGTATTTTTCCACTTTCCCGTCTTGATTGGTCTTTGTCTTGTAGACCCATTTGACACCAATTGCCTTGTGTCCTTCTGGAAGTTCTGTGAGCTTCCAAGTATCATTCTTTTTAATTGCATCAATTTCTTCATCCATGGCCTTATTCCATTTGCTTTCTTCAGAAGCTTCCTCAAATGTCACTGGATCACATTCAGCCATTAAACAAAATAAAGAATAATCAAATGAGGTTTGTACCGGATTTGTTGCATCATAAATGTCATTCAGACTTCTCATTTTCCTTGGCTCTCCCCCTGAATTGTTGCTACTGCTTCCTGAACTCGATGGTGTTGAGGCAGGAGTTCTTTGAGTTGGACTTTGTGGAGGAGTTGGATCATCATCTTCTTCATTTTCAATGTTGGAGTCATCACCGTCATCATCATCATTAAAGAACAGACCTGCAACTTTTCTTTCTTCCTCGCTCCATCTCCAGTACTCTGATTCATCGAACTCAACATCACGCGAAATGATTAACTTCTTTGTGAGAGGATTATAGAGTCTGTACGCCTTGCTCCTTTTGTCATATCCGGTAAAGATGCATTTCTCACCTTTATCATCCAGCTTCTTTTTTCTGATCAGGAAATGTGCATATGCAATGCACCCGAAAATTCTGAGATGTCCAACTGATGGTTTGCTACCACTCCATGCTTCATTTGGAGTTTTGTTTCTGACACTTTTTGTTGGACACCGATTCAGTAAATAAACAGCACACAGCACGGCTTCTGCCCAAAAAGTTCTTGGCATGTGCTTTGCTTTCACCATACTCCTTGCCATGTCAAGAATAGTGCGATTTTTCCTTTCTGCAACGCCATTTTGTTGAGGAGTATACGCCGTTGTCAACTGATGATTGATTCCATGTGCTATGCAGAAGCTTTTGAATAGATTTGAAGTATACTCGCCTCCTCTGTCTGATCTGAGTATCTTCACATAATGACCACTGTTTCTCCGCCATTACTTTGAACTCTTTGAATTTATCAAGAGCCTCCGCCTTTTCTTTCAGAATGTATACCCAACTTTTCTGCTGCTAAAATCATCAATAAATGTTAGGTAATACCTGTTTCCGCCAAGTGATGCAACATCAAATGGACCAGCTATATCAGTGTGAACAATCTCTAATGGCCTCCTGGCTCTCCATGATTTTCCAACAGGAAAACTTTGTCGATGTTGCTTCCCTTTGACACATGCTTCACACAATTTATTTGGTTCATTGATTATTGGCAAACCATTCACCATATTTGTCTTTGACAATAATTTCAAGCCAGAAAAACCAAGATGACCAAATCTCAAATGCCATAACCACGAATCATTTTTAATGACTGACTTTAAGCATTTTTGCACCTTCGTCTGCATGTCAAGAGTGAACAGACGATTCCGTGACATCTCCACATTTGCGATTAATTCTCGAACTTGATTTCTGATAATGAGAGAATTATCCTGCATCTGTATATTATATCCTTTCTCCACGAGTTGGCCAAGACTAATGATGTTATTTTTCAAAGCAGGTATAAAATACACATCATTGATATATTTCTTTTCACCATTTTTTAATACAATCGAAATTGTACCTTTGCCTTTCACCGGAATTTTTGATGAGTCACCAAAAGTAACTTCCCCATTGACATTCTCATCTATCTCTGTAAAAAATTCCTTGTGACCGCACATATGATTGCTGGCACCTGAATCAAGATACCAAATATTTTTCTTGTCTTCTTCGTCTCCTTTGTATGTGAGAAACATAGCAGAACCCACATTTATCTTCTTTGCTGCTTGCAAAATGACTGCTTTCTTCCACCTTTGGGGATCTACACTCATAACTGAAATGACCATATCTATTACAGTTATAACATTGAAACTGAGACTTATCACCTCGTTGTTGAATCCACCTCGTTGTTGGAATCCACCTCTTCCTCGGCCTCTGAAATTTTGACCGTTGTTGACTCTGTTGAAATTCTGACCTCTGTTGAACGGTTGTCTTCCACGTCCTCGTCCACCTCGGTAGCCTCCTCTAAAACCACCTCTTCCACGAACATAACTGCTACTGCTTGAACTTTCACCTATGGAAACCTTACTTTGCAACCTTTTCCAAATGACTTGTATCATCATACTGGTTCATCCGGGACTCGTGAGCTTGAAGAGAGCCTACGAGCTCATCAATTGAAATTTCAGACAAATCTTTTGACTCCTCGATAGATGTAACAACATAATCAAATTTTCGTATTAACGAGCGTAAAAGTTTTTCCATCACCCGAACATCATCGAGACTTTCGCCGTTCCTTTTCATTTCATTTGTCACCGTTTTCAAACGCGTAACAAATTCTCCAATATTTTCTGAATTTTTCATTTTTAAATTTTCGAACTCGCCGCGTAGTACCTGGAGCCGCACCTTTTTAACTTTTTCGACTCCTTGGAAAGATTTCTGCAAAATCTCCCACGCCTCTTTTGCAGTTTTGGCTTCAGAAATTTTTTCAAAGGTTGATTCGTCAATACCTTGAAAAATAGTGAACAACGCCTTTTTATCTTTTTTCCGAGACTCCTTTAATATTGTCTTCTCGGCATTAGGAAGAGCTGCTTCTGCGGTAGCGTCTTCGGGCTCGTTGTATCCACTTTCAACAATATCCCAGTTATCGTAGGAACCGAGTAACACCTTCATTTGGATACTCCAGTTCCCATAATTTGTTGCCGTCAATTTCGGGATTTGCGGTTGCATTGTATTCATTTTTATCAGACAGAACCTTAGCTCTGATACCACTTGTTGGAAACGTAGTGAACCGAAACTAGTAATAAATTACAATTCAAAAAACACAGAATTAAACTCTATTTTATTTTGAGTGCTGCGGCACTTTTCCCTTTCTCACTCAAGAGCTACGGCTCTATTTCTTTCTCCCCTTTTTTTTTTTACAACTAAGTATAACTATATATATATATATATATATATATCTTTCCTTTTTCTTCCTTTTTCTTTTCCTCTCACCACTTAATTTCTCTCTCTTCTCTATTGCTTTTTCCTCGGTTCTCTCCCTCTTTTCTTTTTGCACTTCCTTACGCTCTCCCTTTACATACATATATATATATGTATATATATATATAGATATAGGAAGGAATAGTGGTGCCTTCTTCTTCAACGATGGTGGCGCCGACTTCTTCTTCAACGATGGTGGCGTCGACTTCTTCTTCAATGATGGTGGCGCCGACTTCTTCTTCAACAATGGTGGCGCCGGCTTCTTCTTCAACAATGGTGGCGCCGGCTTCTTCTTCAAACTCGAGTTTGAATTCTAACAAGTCCAACATCAAGGTAGCGGTTCTATTTTATTCTTCCAGGAATTGGAAGTTTGTTCAATCCCAATCTTTCCTAATGCAAAAGTTTTGTCTCCATTTTAGTGGGTTGCTTGCTGGAAACTTTTGGAGGAACTTGCCTTCATGGATGCTACATCGGGAAACTTCTTCTCCAGTTCAGGTAAAGATTTAGAACCATTTTCTTAACTTCCTTGCAACTCTCTTTCTGTTGAACGTTGAAATAATAGCAGCATTGCATTTTTGATAGATGTAGTTGCATTGAATGCCACAATCTACAGTGGACAACTCAGGTTGCAATTGCAAGAAGTTTCTTCTTTTCATGCTGAGGAAGTAAAAGGAAGATGCTTCTGCAAAAATGTAAATATAACATATCTATGAGCTAAATTGAACTTTTTCACATTAGAGCTAGATTATATGGATCATGTGTAAGTCCAGATCTACTGATAATGAAGTGGTAGGTATAAGGCAATGTGTCACAATCATTATTATCTTTTTAGTCACTTGTGTAATACTGAAAGATTCTTTTTCCAAGGTGCCCCGTTGAGCTAATGTCCTTTTGGTTCTTTTTTGTTTTTGTTTTATTTATTTATTTTTTTTTGTTTTTGTTTTTTAATGTTTTGTTAGGGTCCAAATGATGATGATATCAGATATGTTAATGTTTTTAATATTAGGATATTACTGTATATTTATTATTATTATAATGATATTTTAGAATGTTTTATTATTAATGATTTTTATTGTTATTTTTTAATAATATTTAATAATATTTTTTAATTATTATATTTAGTAATATTTTTATTACTATATATATATATATATATAATTAAAATTAAAAAATAATCAAAATAAATTCGTCGCAAATTTGTTGTAAAATAGGGACGCCTAAATGTCGTTGCAAATTCGTTGCAAAATAGCAATGCTGTCGTAAATCCGTTGCAAAATAGCGACACCCAAATGTCGTCGCAAATCTGTTGCAAAATAGCGACGAATTTGACCTTCGCAAATTCGTTGCAAAATAGCGACGAATTTGACCGTCGCAAATCAGTAGCTATTTGTGACGGATTTTGTGTGCCGTCGCAATCAGCGGCGATAATATTGCGATGGCCAAATCCGTCGCAAAAGCTGAATTACGACAGATTTGACCGTCGCAAAAATTGATTTTTCTAGTAGTGTCTGCAAAGGTTCTGATGTAGCTTTGAAAGGTGTTCAACAAGGTAATATGTATATTTTTTAAGGTTGTACCATAGCAGGTTATGCTGATGTTATGTCATCTGAGATAGATGATATGATCAAACTATTAACAAAAGAGATAGTTATAAATCGAGCACTATCATGGTGCATCTAATACATATGTTTATACGTCTAGCAATGTCATGGAGCATATGGTACATCTATTTATTTCATACATTTGGCACTATCATGGTGCATGTGGTATATCTGTTTATTATATATCTATGAAATTATTTTTGTACATCTGATATATCTGTTTATTCTGACATTGTAATTATACATCTGGTATCATCATGGTGCATCTGGTACATCTATTAATTATGTATGTTTGGCACAATCATGGTACATTTGTTTATTCTGAACGACTGATATTGTCATGGTGCATCAAGTATATTTGCTTATTCTGAACTCTGGTACTATATAGTACATCTGCTACATCTGCTTATTCTAAACTTTGGCACTATTATAATACATCTGATACATCTGTTTATTCTTGATGGATTCAAGTGAAGGTGGAGGTCAAGGGGTCAAGAGGTAATTTTACATCTGCTAAGGTTATTACCCAAGTGTATCTACTACATTTATTTATTTTGAGGATTAAAGTCAAGGTGAAGATTTGGTAGTAATGACTTAAATCATTATGTCTCCAAAAGTAATTGTACACCTGACACTAGCATTTGCATCTCGTACTATCTATTTTGAGGATTCAAGTCAAGGTCGAAATTTGTTAGTAATACATTGAATCAATTATGTTTCATACTTTCATGAGATTTCATGTAGAAGAGCTTCCTATCTTTAAGGATAATTATCTCGCATCTGCAAGGATAATTATCTCTTTACTAGAATATCATTTCCTATTCTAATTAGAATATTATATTTTAAGTTGATTAAGACATTGATTCCTAATTTGATTAGGATTAGGATTAGGATTGAGACAATTATCAAATCTATTTACAAATAGATTTAGTTTAGAAACATTTGTAATCAGTTCATCGATAATCTATTTTTATCAGAAGATTATGTATAATATCTGGCCCATCTGAATAAGAATCAAGACCTTTTTTCTGTCGTGGATGTAGCTATCTCATCGATAGCTAACCACATAATAATTATGTGTGTTTTATTCTTTTATTCAGTTAATTATATTTTTCACATTTTTCATAACAAAAATGAAATGAAGTAATTAAAAAAAAATGATAAATCACACTTGAATCTGTTAAAAAATTGTATACTCTTCTATTCATATATCTATCTTGGGAAGTAATTACAAGCTCTCTAAAGATATATATATACTCAAAAGCAATACAATTGTGGATGTTGAGTTCTATCTACTTGAGATGATGAAAATCTACAAGAAGAAATAGAAAGTAGCAAAGCTTTTTGAATCTCTAAAGTAGAACCCTTTTGGAGAAGAGAAATCAAGTAATCCATGAATTGAGCGTCACATGGGATTGTGATTGGTCCATCACTTGGGAGACCATATTCTTCTTCAGCCATTCTAAAGAGTTCTCTAAAGATGTAGTTGTTAAGGTAAGCAATAGGGAAAGAGTATCGCTTTTGATCGACCGTGTAAACAACAACATGCCCTTTTTCTGCTACTTGGGATGATGATGATGATGATGAAGAACATGCACTACTTTCTTGCAAGGTTATATTTTTCCTTCCAAGGGCAGCTCTTCTTTGCCACTTTTTGGCCATTCTGATGAGTTTTCTTGAACTGATCATGACTGATTTCTTGATATGAAGAAAAAAATTTAAAAGCTTTATGAAATCTATTGACCTTATTGCCTTTGATGAGTTGATGAAGTGGATGAGAAAACTGAAGTATATATACACCTATATATAGTTATAACTAGGCCAAAAAAAAAAAAAAAAAATAGAAACCCTAATGAAAGGCACAGCATCGTGTAGGGCTAGTTGGACACAAGAGCATGTGAAATTCAGTGAATTATATATGTTATAGGCCCTCCCTTGGCAGATGATTATGTTTGAAATATCTCTCCATTCCATTACAAATTATATATATATATATATATATATATATATATATATATATATATATATATATGTGTGTGTGTGTAGTTTTCATTGCCAGCTGCTTGGAAAAATTATTCATGAGCCTAATAAAGTCACCTTACCATTGTATCATAAGGTTTGATCAGCCCATGGCATTAATTGTCCGGTGGTTGTGGGAGAAACATGGACCAAAATGTTTGCTACCAAATTGAAATTTCAAGAACAAAGCTTACAAGGCTTCTATTCATTGATGTTGATGAAACTTTTCTTAAGATCTAAATATGGAGGAGGTATTTATCCAAAAATGGAAAAAAAAAATATATATATATATATAAGCTAAAAGCTTGAAATTCAAAGAAAAGCACATGGCATTTTTATGGACGATAGCAAAACAACACATCAGATCCAAAATAGACATATATATTATGTGCTTCTCCAAATTGCATGTAAGCAAGGAATATTTTAATTCATTCAACATATAATTTTTATTTATACTCCATGGTATTAAGATAAATATTTAAAAAATTAAAAAATCCAAGATAATAAGATTATATTATTTGTGCATTTCAATTTCAATTAAGATTAGGTCCATCATGAGACCATCCTTCATGGTTAATGATAAAATTTGGGGATTAAACTAATTAAACTAATCATATATTGTCTATCTTATGTAAGTTTAATTCAAAATAACTTATTATTTTTATTTTTATTCAGACTAAATTAAGAAATAATTATAAATTAATTGTCCAATATTTTAATATTGTCAAAGAAATTCCTCCTTGTTTTGACAAGGTACGTATTCTATGTATATATTGTCTAAATACTATTGGGAAGTGGTTTGTATTTACCTCAGTTGTTGATTTCATGGCTTTGTAGTAATGTGAAACATTTTTTTTGTTTTATTTTTTTCAAAACTTAAATTATAATAGTTTTTTTTATATATATATTATGTCTCAAACTCATTATTTATCAAAATTACAAGTAAACTGCTACAGGATGAACTACGTCTTCTTGACTAGTATTGCATAATTGTTTATTAATTTTATCCAAGAAAATGTTATTTGGAGAAAATAAAATTAATGAAATTGAAGTAATACTAATCATTATAAAGAAAAAATAATGTAAATCACAATTGAATCTTGTCAAAAAAAATGTGTATGTACTCTTCTATTCATATATTTATCTTGGGAAGTAATTAATTACCAGATCTCTAAATATATATACTCACACAGCAGATATCGTGGATTATGTTGGATTCTATCTTCATGAGATGATGAAAATCTACAAGAAGAAATAGAAAGTAGCAAAGCTTTCTCAATCTCTAAAGTAGAACCCTTTTGGAGAAGAGAAATCAAGTAATCCATGAATTGAGCTTCACACGGGATTGTGATTGGTCCATCACTTGGAAGTCCATACTCTTCTTCTGCCATTCTGAAGAGTTCTCTAAAGATGTAATTGTTGAGGTACGCAATGGGGAAAGAGTATCTCTTTTGATCCACGGTGTAAATCACAACATGCCCTTTTTCTGCTACTTGGGAGGATGATGATGATGAACAGTTGCTACTTTCTGGAAAAGTTATATGTTTTCTTCCAAGAGCAGCTCTTCTTTGCCACTTTTTGGCCATTCTGATAAGTTTTCTTGAGCTAATCATGACTGATTTCTTGATATGAAGAAAAAAATTGAAAGCTTTATGAAATCTATTGACCTTATTGCCTTTGATGAGTTGATGAAGTGAATGAGAGATATGATGCATATATATATATATATACACCAATATGTATACAGTAATTAAGTAGGCCAAAAAGAAAAGAAAAGAAAAATAGAAATCCTTATTAAATGAATAACATGGGGATGGTGTAGGACTTGTTGGTGACAAGAGCATGTGAAATTCAGTGAATTATGTTTGAAACTTATCTCCATTTCATTACAAATTGGGTGTCCACATATATAACTTATTATAGCACAAGGTTTGATCACGGCAATGTCCAGTGGTTGTGGGATAAATAGGACCAATATGTTTGCTAGCAATAGAGAACATGCATGCGTTCTGGTACGTACGTACGTAATATATATATATATAGCTGTATCGAAAACCATGGATTGCAGCCTGTGGCATTTTTATGGTTGACAAAGAAACAACACATCCCATAAGCAAACAAACAAACAACTTATTGACAGTATAACATGGATTTGCACCCCATGTATTAATTAATTACTACATGCAATTATATATGGCGAATTAAAATCTATGAGCCAGGCACTATATATATATTTCTTGCTATCTTCAATTCATTCTTTGAATTAACCTTTAATATCCTTTCTTCATTTTTCCAATATATATATAATCAAACATGATGATGAGCACCAGAAAACTCATCAGCATGGCAAGAAAGTGGCAAAGAAAAGCAGCCATGGCAAGAAAACGGGTAACCTTCTCCAAAAAGGAAGTTAGTAGTAACAACAGTACTATAACAACTTCATCCCGAGTAGCAGAAAAGGGTCACTTTGTATAATACACAATGGATCAAAAGCGGTACTCTTTCCCCATTGCTTACTTGAACAACTACATCTTCAGAGAGCTTCTAACAATGGCCGAGGAAGAGTTTGGATTGCCTGGGGACGGACATATCACAATCCCATGTGAAGCTGACGTCATGGATTATTTTCTCTCTCTCATCCACAGGAGAGCAACAGCAGAAGTGGAGAAAGCATTGTTGCTTTCCATCAAAGATTATAGATGTTCATCAAATATTTGTATGGTTGATCCATGGAAGATTAACCACCAACATCATTATTCTTTAGTACCTTGTTTTTGAGTATTCATTCACAACAATATGAAAATATATTAACTCATTCTTCATTAAATTTATAGAAAAAATACACATTTTTCTCAAATACTAGCTATGGAATTAATTAGGAATCCCCTTTGTTTGTTTGTTTTTTTTTTTAAACCAAAAAAAACACAAAAATTAATGTGTGTTATGATATTTTTAATTCAAAATGAGAATAATTAATGAGTATGAGTTGTTAAATATTAATTAAATAAAAATAAATAAATATATATATATATATCAATTTATATAAATAAATGTACTTTAATTTTCTAAAATGTCATTTTTTTCTTTCCACTGTGACAAATAAAAAACACGGAAAAATGCTTTCTATTACTAAACTTTATTTTCACATAGCCTTTTCATTAAGTTAGTTTATCTATATAATATATACTTGATGTCAACATGAATAGAATATAAATTTTTTTTTTTAAACCAAAGAAAATATATATATTATTACCATTTCAATTTGGTACATTTTTATGTTTATGATTCATGAAATAATCTTATGATTGCTTCACATTTTGATTGTGAAATACACATCAAATTTGGATCTTCCAACTTTTGTACCATATTTAATACAAGTATTTCTATAATTTATTAAATTAGTTAAGTTAATTATCTCGTGTAATATAATTTTATACGACAAACAATTAAATGAAATGAAGTAATTCAAACAAACAAATAAATAAAAATAAATCACACTTAGCTTGAATCTAGTCAAAAAATGTATACTCTTCTATTCATATATTTATCTTGGGAAGTAATTAATTACAAGGTCTCTAAAGATATATATATACTCAACAGCAGTATAATAGTGGATTATGTTGGATTCTTCTTCGTGATGATGAAAATCTACAAGAAGCAATAGAAAGTAGCAAAGCTTTCTCAATCTCTAAAGTAGAACCCTTTTGGAGAAGAGAGATGAAGTAGTCCATGAATTGAGCTTCACATGGGATTGTGATTGGTCCATCACTTGGGAGTCCAAACTCTCTTCTGCCATTCTTAAGAGTTCCCTAAAGATATAATTGTTGAGGTAAGAAATGGGGAAAGAGTATCTCTTTTGATCGACGGTGTAAATCACAACACGCCCTTTTTCTGCTACTTAGGATGATGATGAAGATGAAGATGAACATGCACTACTTTCTGGCAAGGTTATATGTTTCCTTCCAAGGGCAGCTCTTCTTTGCCACTTTTTGGCCATTCTGATTAGTTTTCTTGAGCTGATCATGACTGATTTCTTGATCTAAAGAAAAAAGTGAAGGAGATTGGAGCTTTGTGAAATCAATTGACTTTGTTGCCTTGATGAGTTGATGAAGTGAATGAGAGATATGAAGTATATACACACCACACATATATATATAGCTATAACTAGGCCCAAATAAAATGTACTAAATAATAAATGAATGACATGGTGTAGGACTAGTTGGAAACAAGAGCAAGTGAAATATATATATATATATATATATATATATATATATATATATTATGGAGGAAGTAAGGTATAAAGAATATATGTGATGAGTGAATTTATGAAATTTGGTCAAGAAAACATGATAAACACCCTCGCTTATGGCTGAAGTTTCATAAGTTTAATATATAATAGAGATAAAAAGTATATTAAGATATAAAAAAAAAAAAAAAATTATGAAAACTGGGTACAAAACCGTGGCAAAGAAAAGCCGCCCTTGGAAATATATATATAGCAAAATAACACCCGTCAAGGATAGAAATGTCATCTACATAGCAAAATAAACCGCATAACACCCGATACTTCACGATTTGATTCAAAGTCAAATTGCAGGCATAAAAAGTGGAGCACAGAACTCTACTTATTCCAATCATAAATTCCCACTCTCCCACTACCAAAGACCGTTTCCCATAACGGCAACATCAGAAAAGCCCACGAAGGCTATAAAAGGAAGGAAAGAGACAAAAGGTAGGACATTCAATCCCAGATATCCTATACCGTTGCTAATTCAATACCAAACTGACTTGATCGTCGGAGAGTTCATGGGGATCCACGTCCCCACCGAACTTCCTCTATTTTGCAGGTTACCTATACTTCGGGATTCTCAAGGATTTCTGGAGTCACATTTACTTTTTTACCCTCAAAGCACCCAAACCAATTTTTGACGAATCAGTTTGGTTCCGTTACCGGGAACGAAAATCTTTTTCTCCCTATTTCGAACATTCTCCCAAAGATCTCAGTCCCGACAATCGGGGAATCACGAAAATCATTCTGACACGACGCTCCCCACGTCTCTCCACGAGACTCACCGAGCAACCCATTCGTTTGCACCGGCTAACCCTCAGCGACGGTCCGTTTTAGAGCGTCTGGGACCCAATGGGTCTCCCCACTAGGTAGCCGACCTCCGCGATCAGCTGAGCGAAAGGCGAGCCACAGACGACGGACATGCAAAAGAATTGGAAGAGCTACAAAGGAGAGTTGAAAAACTTCAAAAGGAGCGAGACCTCGCAGAGCAGTGGAAACAACTCCATGCGGAGTACGTTAGAGAGGGCCTAACCCCTCTGACGCTCCCTAATGGAGAGAGAGTCCGCTTGGATGCTCCGCCGCCAAGATCCCGCACCGTGGTCAGCAAGCAGACCACGGCGACCAAAAAGACCAAGAAGCGTGGAGCACAAGCAGGCAGAAAGTAGCACCCGACGGCCAGCGAAGTGGGAGAAAGCCACCATACTTCTAAGCCCACTTCAAAGCTAGCCGAGAGAAAGCGGTACGTCCAGCGTAGCCCTGAGAAGGCCAAGAGATCGACAAAAATCCAAAAGACAAGATCAATCGGGCTAGGCCCGTTCACCAAATGGATTCAGAATATAACACCTGGCCCGTTTCTCCAACTACCGAAGTTCGTCCTTTACTCCGGACAAATGCGGCCCCACGAGCACATATGTCGTTACCAAACGGCCATGAGCCTAGTCACGAACGATGAGGCAGTATTATGCAAGGCGTTCCCGAGCACCTTGTCAGACAAGGCACTAACATGGTTCACTTCTCTAAAGTCAGGTAAGATAGATTCCTGGCTCACCTTAGAGAAAATCTTTCTAGATAAATTCAGCACGGCGGGAACGATTCCCAAAACGAGGGGGGACCTGGCGAACATCAAACAACGAGATGACGAGTCTCTACTGTCGTTCCTAGAGTGATTCAAAAAGACCTATGACGAGATAGAGGTGATCAGCCAAGATACAGTCATCACCTGCTTTGAAGGAGGTTTTCGCTCCAGAATGCTTTATATAGAACTCCAGTTGAGGAGACCAGAAACCATAGGCGAGATGTTCAATGTCGCTCTGAAGGTCGCATTGGCTGAAAGAAGTACGTCAGATCTAGCTGGGACAAAAGATAAACAGCTCGAGTTTCGAAAAAACCCCTCAAGCTTCATAGAGAGATAGGAGAAAAGCCGATTTAAGAAGCCCGAGACGTTTACACCCTTAAACATCTCGAAGAAAAGCCTCGTGGTAGTGATAAAGGACAAATACGGAGTTCAGGACCCCGCTCCGATGAGATCTCAGTCCTATCCCGCCAGAGATAAATCTAAGTTCTGTGGGTTTCACCGTGATTACGGACATACCACGGAGGACTGTTTCCAACTAAAAAGGGCCATAGAGCGCCTCATCAGAGAAGGATGCTTGAAGGAGTATGTCGCCGACGTACAACAACAAAAAGATAAGGGGGAAAGAGTAATCAATATGATCAACCCCGACGTCGCTTCGATCAAGAAAATAAAAAAGAGGATTTATAACCTCACAAAATTGTATCTCGTCCCTGAATACGAGTTTGTACAACGTGAGGTTATCTCCTTTTCAAACGAGGAGCTAGAGCATAACGAAGAAGCGAGAATCACACCCATTGTTCTCGAGGCGCGAATGAAAAAGGATGACATTGACAAGTGCACAGTAAGGAGAATTCTGATTGATATGGGAGCCGCGAAGAACATAATGTATCTCCAACGTTTCAAGGAAATGGGCTTAAAAGATGCCGACCTCAAGGCCAGCGGAATGGTCTTCGAAGGATTCTCCACCCACAAGGTGCCGGTCAAGGAACTATATGAGTGCAAGTAACTCTCGGAGAGGGAGAACGACAGCGGACCGAGGAGGTCAAGTTTTACGTGGTGGACCTGGACTCACTGTACAACGTGATACTGGGTACCCCCTTTCATGCAGCATTCAACCTCGTGATATCCACCTCTCACCAGCAAGTGAAATTTAACACTTCGCAGGGCGTGGGCTTCGTTAGAAGTAGCCCTCGGAGCCTTCTGGGGCAGATCATGAAAATCAAAAGGAAAAGAGAGAGGTTAGACGATGCTACAACCATCAACCCAGTAGTCGCCCATAATGACCAAAGAATACAAAAAATCCTTGAAAAATAGATTTATGACCTGGTCGTCGGTGCATCTGGGGCCGGAGAGCCCGATGAAGAAATCATCAACCCCAAGTACCCTCAGCATCCCATCAAAGTCGGCAGAGAGATACCCAGTGCCCTCATGAACCACATCCTTCGATACCAAATGGGAAGGAATGTGGAGGCTTATGTAGATGATTTGGTGATCAAAACGAAGTGCGGAGCATCACACCTGGATGACCTGGAAGAAACTTTCTCAAACTTGGCCGAGTTCAACCTCAAATTGAACCCTACGAAGTGTGCATTTGGGGTCAAATCCGGGAAATTTCTTGGATTCATGACACCGGAGCGAGGAATCGAAGCAAACCCAGAATAGTTGGTGGCTATAGCCCTACTTACCGAACCACAATGCGTAAAGGACTGATGCGTTCCGATTGGTATGCTAAAAGATAGGCTTTATTTACCTATGTCAATTATGAGTATATAAGGACTGAGTCTTACTAACTGTCACTTAGCATTCAATTATTGTCACTTTATCAATCAGAACCTAAGGCAGAGTACCTATCGTGTAGCTAGTCTGTTGGAAAGTATCTACGATTTTATTAAGTTAAATATCGTACTCCCAGGGAAGTGGTAACGGCTTAGTAGTAACTAGCCTTTTATTCTACCTCTTATCTTATGATCCAGTTATGCAATCTTCATCAATAACTTTGATGAGAGGGTGATCCATTCTCCACTAGGTTTAAGTCTAATTAATCCCAAAAGTGTTTTATAGATGAGGTCCTGATTCTATGTTATATTGTTCCTATATGTTGATTGACCTATATTCGAGTATTTTAGACATGTCTTGGCCTGAATTGCAACTATGTTCTGTGTCTAAAGGCGTACCACATCCGAGGTCTCTAATAAACTGCCCTACCTTAATGACGGCCCTACTCACGGTTCGGGCTAAAGGCATCCATGAAAGCCCTATGTCACTTCGGGGATCATGCCGCTCGCCGTAGCCGCCTGTATAATTGGAGTTAGCTCGGCCCCTACCTAGACTACTCTAACAAACAGGGTGTTCAGCAGGTTATTTTATCTAGCATGGCAGACACCAATACTAATTGATGCCTATTAAACTAAATAGGTTATGATTAGACCGTGGTTAGAAATTGTCTATAACCCTAACTTTAGTTTAAAAGAGCACATTAGACATGCAGACATAGTGAATATTAAGCAAGTGGCAATTTCCGGAAAAACATAACAACGTCAACATATAAAACAAATATTCATAAAAATCATAATCTGGTATTCAAACTGTTATTTGGACGAACACAATAACAACATATAAGAGAGGGACATGGGGACTGATGCCATAAAGAAATCACCCTTTACGTAGTCTCGCCGATGGAGCGTAGTGCTGACTCTTCGAACGCCTAGAGTCCTCTTAGGATCTCCTAACGAAATCCCGGGTATTCTATGAATACCAGAAACGAACCTATCTATCGAACGCTAGGACCTGAGACTAATTCTCAGATACTAAGAAAAACGAAAAATAAAAAAGGAAAGAAAGAAAACTTCTACTGAAATCCGAGTCTCCGAGTGAGTTGTGTACTAGAGAATTGTACACTGGAAACCACTTAATGACTCAGATCGAGTGGAGAGGAATGATTTCAACTGCTGGAGGCCTGGGGTATTTATAGCAGCTTCCCAGGGTGAGTTTTCATCAAAAATTCGATGTGGGACTTGATTTGGGGGTTCGGGGCGCCCGTCCTGGTCTGTTGACCAAGTCGGGATGCCCGTCCCGAGTCCTGGACGCCCGTCCCGGTGCTTTGACTGGGTCGGGACGCCCGTCCTGAGCCTTTGACCAAGTCAGCATTTCCAAAAATTACGTTTTTGCCCCAAAATTTGCTGTTTTCGTCTACTTTTCACCTGACACTTCCAAAATCATAAAAACTGTGAAATTAAGTAAATAATAAACAATTAAGATCAATTTACCCTCAATTTCACCCTAGATCATATATAAAAACATGCTAAAAAGGTGATATGATTTTCGCGTATCACATAACCCCACACTTAGCTTTTTGCTTGTCCTCAAGCAAAGTCTACCTGAAGTTAGTGATTCTAAATCATAATGCAGTCACTTAAATTCCTAGTCATGTTTTTATTCCAAAAATTTATTCAGACAATTCTTAACACATGTCTGACTGGTCAGGTTGCTTTGACAAGGTCTCAAATGTCTCTAGCAGATTGTTATAGTCAAGCAGAAAACAACTCAACAGCTAGGTTGAATTCCTTTCTTAGTCACAAGGTCTTCCTGATGTGTAGTGTGTTTACTAGTCTAGACCAGATAGTCAACACAATATACTCTCGTCTTAACTATCACCAGATAATATCTCGACCCTGTTGCTAGACATAATAACAAAAGACAACTTTCTGAGTTCTGAGCCTTGGTGATCAGATTTTTAATGATTTAGCATTTATGGATTCTCTTTATAGATGTAGGGTATTTTGAGTCTGCTTAGAACACGTCAACTTCAACTACCCATGTAGCGAGTCTCACTCCGATGACTCCCAGATCTACACGACCTTAGGGCTCAGACTTTAAGTTCCCCGAAGGAGTGGTGCTCGAGTAGCGAAGGCCGCTGGCAAACTACCCTTATTTAATTAACTTTCTTTAATTTATTTTCACTTTTAGCTCAGAGTCTCATCTAGTCATTCTAATTGTCAAAACATCCACAACTGGTCTAATTTTATCTAGTTCAGTCTTGAAAAGGTAATTGGCTGAGGTCTCTAATCCAGACAAAGTTGTGCTCAGTTATCAGGAATTCCCTATTCCTAATCAATTAGTCCATGATAGCTATCACATTGCCTCCTACTAACCATAACATTCTACCTACATATCATAGACATAAGCAATGTTTAACCAATCATACTGCATTTAGAAGTCTGAAAGAATGAAAATTTTTGAATTTTTTTTGGAAGGGTGCGAAAATATTGGGAAAACAAGCAAAATCATGCAAAAATTTTCTCACTTCACTTCAGTGCACAGTGCACTGCTACCCCACACTTAAATCTGACACTGTCCTCAGTGTTCATGCATAGCTAAACTACCCCACACTTATTTGAAAACAAGAAACAAAATAGAAAAGATTCTTACCCCACACTTATTCGAAGGACTATGGGTAAGAAGGGAAAAGAAGGAAATAACAGAAATAACAAGAAAACATAGAGAAAACAATGCTGTTATGTCATATCAATCAATGTTACACAGAGATTCATAATTCATACAGCCCAGACATGATCACACATAGAATGAAAACAACAAAAGAAAAAAGGAAAGAAAAACTAAGAACCCGGCTCGCCGTCATTAGGTGAACCGAAGGCTACCGGAAAGTCTACCGAAAAGTCTGCCGGAAAGTGGACCTCGGAGTTCTCCACCAGGTGGGAGGTATGCTGATGAATCTCATCGATCCTGCTGGTGTTCATAGCGACTCTATCTTCTATCAACGTCAGCCGTCTCTCGATCCTATCCATATCTCGGCTGTATCGGGCTGAGAGTTCTGCCAATCCGTGCGCCATGTGTCGTTCGAAGGCAGTACGTGGAACAAACGTCTCGGACGGAGGCATCTCCACTGTGGATCCCATGTGCATGTTGGCCAAGAGGAATGTCCCGGGGCCGTCCGTCGTCCTGACAAAGTATGTGCAATGATAGTATGCAAGTATCGAAGGGCAGGATAGATACATGTGGCTTTCGCAAAGCCATGCTGGTATGGGACACCCGTCATACAGATCTGAGCCCAAGCAGTGGAGACGTCTGCAGACGTGAAGTCTCGAACTGTCGTGGTGTAGGCGGGCGTATCCAGCTCGTCTCTCTGCCAGATACCCAAGGCAATGCGAACTCGGCCATGCTCATCGATCGATCTATTCCGCCTAAGCGGAATGTAATCTGCTCCTGATGGTATGTAAATGACGCGTAGAACTCACATACCAGCTCTAGGTATGTCGGCTCGGTGACGATGAATACTCGACTGTAGGGTAGCACGTCGAGCATGCGTCTGACTTCCTGTTCCACCTCTAGTGTCTGTACTGCAACCCAGTCAAGTGTTCTGCCCGTCAGTATGGTGCGTCCGATGTATCCGTGACATCTTTCCTGGTATGCTGGGCTGGAGTGAAACAACATAAAAGGATGTGCCACTGAAGTGATGGTCATGATGGATGTGCTATAGGTGCGTTTGGGAGCCATTTGGGTTGAGAGCGTTTGAGAGGTTTTGAGAATCTAGGCAGGAAGGAAGATTCGAATTCGAATTCTGGAGGTGAATTTGAATTCGGGAGGATGGATTTTAGTTAGGGAATGATTTTGAATTTTTGGTGGGAAATTCGAATTTTGGAGGGAAATTCAAATTTGGAAGGAAATTTAAAATTCAAATTTTGGAGGGAAATTTGATTTTTTGAACTTTGGGAAGTTTGCCAAAAATTTGTAGAGAGATGATAGAGAGAATTATTTGAGAGAGGTAAATTTTTGGAAGTTGATTTGAGGGGAAATGAAAAAAATGGATTATTTGTAGGTGGGGCGGCCTTCGGGACGCCCGTCCTGGAGGCAGGACTCCCGTCCCGCTGGACGCCCGTCCCGGGTTGCTTAGGGACGCGTGCCAATTCCGAAATTTTTTTTCCTTCGTAATTCCCTGCAAACCTCAGGGTAATTCCCTGCAAATCTCGAGATACCAAAAATAATCATAATTTTTAACAAGTCTTCATGTTTATCCAATCAAATTCAGAAGCTGTTAAAAACTCTATGCAAAAATTCCTCAATCTTTTTCGAAAATCATGACTACCCTAATGTTATCCTAACTTAAATTCAGCAAGAATTTCAGAAAAACAAAAACTGAGTTTGTACAATTTAATTAGTGAGAAATAAACTGCATTTGCAAAACTTTTGTTTTTCATAGAAATTTGAAAATTAAATGCCTGAAGAAAATTGTTGAATATAAAAGACCCTTTAAAACGTTTGAAAAATAGGGGTCAATTATTCAGGTTTAGTTCAAACAATTTATTTGCTGAGAATAAAAGTAAAAGAATCTTCCCTTTTTCACCGACCCTTATCTCTGATCTCATGTAGCTTTGTCTGAATGTTTCGCATCTCTTGTAGTTCTGCTCGTATGTTTCGCATCTCCTCCTGCTGGTTCCTTTGTTCCTTTAAGATTTCCATCACCTCTCGGAGTATTTGCACATTTTGGCGTTCTATTGTGGTTCTGAGTTGGGTTATTCCAGAACTTAAGGTTAGAACAGCCTGATATGACCGTCTTAGTCCGCCCGATATTGTGTGAGTCATAGCGCTTATCCTGTGAGATATATCATCTACCCGGGCAGCCAAGGCTGATTGAGAACTGTTAGTGCTATCCTCTGATGAAGGTGGTTGGTTGTTAGGTGCGGGAGATGCAGGAGTATACTCAGGAGATTTCGGGGTGTATTCGGGGGATTCAAGAGTATATTCGGGAGAAGCAGGAGTATATTCGGGAGAAGCAGGAGTTGTTTGGATCTCTAGGAAAGTGTTATTTTCTAATTCGTCCAGAACATCCTGGGCTCTTGTTCCCTTCATCTCTGAGTGCAAAGTCTGGTTAGAAATAACAAATAACAAGAATAGGAGGAAAAGTAAAATAGAAAAGCAAGAAAAGTATTTTTAGTGATTTTGAATTTTATTTAGAAAGCAGGTAAATTTCCTCAATATGGTTTTAGAATAATTTTCTAAAATTTGATTATCCTAAGTGTCTTAATTTCAGATATTGTTTAAAATTAGTTAGTTGTGATAATCCTATATTTTGGAAAGTGATTGTTTAACTAGCATAAGATAAGTATACATCAAAAGTCTAGGTTACTACCACTACCTATCATAAGTCTCTAGAATTGTGGCCAATAATCCTAAATTCATTATGATATTTCCCCGGCAACGGTGCCAAAAATCTGATGCGTTCCGATTGGTATGCTAAAAGATAGGCTTTATTTACCTATGTCGATTATGAGTAATTAAGGACTGGGTCTTACTAACTGTCACTTAGCATTCAATTATTGTCACTTAATCAATCACAACCTAAGGCAGAGTACCTATCGTGTAACTAGTCTGTTGGAAAGTATCTACGATTTTATTAAGTTAAATATCGTACTCCCAGGGAAGTGGTAACGACTTAGTAGTAACTAGCCTTTTATTCTAACTCTTATCTTATGATCCAGTTATGCAATCTTCATCAATAACTTTGATGAGAGGGTGATCCATTCTCCACTAGGTTTAAGTCTAATTAATCCCAAAAGTGTTTTATAGATGAGGTACTGATTCTATGTTATACTGTTCCTATATGTTGATTGACCTATATTCGAGTATTTTAGACATGTCTTGGCCTGGATTGCAACTATGTTCTGTGTCTAAAGGCGTACTACATCCGAGGTCTCTAATAAACCGCCCTACCTTAATGACGGCCCTACACACGGTTCGGGCTAAAGGCATCCATGAAAGCCCTATGTCACTTCGGGAATCATGCCGCTCGCCCTAGCCGCCGGCATAATCGGACTCAGCTCGGCCCCTACCTAGACTACTCTAACAAACAGGGTGTTCAGCAGATTATTTTATCTAGCATGGCAGACACCAATACTAATTGATGCTTGTTAAACTAAACAGGTTATGATTAGACCATGGTTAAGAATTGTCTATAACCCTAACTTTAGTTTAAAAGAGCACATTAGACATGCAGACATAGTGAATATTAAGCAGGTGGCTATTTCCAGAAAAATATAACAACGTCAACATATAAAATAAATATTCATAAAAATCGTAATATCGTATTCATAATCAATTTTTGGAACAACACAATAACAATGTATAAGAGAGGGACATGGGGACTGATGCCATAAAGAAATTACCCTTTACGTAGTCTCGCCGATGGAGCGTACTGCTGTATATGTCGTATTGCTTGCCCCGATTCTGCTCGCCAGAACCTTCGGAGGACGCTTCCTCAGCCTAGTAACTGGGCTTTACCTTAATACCCAGCTTAAGCCCAGCCTTGTGGACTGACTCTTCGAACGCCTAGAGCCCTCTTAGGATCTCCTAACGAAATCCCGGGTATTCTATGAATACCAGAAACGAACCTATCTATCGAACCCTAGGATCTGAGACTAATTCTCACATACTAAGAAAAACGAAAAACAAAAAAGGAAAGAAAGAAAACTTCTACTGAAATTCGAGTCTCCGAGTGAGTTGTGTACTAGAGAATTGTACACTGGAAACCACTAAATGACTCAGATCGAGTGGAGAGGAATGATTTCAACTGCTGGAGGCCTGGGGTATTTATAGTAGCTTCCCGGGGTGATTTTTCATCAAAAATTCGATGTGGGACTTGATCTGGGGTTTCGGGACGCCCGTCCTGGTCTGTTGACCAAGTCGGGACTCCCGTCCCGGTGCTTTGACTGGGTCGGGACGCCCGTCCTGAGCCTTTGACCAAGTGAGCATTTCCAAAAATTGCGTTTTTGCCCCAAAATTTGCTGTTTTCGTCTACTTTTCACTTGACACTTCCAAAATCATAAAAACTGTGAAATTAAGTAAATAATAAACAATTAAGATCAATTTACCCTCAATTTCACCCTAGATCATATATAAAAACATGCTAAAAAGGTGATACAATTTTCACGTATCAAGGACGTTCAACGCCTAAATGGATGTATCGCAGCCCTCGGCCGTTTTGTCTCGAAGTCAGCAGAAAAGTGTCTCCCATTTTTCAAGATGCTGAAGGACTCAAAGAATGGGTTCGAATGGACTCTGGAGTGCAGCAAAGCGTGGAAAGACCTCAGAGTTCACCTTTTTCAGCTACCTCTGTTGCGATAACCAAACACGGGAGAAACATTATTTTTGTACCTCTCGTTTTCGGATTCAGTGATAGCCTCGGTGTTGATAAAAGAGGAAGGATCAAAATAATACCCCATGTACTTCGTAAGCAAAGCCTTGAACAACGCCGAATCTAGGTATTCAAACATAGAGAAGCTGGCATATACTCTGGTAATATCATCTCGGAAGCTTAGACCCTACTTCGAATCCCATCCGATCGTCGTTTTCACCGACACCCCACTAAGGTAGGTTTTTCATAAATTAGATCAGGCAGGGAGACTGCTCCGGTGGTCTATTGAGCTATGTGGACAAGACATCGCTTTTAAACCTCGAACCGCCATTAAAGCCCAAGTCCTGGCCGACTTCCTCACAGAAGGATCATTCACAGAGGTCAAGGGAAGCCAGCAGACGACGGACCCTTGGGAATTATGGGTGGATGGAGCAGTCAATGCTAGCAGAGTAGGCGTTGGGGTAATTATGATCTCCCAAAACAGGCAATACACTGAAATGCGAGCTGTGAAGCTCAACGCTATTCTATCAAACAATCAAGCAGAATACGAAGCACTGCTCTTGGGAATGGAGTGGGCTCACTCCGCAAATATAACGGCCCTTAAAGTCTTCAGTGACTCACAGCTCGTCGTAAACTAAGTCCAAGGCACATACGCCGTACACTCAGAGAATCTCCAGCCTTATGCTGAAAAGGCCAGACAGTGGAAGGATAAGTTCAATCCTTTTAGCCTGTCCATGGTTAGCCTGAAGGATAACAAATTTGCAGACTGGTTGGCAAAGATAGCCTCGGGTGAGACTCCCAACGAGGAGGGCGTCCCGGTAGAAACAAGGATGAGCTCCACAGAGCCGTGTCTGATCCAACTCATACAACGTGCATCAAAAGACTGGTGGATGAAATGACAAAGTTTATCCAGCAAGGAACACTACCAAACGATGTAATCCGCGCGCGGCAGATAAAGCGACAGTCCGCTAGGTAGGCGATCTATGGTGATTTCCTGTACCGACAATCTTTCTCTAGACCTTTACTCGGCTGCATCCCGCCATACCAAGCGAACGACTTGCTCGCCGAGATGCACGAGGGGGTATGTGGAGGACACCCAGGGGCCCGAGCTCTGGCAGAGAAAAAATAATTAATCAAGGGTACTACTAGCCAACGTTATGGGATGACGCCGGGCGATATGTTAAAAATTGCAACACCTGCCAAATCTTCGGGAACATACCATAGTTACCATCCATAAAACAAACCCCAGTCATAGCAACATGGCCATTCGACATGTGGGGCATGGACTTAATGGGAAAAGTTCCAAAAACACGGAATGGTTACGAGTATCTAGTGGTGGCAGTTGACTACTTTTCCAAATGAATCAAAGCTAAAGCCTTAAGGCATCCCACAGAGGAAAATGTCACGAAATTCTTCCGCAAAAATGTCTTATGCCACTTTGGAGTCCCCAGGGCGGTGGTTACCGACCATGGAGTCCAATTTTTGGCCAAGTTCACCTCAGAATGCCACCGATTACACATCAAACATTGGAAGTCCTCAGTCGCACATCCGCACGGAAATGGCAAGTAGAGGCCGTGAACAAATTGGTATTAAGGGCTCTACGGAAAAACCTAGATGGGATATCCAATAAATGGGCTGACGAGCTGCACCCCACCCTATGGACAGTCCGTACTTCGACTAGAGGCCCTACTAGTGAAACAGCGTTCGCACTAGTATACGGCTCAGAGGCTATTGTGCTAGCCGAAGTCGTGATACCTACGGCAAGAGTGGCGATGTACAGCGAGGCGAACAGCAGAAGAAAAAGAAATATGGATCTCAACCTATTAGAGGAGCGAAGAATCGCCAGCCGCCTGAAGTCCTAGTCAAGGAAAGAACGAAACTGACTCATGATAAAAAGATATCCAAAAGACCAATCAGAATCGGAGACTGGGTACTTCAGAAAATCGAAGGGACAACAAGGCATATCCAGGCAAACAAATTAACCCCAAACTGGGAAGGTCTGTACCTCGTCAAGGGCGAAGTAAGGCCTGACACGTATCGCCTCATGAATAAAGATGGCATCCTCCTGCCGAATCCATGGCACGCGGACCATTTGAAGAAATATTACGCATAAGTAAAATCCGTGACACGTTCTTTTTTAGTACCAAGGTAGCCTTGGGAAGTTTTCTTTTATTTCCAAATACCTAGCTAAGCCTTGGAAAGTATCTATTCCATCCTTCTTGCAATGTAGAAATAAAAGTACCGAGCTACAGCTCGGGAATATTTTGAATTACCACTAGTGAAAACTGTGGTTAAACGAAGTATCGAGCTACGGATCAGGGAGATTTTAAATTACCACTACTGAAAACTGTGGTTAAACGAAGTACCGGGTTACGGCTCGGGAAGAATTCTAAAATTACCACTAGTGAAAACCGTGGTTAAATGAAGTACCGGGTTACGGCTCGGGAAGAATTCTAAAATTACCACTAGTGAAAATTGTGGTTAAATGAAGTACCAGGTTACGGCTCGGGAGGAATTCTAAAAGTACCATAAGTGAAAGCTATGGTTGAATTAAACGAAGTACCGAGCTACGGCTCGGGGAGATTCTAAAATTACCATAAGTGAAAGCTATGGTTGAGTTAAACGAAGTACCGAGCTATGGATCGGGGAAATTTAAAAAAAGCTATGGTTGAATTAAACGAAGTGCCAGGTTACGGCTCGGGAAGAATTTTGGAAATCATAAACAAAAACGATGGTTATCCCGAACTACGACTTGGAATATTTTACGATTGAGGGACCACGATCACGGATCAAACGAAGTACCGAACTATGGCACTCCCGAACTACGACTTGGAATATTTTACATACCAAGTTATGACTTAGAATATTTCACAAAAAAAAATAAATTTTCATTAAACAAAACGAATCTTTTATTAAACAAAGGGAAGATACAGTGTTCTGTTTACAAAAAAGAAGAGAAAAAACTAAGGAGCCTAGTCAGAGCCATCCAGCATGTCCCAGAAAGTCGGAATGGAAGGTTGGGGAGGTTCCCAAAATTGTTTTCCTCTCTTCTCATCACGTTTTTGAAGTGCCTCCATCTCTTCGGCAGTGAAGGGAACGAAGTCTGCACCTTGTTTGCAAACCTCGTTGTCGAAGTTCGACTGGTAGGCTCGCACCAGAACGCTCTTGTCTTCGAAGTGAGGATGGAGCTGGTGGATAATATGAACACAACCAATGTCCAAAAAAGAGCCGGCCTCGCGTCCTACCTCCTCGTGATATTCAGCCGAGCTCCTAAAGTCGTCGATGATGTTCTTCTTAAAGACGTTTGACTTACAGTGCTTGAGCTCCTCCTGAATGGAAATCTGACTTGCGACGGCTTCATCCCGGGCTGTGTTCAACTCAACATTCGCAGCCCGCAACTCCGCCATCCCCTCCTCAGCCTTAAGTAGCTGCTCCTTCAAATCAGAAACCTCGCTAGTCAGCCGCAACTTTTCAGACTCAGCCCATTCCAAGCGAGTGGCCCGATCTTTCACTTTGGATTCCAAGGCTGCCAAGCATGGCTCGTTAATCACCTGCCACTCCGCATCAGCTGCTGCCCTTTCAGTTTCCTCCGAAGAGCGGGATCGGGAGATATAAAGAAGAAGGGAGGAAACCTAAAAAAAAAAAAGAGAGAAAGATCAGAGGTAAAAAAAGGACGTGCTAATGGAAACATTCCCTTACTCGGGCTAAGAGAGCACCAGCCCTATTGGTTGCCTCGTCAACCCCCAGCTCGCCCATACCGGCTAGGGACTCAATGTCGCCAGCTCGGTCCAGGATGGCTCCCCCAAGAAACGCAGCCGCATAACGGTTAGTGAAACGAAGGTTGTGGAGAGGAGTCCTATTTGAAATCTCAGAGGCCAACTCCCGCAGGGCCCCCTCTTCTTCGGGCATCACGAACCCTGGCCTTAGCCACGACGGGCCGGGGTCCCCTCCAACTCCATCCTCGACCCCGGTCGCCGGAGTAGAGGGTATCTCTTCCCGCACCTCCCAAGACAGAATATCGCCGGGGGTGACTTCGGGAGCTGAAGGACTAGGAATCAACTCCGTCGAAGGGCGCGGGGGTGACGTTCGTTGCCGCTGGCGTGGACGAAGTTGCTCTTCATCCATGATCTGTTCAGCCTCCTCGAGGGGATTGCGAATTAGGGGCCTCCGAGGTCCAACGGGAGCAGACCTGGGGTCCTCGTTTGTGGCCCCTCTTCTCTTGGACGCCGGGGGGCCCCACCTCGACGTGGAGCCTGACTTGCCGAAGAGGAGTAGGTCAGGACAGTATCCCCTGCGGCACCTCGATCGATCAACCTCAGTGGAAAACGAGGGAGAGAGTACAAGTGCGACTGTCGGACTTTCCTCCCCCCTTCACGTTCTTTCCAAGCTACCCTGAACATGGTGGGCTCTACAAAAAAAAAGAAAAGTATATCAGTAAAGAATATGGAAAAATGAATAGTGATTATACACAAGGTATAACGGTTACCCCGGCCGGGTTGACAACCCTGGGCAGAAGGAGTACACAACTCACACTGCAAGGAGAAGACCCTGTGGGGTGTATGTTCCAATCTGTGTTGGGTTCTTCAGGTTTAAAACCTAACTCTCTCTTCCAACGTTACGGGATGACGCCGGGCGATATGTTAAAAATTGCAACACCTGCCAAATCTTCGGTAACATACCATAGTTACCATCCATAGAATAAACCCTAGTCATAGCAACATGGCTATTCGACATGTGGGGCATGGACTTAATGGGAAAATTTCTAAAAACACGGAATGGTTACGAGTATCTAGTGGTGGCAGTTGACTACTTTTTCAAATAGATCGAAGCTAAAGCCTTAAGGCATCCCATAGAGGAAAATGTCATGAAATGCTTCCACGAAAATGTCTTATGCCGCTTTGGAGTCCCCAGGGCGGTGGTTACCGACCACAGAGTCCATTTTTCGGCCAAGTTCACCTCAGAATGCCACCGATTACACATCAAATATTGGAAGTCGTCAGTCGCACATCCACAGCGAAATGGCCAAGCAGAGGCCGCGAACAAATTGGTATTACTGGCTCTACGAAAAAACCTAGAAGGGATATCCAACAAATGGGCTGACGAGCTGCACCCCACCCTATGGACAGTCCGTACTTCGACTAGAGGCCCTACTGGTGAAACAGCGTTCGCACTAGTATACGCTTCAGGGGCTATTGCGCCAGCCGAAGTTGCGATACCTACGGCAAGAGTGGCGATGTACAGCGAGGTGAACAACGGAAGAAAAAGAAATATGGATCTCGACCTATTAGAGGAGCGAAGAATCGCCAGCCGCCTGAAGTCCCAATCATTCAAGGAAAGAACGAAACGGACTCATGATAAAAAGATATCCAAAAGACCAATCAGAATTGGAGACTGGGTACTTTAGAAAATCGAAAGGACATCAAGGCATATCCAGGCAAACAAATTAACCCCAAACTGGGAAGGTCTGTACCTCGTCAAGGGCGAAGTAAGGCCTGACACGTATCGCCTCATGAATAAAGACGGCATCCTCATGTCGAATCCATGGCACGCGGACCATTTGAAGAAATATTACGCATAAGTAAAATCCGTGACACGTTCTTTTTCAGTACCAAGGCAGCCTTGGGAAGTTTTCTTTTATTTCCAAATACCGAGCTAAGCCTTGGAAAGTATCTATTCCATCCTTCTTGCAATGTAGAAATAAAAGTACCGAGCTATGGCTCGGGAAGATTTTGAATTACCACTAGTGAAAACTGTGGTTAAACGAAGTACCGAGCTACGGCTCGGGGAGATTTTAAATTACCACTAGTGAAAACTGTGGTTAAACGAAGTACCGAGCTACGGCTCGGGGAGATTTTAAATTACCACTAGTGAAAATTGTGGTTAAACGAAGTACCGGGTTACGGCTTGGGAAGAATTCTAAAATTACCACTAGTGAAAACTGTGGTTAAACGAAGTACCGGATTACGGCTCAGGAGGAATTCTAAAATTACCATAAGTGAAAGCTATGGTCGAATTAAACGAAGTACCGAGCTACGGCTCGGGGAGATTCTAAAATTACCATAAGTGAAAGCTATGGTCGAATTAAACGAATTACCGAGCTACGGCTCAGGGAGATTTTAAAATTACCATAAGTGAAAGCTATGGTTGAGTTAAACGAAGTACCGAGCTACGGCTCGGGGAAATTTAAAAAAAGCTATGGTTGAATTAAACGAAGTGCCAGGTTGTGGCTCGGGAAGAATTTTGGAAATTATAAACAAAAACGTTGGTTATCCCGAACTACAACTTGGAATATTTTACGATTGAAGGACCACGATCACGGATCAAACGAAGTACCGAACTATGGCTATCCCAAACTAAGACTTGGAATATTTTACGTACCAAGTTATGACTTAGAATATTTCACAAAAAAAAAAATTTTCATTAAACAAAACGAATCGTCTATTAAACAAAGGGAAGATACAACGTTCTGTTTACAAAAAAGAAGAGGAAAAACTAAGGAGCCGAGTCAGAGCCATCCCAGAAAGTCGGAACGGAAGGTTAGGGAGGTTCCCAGAATAGTGTTCCTCTCTTCTCATCACGTTCTCAGACTGCCTCCATCTCTTCGGCAGTGAAGGGAACGGAGTCTGCACCTTGTCTGCAAACCTCGTTGTCGAAGTTTGACAGGTAGGCTCACACTAGAACGCTCTTGTCTTCGAAGTGAGGATGGAGCTGGCAGATAATATGAACACAACCCTTGTCCAAAAAAGAGTCGGCCTCGCGTCCTACCTCCTCGTGATATTCGGCCGAGCTCCTGAAGTCGTCGATGATGTTCTTCTTAAAGCCGTCTGACTTACAGTGCTTGAGCTCCTCCTGAATGGAAATCTGACTTGCGACAGCTTCATCCCAGGCTGTGTTCAACTCAACATTCGCAGCCCGCAACTCCGCCATCTCCTCCTCAGCCTTAAGCAACTACTCCTTCAAATCAGAAACCTCGCTGGTCGGCCGCAACTTTTCAGACTCAGCCCATTCCAAGCGAGTGGCCTGATCTTTCACTTCGGATTCCAGGGCTGCCAAGCGTAGCTCGTTAATCGCCCGCCACTCCGCATCAACTACTGCCCTTCTAGTTTCCTCCGAAGAGCGGGATCGGTAGATTTAAAGAAGAAGGGAGGAAACCTAAAAAAAAAAGAGAGAAAGGTCAGAGCAAAAAAAATAAAAAAGGACGTGCTAATGGAAACATTCCCTTACCCGGGCTAAGAGAGCACCAACCCTATTGGTTGCCTCCTCAACTCCCATCTCGCCAATACCGGGTAGGGACTCAATGTCGGTAGCTTGGTCCAGGATGGCTCCCCCAAGAAACGCAGCCGCATAACGGTTGGTGAAACGAAGGTTATCGAGAGGAGGACTCCTGTTTGATCCAGGATGGCTCCCCCAACTCCCGCAGGGCCCCCTCTTCTTCGAGAATCACGAACCCTGGCCTTAGCCATGACGGGCTGGGGTTCCCTCCAACTCCATCCACGCCCCTGTTCGCCGGAGTAGAGGGCATCTCTTCCCGCACCTCCGAAGACAGAATATCGTCGGGGGTGCCTTCGGGAGCTGAAGGACTAGGAATCAACTCTGTCGAAGTGCGCGGGGGTGACGTCCGTTGCCGCTGGCGTGGACGAAGTTGCTCTTCATCCACGATCTGTTCAGCCTCCTCGAGGGGATCGCGAATTAGGGGCCTCTGAGGTCCAATGGGAGTAGACCTGGGGGTCCTCGTTCGTGGTCCATCTTCTCTTGGACGCCGGGGGGCCCACATCGACGTGGAGTCTGACTTGCCTAAGAGGAGTAGGTCAGGACAGTATCCCCTATGGCACCTCTGTCGATCAACCTCGGTGGAAAGCAAGGGAGAGAGTCCAGGTGCGACTGTCGGGCGTTCCTCCCCCTTTCACGTTCTTTCCAAGCTACTCTGAACATGGTGGGCTCTACAAAAGAAGAAAAAAAAGAAAAGTAAGTATATCAGTAAAGCATATGGAAAAATGAGAAGTGAGAATACACAAAGTATAACGGTTACCCCAACCGAGTTGACAACCCTGGGCAAAAGGAGTACACAACTCGCACTGGAAGGAGAAGACCCCCCGGGGTGTATGGTCCAATCTGCGTTGGGTTCTTCAGGTTTAAAACCTAACTCTCTCTTCCTAGCGTCTAACCCCGCCCCTATACCGCGCCACTCCAAGCTCCTCTCACTCAACAAGTCAGCCGAAGAATACACCCGAGACTGATTCTGCCGACACTCCCCTAAGTCCCGAGTGATGAGCTCGAGAAAAGACCTCTCAGATGGATCCAGAGAGGAGGGATGGACTGGAGGCAACTGGCTGTCTTCATTAACACAGGGGCGAAAGGGGAAGCCTACTTTAGACTCAACTATTATCCACCTACTTTTAAAGTCTACCTTGTTAGGAGGGGAGTCAAAAAGTTGAACCCTATTCCTACGAGGTCAGAGTGAGAGGGTGTTGTCAAACATACGGAGTGCGGAAAAGAACATCCCCATGATGTTCATGGAAAGTTCAAAGCCTAAGCGGCGACCCAGGCAGATTAAAGAAAAGAGGGTTCGAATAGCGTTGGGGTGAAGTTGCCCAGGCTGTACGCGGGCAAACACGAGGAAATCTTCGAAGGCTGGGTCCATGGGTAATCTAAGTCCCACTTCGAACTGGGCTAGGGGAAGAGGGATGCGTCTAGTAGACATTTTACCTATTTCAAAAGCTACGGAAAGCCTGTATACACTTCGATCTATACCATACCTACGGGCAAGGGACTTAAGTTGGTCGTAGGTAATTTTACTCCGTTAAAAGGGAAAGTCTGCGCCTAAGGTCCCAAGCACCACGGGTCCTGAAGGAGCGGCATCAAGGTCCTCTCTAGTCACCGTGGACGGTACATCACGAGCAGGCAAAGGGTCTCCAAAACCCTCAGCCATCAGCTCGGAAATTTCCTCCCTAGCCACATCTCCGTGTTGATCAGCCATTACCTACCTGCGAACGGAGGTTCAAAACTCAGAACTCCATTCAAGGACTACCCGGAAAAGCCTATAATCATATCTAAAACCAGCCCCCGACCATAACAGCCCAGAAGAGAAAAAAGTGAACCAAAACACAGTTTAAGTTCTACACCAATTTAAAGCCACCCCACATGCATAAAAACCCAGAAGATAAGCACACAAAGATATAGGCATTCATCACACACTACTGCTCAGAGCAACAAGAAAGGCCACATTCTTACAGAAATACCAGGCGAAGATAAAAAGGAAGATAACTGCGATAGGGGGATAGGGACAGGAAACTACCTACAACAAGAAAGACAAAACACACCTTTCTGATTACCACGGACGTTCGAGATGGAGAATACGAGACTGAACTTGCGACGGGAACAAAGACGAGGAATCTTCAGAAAAGCTTGCAGAGCAGTAATGGCAGAGATAAATTTTGAGAAAGGTCTAATAAAGGGAGAAGGAAATAAAGGATGTGTATAAAGTAGGTTTAAAACGGATATAAAAAAGTTACACTTACAAAGTGCCATGATTATTTCCAAAGACCAACGCCTCGGGTACGCGAAAAGGTGATCTGGTGACTGATAACTTAGCACTCATGACAAAAGTCAGAAGGTGAGGCGACAGCCGTCACCGTCAGAAACCCTAAGATTACCTCGTTCACACGCAACGTCCCACTACTCGAAACTCACTAACCGCAGCGGAATTTCGGAAAGATAGCCATCACCATTGAAAATCCTGCTAGTAAAGCCCGGGAGCCCGATAAAGAACCCCGCAACACAATCTATTCAGCGAAGTCCACCATGAAGCAGTGTTATACTTCGCTGAGGGGCTACCGAAAGGAAAATAACATCCGCCAAGGGTAGAAACGTCATCTACATAGCAGAATAAACCGCATAACACCCGATACTTCGCGATTTGACTCAAAGTCAAATCGCAAGCGTAAAAAGTGGAGCACACAACTCTACTCATTCCAATCGTGGATTCCCACTCTCCCACTACCAAAGACCGTTTCCCATAACGGCAACATCAGAAAATCCCACGAGCGGGGTAAACACGATGCCATGGTCTCTTCCACTTTCTTCCCCTGAGAAGGCTATAAAAGGAAGGAAAGGGACAAAAGGTAGGACATTCAATCCCAGATATCCTAAACCGTTGCTAATTCAATACCAAACTGACTTGATCGTCGGAGAGTTCACGGGGATCCACGTCCCCACCGAACTTCCTCTGTTTTGCAGGTTACCTATACTTCGGGATTCTCAAGGATTTCTTGAGTCACATTTACTTTTTTTACCCTCAAAACACCAAAACTAATTTTTGACCATTCAATATATATTTACTTCATGATATAAAATTTAGACAAAATCTGAGTTGTTTTTAAAGTAAGGTGGATAGATTATGTCTGAAATTTGAGTGTCCTAATAAAGCGGTGTCGGAAACAGTCATACAAGTAATTACCTACTTTACTTTTAATTCTTCACCTAATCAATACTTTTACCATTTACCAAATCAAACCAATTTTTTTTTCTTTTTTCCTTTTTTTTTTCATTTTTATGGGTGCCGAAATAAATTATATTATTAGAATAGAAGGTCAAATTACATTATCGATGCTGACAGAAATTAGATAATAAACTTTTATTGATTTTTATTTATATTATTAGAAATATTAGTAGGTAAAGAATACATTTTTCCATTAAAAATAAATTAGAGATATTTTTGTCTTCCAATTCAACTAGGTCTTCTTTCTTCATAAAATATATAGTAGTTTTATTGTATTTGTGTATATATATGAATTTAAAAAAAAATTATATTGGAAGATACTATATTTAAATGATCACCTGAAAAGATCTTTTCAAAAGAATTAGGATAATCATGGTTGACTACAAAAGGTAGAAACTTCTTTCTAGAAATCCATTAAGTCCATATTTAATTTATTTTATTACCAAGACACATATTATATGTATATATATATATATATATATATATATATATAATAGTGTACCAATTACATAATTGTTCTTGAAAGAGCTACTTTGTACATGATATTGTTTTATGAATATGCCATAGTGAAGAATATGTAATTTTAGATATTTAAGTAAAATATGTGATTATAGTTTGAATTTTAATTTAGAATAATTGAAATGTATTCAGAATATTTTGTGTCATAAACAAAAATATTTTAAAGCACAAGTTTTCTTATGTAATTGAAAGACAACCCTGAGGGTTTTATATCTTATTTAATTCAACAAAAATTAGAATAAAAGATGAACAAAAACAATAACATTCTGATGATGAGTAGCTAATGCTTACTCTTATTATTATTTATGAAGATTTGATTACCAATTGTTATCCCACCAAAACTGTGACTGAAGATAGTTTATGACATTCTTGTCAACTTGGAATGCTTTGGTCAGAACATCAACGGAGATGGGAGGATCCGATCCGAAAACCGCGTTTGCAATGGTGATTACACCTGGGTTTTGGCTGCTCAATCCGGCGAATGCAATGGCCGGAGAATGTCCGATGTTGAACTGGAAATGAATTAGACCTTCAGGGAACACAAACACATCTCCTGCATTTAATCTCTTGGTGAAAAGACGGTTCTTTTGGTTATTTGCAAGGTTTGAAGTCACAAATCCAACGTACAAAGTGCCTTCTAAAACTACAAGAACCTCAGTTGCACGAGGGTGGGTATGGGGTGGGTTTAGGCCAAAAGGTGCATAGTCAATTCGAACTAAGGAAACCCCTAACGTGTTGAGACCTGCTAGGTTGTTCACGTTCACAGCTGTCACGGCTGAACCCACCGGATTCGATGTGTTTCCAGGCTTGTTGAGCCCTTGGAAGAAGAAATCTTCAGCTTTCACCATGTTAGGGTTCTTGCATATCTTCCCATTCACAAACACTGCACATATTTATTAAAATACATTTGTTAAAATAAGTGACAGTTTATCTCAATTTAATGAAGTATTAGAGTTTGAGAATTATGCCCTATATGATATATGTATAGTTTGAAGAAGACATACCGGATGCAGCAGAATCATTGACAGCAACACAGAAATCTTGCAGAGGGCTTGGATCGTGTGCAGATGCTAATGCAAAAGCTGATATCAAAATGGCTGTGAAAACTAGGAAACGAATTGCCATCTTTCTTAGCAAATTAGTGTTGGTGATAAAGATAACATGGGACATATGTGTATTTATAATGGGAGCTTTGTGTACATTAAACGGTCTTAAAAATTCAGTCATGAATCCTTCTCCAACCACTACTAAAGACTTTAACTATTATAGGTTTTCTAGTAAGTACTTATTTTCTTTGATCACCTCCTCTTTCATCATGTTATTTGGTATCAACAATCTTTATATATATATATTAAACCTTAATTTAAGGTAATAAAAAAATGCATCGTGAAAGTTTAATACTTGACAGATTTACACCTGAATAAAAGTTATACTATATGAATATAATTCAAGTAAATTTAGATTTATGGGAGTCAGTAATGACTTTAGATCCTATTTTAAAAATTAATAATAATTTGTATATGCTGATGTTTATGACTGATTTGAACATTTTTTTAAAATTGAAAACAAACTTTGAATAGACAATATTTTAGTGTTCAGTACAAATTCATAATCACAAGTTTTATTATTGTACAAGTCTAGGTTAATGGATTTCTTTTTCTCTTTTTATATATATATGTATGATAATCTGGAAGTTGGGCACATCAAATCAAACGACCACGTATGTATTTTACAACGTAGGTAATTTTCATAATCTATAAATTGTTAAGTCAACTAAAAAGATTGCCTAATTACTCACATTGTTACTTTGTCAATTCTGGAGTTTCACTTGGGGAGGCGCTTAGTATATATATATATATATATTATATATTATATATATATTATATTTTATTTATTTATTTATTTATATTTTGATTTAAATTTGTGTGTATATATATATATATATATTTATAAAAACATAGAGCCTTTTTCTAAAATAGTAAGGGCTAGTGAAAACTACCTTTTATCCAATGACTAGTGACTAGGTTTTGCTAAACACTCAAAAAAGCAAAATTAAAAAAAGAAAAGAAAAGAAAAACTCAAAATTGATATATATATATTAACAATCTTTATATATATATATAATATATATATATATATATATATATATATTAAACCTTAATTTAAGGTAATAAAAAAATGCATTGTGAATGTTACACGGAAATTTAATACTTGACAGATCTACACCTGAAAAAAAAATTATACTATATGAATATAATTCAAATAAATTTATATTTATGAGAGTCACTAATGAGTGTAGATCCTAGTCTAAAAAATAATAATAATTTATTAATCATCTTTACAAACAAAAAGTGTTCAGGCATCTAACAATGGGTAATTATTTAATTAAACTTTTATCACATTATTAATATTTTCAAAATAATAATAATATTGTGTACTGTTTTGAAGATTCAATAGAAACTGTTATATATATATATATACACAAGAAAATTATTGGTTGTTTGCATTCTTCTCTTCTTTCTGTGGTTCCATTTTCTCATCAGTACACATAAAGGATAAAGTTACGATCAAATTTTTATTAGAAAAGCTCTCAATATATCTATATTTTTTTTATAGATAAATTTAAATTTGAGATTTTGTTGATGGAGAACCAACTTCTTCCGACCAACAAAGTGTTGGTTCTATTACTTATATATCAATTATAAGTTTTATAAAATATTAATTAATTAAAATTTAATATTTGTGTGTGTGTATATATATATATATATATATTGCCATCTGTTCTCTACTTTACTACTACTACTAATTTTTTTGTGAGGCAAAACAATTTGGATAAAGTTTTGAAGATATTTGTATTGTATTTCTATAAAATGGGAACAGCAGCCCAAGTCAGACTGCCAAATTTACAATGTAAAATTGAGTAGTTAGACAATCTCTTTAGTTGATTTAATAACAAATTTCTAGATTATCATACTTGGTCATTTGATGTATAGCTATCCAACTTCCATATATATATATATATATTTTTTTTTTATTTATTTGAATTCAAATTATGTTGCATTTATTTATAAACTTGTATTTTTTTTTTTTTAAATATTTGTACATAAGTGTGGGTGTTTATTATTTGAGCAACTCTTTCTTGACTATAGACTTGTATATTAGTAATTTTTTTATTAAAAAAAATTTATTTTGTTTTTTTATTAAACCCTAAACTAATGTGTATTTAAGATGTGTTTTTGTTCTCAAAATAGTTCATCTGATGTTCGAATAAATCTTCAGAAAACAACACAGATTATACATATGTATATTATATAACACACACACACATTATATATATATATTGAAATGGTATATATCAAATCTATAACGTGCATGCATGGTGGAAATGACGAATGACCTACTTAGAAAACTATATATATACCTACTTAGAAAACTATATATACATATGGTTGAAGTCTTTAGTAGTTGTTGTAGATGTAGGATTTTAACGATGCACAATACGAATTTGATAGACGAAATTAATAAGTAATAAGACAATAAAATAAGAACATCACGATTTACCCAGGTTCACCCCAATTTAGGGCTACGTCCTGTAAAAAGAATTCACTATTATTATGCCTTTTTTTTCCTTCCTAGTTCGTTACAATTATATCACTATATATGGGCTATCATACGAGTATAAAATATTGGGCCTAAACCCTACATAATACTGAACCTAAACCCTACATAATATTGGGCCTAAATCCTATGGAACCCTGCCCGCTAACCGGGCAGCGGGACCCCCGAGGCGGAGTCTTCGCCCCCAAGGTGTCCTCGAAATACTTACCAACTCCAACAGTAGAACCATTCATCACTGAATTCTAAATTGATTAATTCACACAAATCTTCCAATATAAATACACATATTTCCCATATGTTTTCTTCACCAAAGATTCAGTTAATAAGAAATCTCCTCTTTACGTATTAATATATAGTATTAATTAATTTAACATGGCATTTCGTTTCCTAGTTTTCACAGCCATTTTCATATCAGCTTTTGCATTTGCATCTGCACATGATCCAAGTCCCTTGCAAGATTTCTGTGTTGCTGTCAATGATTCTGCTGCATCCGGTATGTCTTCTTCAAACTATACATATATCATATATGGCATAAATCTCAAGCTCTAATACTACGTTAAATTGAGATAAACTGTCACTTATTTTAACAAATGTTTATAAATATGTGCAGTGTTTGTGAATGGGAAGATATGCAAGAACCCTAACATGGTGAAAGCTGAAGATTTCTTCTTCCAAGGGCTCAACAAGCCCGGAAACACATCGAATCCGGTGGGTTCAGCCGTGACAGCTGTGAACGTGAACAACCTAGCAGGTCTCAACACGTTAGGGGTTTCCTTAGTTCGAATTGACTATGCACCTTTCGGCCTAAATCCACCCCATACCCACCCTCGTGCAACTGAGGCCCTCTTCGTCTTGGAAGGAACACTCTTTGTCGGATTCGTTACTTCAAACCTTGCAAACAACCAAAGAAACAGACTTTTTACCAAGACTTTGAATGCAGGAGACGTTTTGTGTTCCCTGAAGGCCTCATTCATTTCCAGTTCAACATCGGACATTATCCGGCCGTTGCATTAGCCGGATTGAGCAGCCAAAACCCAGGTGTAATCACCATTGCAAACGCCGTTTTCGGATCAGATCCTCCCATCTCCGTTGATGTTCTGACCAAAGCATTCCAAGTGGAGAAAGATATCATAAACTATCTTCAGTCACAATTTTTGGTGGGATAACAATTCGTAATAAAATCTGATGAATCTTTGAAAAGTTTGATATAATAAATCTGTGTGGCACATTTTATTCTGCCCCAACTAAATGTTGTTGCTTATGTCCGTCCATCTTTTATTGTAATATTTCCAGCATCTTGAAATTGTTGTTGAATTGAATAAAATATAAAACCCGTTGAATCCATGTCTTTCCCTATTACATTAATTGTTATAAATGTGTACCTTATTCAAGCCAAGGAAGATTTTACAAAGAATATGGACTTATATAAAAAAAAATAATAATAAGGACAAACAATATATAAATGAATAAATAAATCAAGATTTGGATGGGAAATTGGTCCAAATACATACACAAATCTCATTATTATAAATAGTCTCCTAAAATTATCTATTTTACTGATTGAATAAAGTTTTTACACACTATTATATCAGCTAGAGATTTTTCGTAAACACCATGACATTCAACAAAATTAGAAATATATATACATCTTTTATTTTCTTTTTTTATATAAATGGAATTTTATTCAGCAATGCAGTAAAGAGGTTATATCAGTGTCTTCCATGAGAAGAAAATTACAAGAGCGAACTCGTATATGGTACAAAGCACCTAACAAATCTTTGTGAAAAATAGTAAAACTAAAGCTAGGAGGATGATGAAACATATTGAAATTTTTCTCATTCGGTAGTCTGTATTTTGCTAGTAAATTTGTAAAAGAGTTTGATTCATGATAGATATGTTTAATTGCGCATTTCTTTAGATTCTTCAGGAGAAATCTGCAATTGTATACCATAGTTCTCAAATTAGGTGAGGATGTATCATCATTAATGATCTTCACCAGAACTTGGGAATCAGTCTGAATTTCAAGTAATTGTAGTCGTTGTGATATTGCAATTTCCATTGCATATTTTGAGAGCCAACATTTCTGCCTGATTACTTGACGAGCAGTAGAAATTTGCTGTGAAACCTGCTAACCATTTACCTGTATGACCTCTAAAAACTCCTCCTGCTCCTCCTTTATTAATGGATGGGGTAAATGATCCATCAATATTAACTATGGCGAAAGGAAGGTTGGGGGGTGCCATTTAATATAGATATATGTAGTGGTTGGCAAGATGTGGCTAAATAACGTGGTAATATTGATGAATTCAGTTGCTAGACTAAGAATGGAATGAAGAGATGATGCAAGAGATGATTCTTTTTTAAATTTTCCTACGATTCCTAGTTTTCCAAATCATCCAGCAAGAGTAGGCAAATAAAGTGCTCCAAGGAATATTAATAAAGAGTGATAATTGCAATTCGAGGTTAGCTTGGAGCCAATCTTTTAACGGGTGACTTCCTAGCAATAAGTCATTGGTAAGGTTATCTAGATGTGGTTGAAAATAATTTCACACTTCTTTAGCTTGAGAACATTCTCTAAGAATATGATTTGTGGTCCTTCAATTTTTTGACAAATTTGACAATTAGGGTCTATATCTAAGCCTCTATGATGAAGGAGGGAATTTGATTTTATTTTATTATGCCAACAAAGCCATAAGAAGTAATTTATTTTGTTTGGGACTTTAGTTTTCCAAATCCAATTGATGTTAGTGATAGTGTCAGTGGATATGGAGGAATTTTGAGTCAAGGATAAAGCATGATGACAAGAAGAGACAAAGAATACTGTATTTGTAGTAATGCTCCAACATAAGGTATATGAGTGAATTGTATATTGGGGAATGAATGTGTCTTTAATTTTGGTTTGAAAATCTACAAGAATGGGATAAGATAAACTGTGAAGGTTCCATTTATTGTTTGATCTTACTTCTTTTAGAGTAAGAGTAAAATCAATTTTAGTTAAGGGGCCTTCTAAGTAATAGGCAAGAGATTTAGGGAGAGTGGTAATCCAAGGATCAAGCTAAAATCTAATGAGGGAACCATCTCCTATTGTCCATTTAGAAGTGTTTTCCAGCCTAGAAGTAGATTGTTCCAGATAAAGGAGTTTGTTGGCTTTTTTGAAAGGACAATAAATGATTATAATTAATTGAATTATGTGAGGAAGATTGCAGAATAACCTTCCAGATTTAGTTTTCCGTATAAGAATGAAAGCGCCAAGCAAGAGCACTCAGAAGAGCTAAGTTTTGAAGTTTTGCATCTCTAATTTGAAGGCCTCCTAGTTTTTAAGGTAATGTGACAATTTTCCATTTGAGAATATGTATTTTCTTCTTTTCTTTAGAGGAGCCCCAAATAAAATTTCTGATTGTTCTATTAATGATGTTAGTGGTTTGTGAAGGTAAAATATGACATTGCATAATGTGTGTAGAAACTGAAGCTAATACTGATTTTGCAAGAGTGACTCTCCCTGCCATTGTTAGAGTCTTTGATTTCTAATTTTCCAATTTTGCTTTTAAGGTTGAAATAATGGGAGAGAAATCGGTGTGTCTTGGAGTTTTTTGGAGTGAAAAACCTAAGTCCCTAAGGAAGCGGTTATTTTAAAGTCTAGTATATTAGTAACAATAGGTTGTGTGGCTTTACGGAAATTATTTGAGAATAAAATTTTTGATTTTTTATAATTTATATGTAAGCCACTATGATGCATGAAATCTTCAAGAACATTTGATATATTTGCGGCATTCTGATGAGTGGCTTCAGCAAAAAGAAAAACATCATCGGCAAAAAGTGTGTGTGAAATGGAAGGACCATTTGATGTGATTTGAATAGGAGTCCATAATCTTTGAGTGACTTGATTATGAATTAGAATAGATAAAGATTTCATCCCTAAGATGAGAAGATAAGGGGAGAGAGGATCTCCTTACCTCACACCTCTTGATGGTTGAAAGTAATCAGTTGGTTGACATTTTATTAGAATTGTCTGTTCTGAATTTGACAAACATAAGAGAATTATCTTTATGAGTTTCTCAGGAAGATTTATTGAATGCATCATATTTCTAATAAAATGCGATTCAATTTTATTAAAGGCTTTTTCTAAGTCAATTTTGATCGCCATATAAGGTATTTGGGAACTGCACCTTTTTTTTGAAACAATTTAAAGTTTTCTTAACTATAATATAATTATCACTAGCTCTCCGATTAGGTAGGAAACTACTTTGTAATGGATCAATGATATTATTTAAGGTCTCATTCTGTTAACAAGAATTTTTGTAAATATTTTATAGGTGCTTAAACTTATGGGTCTAAATTGTTGGATTGTTTCTAGATTAGTTTATTTTGGGATAAGACAAACGAATGTTTGATTGATAATTGATGGAATAGATTCTTTAGTGAAGAGCTCAGAAAACAAAGAATGGATAGCAGGAAGTGTGTTTGCTAAGAATGTTTTTTTAAAAAAAAGGGTGAAACCCATCGGGGCTTGGTACTTTATAAGGTTTAAAAGATTTAATTGAAGAAATAATTTCATCCATTGTTATGGGTTCAATAAGTTTACCATGGTCCATTTCAGAAAGGGCTTGTTGATGTATAGAAAATTTTGAAAATAAATTGCCACTTAAAGATTTTGAAGTAGAGCAAGATATGACATAATTTTGGATGTGTTGAAAGAGATGAGTTTTGTCAGTGAACTAATTTTGAAGTGCAAAAATTAGAATTTGAGATCTAAGAAAGTACAATTAAAATAATTTACCGTTTTTAAAATAGCTTTTCTTTTTTTTCCTGTTGTTAATAAACTCCAACGTGTGATTGATTATGCCTCCTTTTTCTGTCAGCTGCCTTCAATGATGACTTCTGCTACTGTCCTGGATATGCTACGTTTTCCTATTTCCTTCCACAAATACATGCAAATCAAATCCATTCATCTCTCTAATTATATATATATATATATATTTCTTTTCCCATTATATAATGCCACTATAATTAATTCAGACTATAACAAAGACACTCCTGATTATCATTTTTGTGGGTTTTTCTTATGAGTTTTATATAGTTCTGAGATGAGTAGTGATTATGCCAAGAAGCTCAATGGAAGGCCAAAGGCTTGTGGTCAAGAAGTAACAGTCTTTCCTAGTTTTCCTCTCTTTTTCTCTTTAAATTTTAAATAGTCTTTGGATTGGATAAATCTTTCTCTTTTTTTTTCTTTGTTGCAATTTGAAAATGTGGTTTGTATGTAAAAATGTTGCTGCGTTTCTTTCAGATGGGAGAACAAATATAGAATTTGGTTATATGTATAGAAAATATTTGATTTTGGAAGACGACTTTTTTTTGTAATTGTAATGGAATTGGAATGGATTGTGCGCCTATTAATTGTACACTTACGGTATGAACTTTCATTTCCTAAATTACATGATTAATATAGACCATGGTTAATTAGGAGAACCAGTTTGTTGGCGGTCTCTGCTTGGCTATTGCCTTGAGGATGTGCGACTGAAGACTTCCAGTGCTTGATGTGTAATTCCGATGTGAACTTGGAGGAAAACTGAACTCCGTGATCGGTGATCACTGCTCTAGGAACATCAAAACGACATAGAATATTGTCCCAAAAAAACTTGGATACATTTTCCTCGGTAGGATTGACCAAGGGTTTTGCTTCGATCCATCTTGAGAAATAGTCTACGGCTACTACTAAATACTTGTAACCATTCCAAGTCTTTGGGAATCTTCCCATTAGGTCCATTCTCCACATATCGAACGGCCAATCCGCTACCACCGGAGTTTGTTCGATGGACGGTAATTGTGGTGTATTCCCGAAAACCTAGCAAGTGTTACAACTCTTGACGTATGCCTTAGTGTCTTCTCGAAGTGTCGGTTAATAATAGCCCTGCTTCATTACCCCCTCTACCAATGGCCTAGCTCCGAATGTCTGTCACAAACTCCTTCATGCATCTCGTTGAGTAATTCCCTCATTTGAGATGTGGCTATGCATCATAATAACGGCTTGGAGAATGACTGTCAGTATAAGGTGTTATTATGGACCATATATCTGGCCGATTGTCGACGGATTTGTCTAGCTTGTACGAGATCGTTTAGTAGTAGCCCTTGTTGGATGAACTTCATCATCTCGTCAACCCAATTACCCAATGTTGGTTGCAAAGGATGGACTAGGCCGATTTCCATGGAAGCCGATAGGAGAACTTCTACCTCGATCCCTTCGTCATTTGGAGCTTCTCCCGAGGTAATTTTTGCCAATTTATCTGCTAGCTAGTTGTCTTTTCGGCTAATTAAAGATAGATTGAAGGGATTGAATTTTACCTTTCATTGTCGAGCTCTATCTACATATGGCTGAAGACTTTTCGAGTGGACTGCATAAGTGTCTTTGACTTGATTTACCATTATCTGCGAGTCGTTGTAGATACTTAAAGCCTTTATGCTCGTTCCTTGGGCCCATTCCATCCCTATGATTAATTCCTCATATTCCGTTTGATTATTTGAGAGGGTAGATTTAAGCTTGATGCTCCGCCTTTCAGTGTACTGTTGGTTTGGTGAAATCTGAACCATTCCAACTACGACTTTGCTAGCGTTCATTGCTCCGTCAACCATCATGGTCCAAGGATCTGCTGTCGGCTCAAATCTGCCAACATTTACCTTTGTGAATGATCCTTCCGCCAGGAAGTCAGCCAGAGCTTGCTCCTTGATGGCTGTTCGTGGTACGAAACTTATGTCTTGACCACATAATTCGATGGACCATCGGAGCATCCTGTTGGATTGATCCATTTTGTGGAAGACTTGTCGTAGCAGCGTATTGGTGTAGGCAACAATCAGATGAGACTCGAAGTACGTCCTAAGCTTTCGTGTGGAAATTACCAATGAGTATGCCAGTTTCTCAATGTTTGAGTACCGTGATTCAGCATCATTAAGAGCTTTACTGATGAAGTACACGGGATGTTGCTTTAATCCCTCTTCTTTTATTAATACTGAGGCTACGATCAAATCGGAGAAAGAGAGGTAGAGAAAAAGTGTTTCTCTGGTGTTTGGGGATCGCAATAAGGGAAGCTTGGATAAATGATGTTTCAGATCTTTCCAAGCTTTGCTACATTTCTCAGTCCACTTGAAATAGGTCTTTGAAGCTTTCAAGGCTTTAAGAATGGGAGGCACTTTTCTGCCGATTTGGAGATGAACCTGTCCAATGCCGCAATACATTCATTCAAGCGTTGGACATCCTTGATGCACCGAGGTTCTAAGAGTCGTGCAATCACTTCAAATATAATATTTCCAGCATGTTGAAATTGTTGTTGAATTGAATAAAATATAAAATCCATTGAATCCATGTCTTTCCCTATTACATTAATTCTTATAAATGTGTCTCGTATTCAAGCCAAGGCATATTTTACAAACAATATTGACTCATATAAAAAGAAAAAAATTTAAAAATACAGACAAACAAAATATAAATGAATAAATAAATCAAGATTTAGATGAGAACTTGGTCCAAATATATTAATATACCTCATTATTATAAATAGTCTCGTAATATTATTTATTTTGCTGATTGAATAAAGGTTTTACACACTATTATTTCAGCTAGAGATTTTTAGTAAATACCATAAAATTCAACAAAATTAGAAATATATATACATCTTTTCTTCTTTTCTGCTTTATATAATTGGAATTTTATTAGCAATGCAGTAAAGAGGTTATATCAGTGTCTTTCCATGAGAAGAAAATTACAAGAGCAAATTCTTTATGGTACAAAGCACCTAACAAATCTTTGTGAAAAGTAGTAAAACTAAAGCTAGGAGGATGATGAAACATAGTGAAAATTTTCCCATTCGGTAGTCTGTGTTTTGCTAGTAGATTTGCAAAAGAGTTTGATTCACGGTAGATATGTTTAATTGCGCATTTCTTCAGATTCTTCAGGAGCAATCAGCAATCGTATACCATAGTTCTCAAATTAGGTGAGGATGTATCATCATTAATGATCTTGACCAGAACTTGGGAATCAGTATGAATTTCAAGTAATTGTAGTCGTTGTGATATTTCAATTTCCATTGCATATTTTGAGAGCCAAAATTTCTGCCTGATTACTTGATGAACAGTAGAAATTTGCTATGAAACCTACTAACTATTTACTTGTGTGATCTCTAGAAACTCCTTCGGCTCCTCATTTATTAATGGATGGGGTAAAGGATCCATCAATATTGACGATGGTGAAAGAAAGGTTGGGGGTGCCATTTAATATAGATATATGTAGTGGTTGTTTGTCCAAGTAAATTTTGGACCAGTAAACCCTAAATCAATAATCTTACATTTGTTAATTGTGTTATTAAAACAGTTAATACCATTATGATCAGGGGGAAGACCTCCAAATTTTTCAGAAGGAGAGGTAATGTCATTGAAATCTCCTAATACTAACCAGGGTTCTAAACAATTATGAGCAAAAGTTTCCAAGTTTCACAAGACATGCTTATAAGAAAGATAAGGTTTGGAGTAAATTGCAGTGAGGTGATGCGTTCCGGTTGACGTACTAAATAGGTGTTATTTTACCCTATGTTGATTATGAGTAATTAAGGACTGTGATTGACTAATTGTCACATTTAGTCTCTATGGTGTCACTTAATCAGCCAGAACCTAAGGCAGAGTACCTATCGTGTAGCTAGTCTGTTGGAAAGTATCTACGATTTTATTAAATACTTATCGTACTCCCAGGGAAGTGGCAACGGCTTAGTAGTAACTAGCCTTTATCCTAACTCTTATCTTATAATCCAGTTATGCAATCTTCATCAATAACTTTGATGAGAGGGTGATTCATTCTCCACTAGGTTTAAGTCTAATAAAACCTAAAAGTGTTTATAGACGAGGTCCTGATTCTACGTTATATTGTTCCTATATGTTGATTGACCTACATTCGAGTATTTTAGATATATCTTAGCCTGGATTGCAACTATGTTCTGTGTCTAAAGGCGTATCACATTCGAGGTCTCTAATAAACCGCCCTACCTTAATGACGGCCCTACTCACGGTTCGGGACGAAGGCATCGATGAAAGCCCTATGTCACTTCGGGGATCATACCGCTTGCCCTAGCCGCCGGCATAATCGGACTCAGCTCGGCCCCTACCTAGACTACTCCTAACAAGCAGGGTGTTCAGCAAGTTATTTTTATCTAGCATGGCAGACACCAATACTAATTGATGCCTGTTAAACTAAACAGGTTATGATTAGACCGTGGTTAGGAATTGTCTATAACCCTAACTTTAGTTTAAAAGAGCACATTAAACATGTAGACATAGTGAATGTTAAGCCGATGGCTATTTCCGGAAAAATATAACAACTTCAACATATAAAACAAATATTCATACAAATCGTAATCTCGTATTCATAATAGATCTTTAGAACAACACAATAACAACATATAAGAGAGGGACATGGGGACTGATGCCATAAAGAAATCACCATTTACGTAGACTCGCCGACGGAGCGTACTGCTGTATATGTCGTATTGCTCACCCTGACTCTGCTCACCAGAACCTTCGGAGGACGCTTCCTCAGCCTAGTAACTGGGCTTTACCTTAATACCCAGCTTAAGCCCAGCCCTGTGGACTGACTCTTCGAACGCCTAGAGCCCTCTTAGGATCTCCTAACGAAATCCCGGGTATTCTATGAATACCAGAAACGAACCTATCTATAGAAGCCTAAGATGTGAGACTATTTCTCAGAAACTAAAACGAAGCACTAATAAGAAAGAAACTGAGATCCGAGTCTCTGAGTGAGTTATGTACTACAGAAGTGTACACTGGAAACCACTTAATGACTCAGATCGAGTGGAGAGGAATGATTTCAACTGCTGGAGGCCTGGGGTATTTATAGCAGCTTCCCGGGGTGATTTTTCATCAAAAATTCGATGTGGGACTGGATCTGGGGGTTCGGGACGCCCGTCCTGACCCTTTGACCAAGTCAACATTTCCAAAAATTGCGTTTTTGCCCCAAAATTTGCTGTTTTCGTCTACTTTTCACCTGACACTTCCAAAATCATAAAAACCGTGAAATTGAGTAATTAACAAACAATTAAGATCAATTTGCCCTCAATTTCACCCGAAATCATACATAAAAACATGTTAAAAAGGTGATACGATTTTCGGGTATCAGATAACCTCACACTTAGCTTTTTGCTTGTCCTTAAGCAAAGTCTACCTGAAGTTAGTGATTCTAAATCGTAGTGCAGTCACTTAAATTCCTAGTCATGTTTTTATTCCAAAAATTCTTCAGACAAGTCTTAACAAGGGTCTGACTGGTTAGGTTGCTATGACAAGGTCTCAGATGTTTTTAGTAGCTTGTTATGATCAGGCAGAAAACAAATCAACAACTAGGTTGAACTTTTTTTTTTCTTAGTCACTAGTCTAGACCAAATAGTCAACACAACGTACTCTTGTCTTAACTACTACCAGATAACACTTCGACCCATCGCTAGACATATTAACAGCAGACAACTTTTTGAGTTCTGAGCTTTGGTGATCAGATTTTTAATGTTTTAGCATTTAGTTATTTTCTTTATAGATTCAGGGTATTTTGAGTCTGCTTAGAACACGTCAACTTCAACTACGCATGTAGCGAGTCCCACTCCGATGACTCCCAGATCTACACTACCTTAGGGCATCAGACTTTAAATTCCCCGAAGGAGTGGTGCTCGAGTAGCGAAGGCCGCTGGCAAACTACCCTTATTTGATTAACTTCCTTTTGTTTCTTTTCACTTTTAACTCAGAGTCTCATCTAGTCACTCTAACTGGCAATATATCCACAACTGGTCTAATTTTATCTAGTTAAGTCTCGAACAGGCAATTGGCTGAGGTCTCTAATCCAGACAAAGTTGTGCTCAGTTATAAGGAATTCCCTATTCCTAATCAATTAGTTCAGCAGTAGTCATCAATTATCTCCTACTAACCATAACATACTACCTACATATCATAGACGTAAGCAATTGTTTAACCAAGCATACTGCATTTAGAAGTCTGAAAGACGGAAAAATTTTGAAATTCTTTTTTTGGAAGGGTGTGAAAATACGGGGAAAACAAGCAAAATCATGCAAAAATTTTTGCAAAATGCTACAGTGCACCGTGCACTGCTACCCCACACTTAAGTCTGGCACTGTCCTCAGTGTTCATGCATATCTAAATACCCCACACTTATTTGAAAACAAGAAATAAAACAGAAAGAAAACTCTTACCCCACACTTATTTGACTAACTAATGGTAAGAGAAAATAAAACAACCAACAAAACAAGACACAAAAATGAAGAAAATAAAAGTAAAGGAAGATGAGATTAGAAAAACTCCCTTCTTGCCTCGAGAAGAAGGGTTTTCTCTGATCTATCAATTGGCTCTTCACCTTAGCCATGTGCTATTGCTGAGGCATTCTTGACTATGTAAGCTCTAGATACTGGAATGGATGACGTCAGCTTCGATCCTTCATCGTCGAGCTCTAGGCAGTGGCCTATTCATTTGATGAATGGCTCGAGCCCCACGGACTGCTTCCTCGAATCATTTGTAAGATTTCTCACAATCTTACAAATGATTGTGAGATTTTTTGGGATTTGTGTGCCTTCCTGCCAATGTTAGTAAAGGTATTGCATGCAAGTCTTGAATGGAAGAAAAGATACCTGAAGTTTTGGCGAAGCTATGGTGGTAGAGGCTCCAGTTGTATAGATCTGGGCCCAAGTATTTGAGACTTCCTCGGGGAAGTTTCTCACAGCTAATTGGCATGCAGGGAATGCAAGCTCCTCTATTGCTATGCTCCTGATACAATGCTAAATTCCTCTATATCCTTCGACCGTTCGATACCACTTGGTAGATCACTTGCTTGCACTGGTCTGGCTTTAATTGTCGCCAGTATCTCCTCTGTTGATTCTGCGGGTGTGGGTTTTGCTGTGGTGGTGTCTTCTGAAAGTTTCCAGTTTCCGAATTATTCCTCAGCTAAATCCCGTATGATTCCTCTAGCTAGGATTGTATGCATTTCCCATTGGAGCATCATTCTGCAGTAACCTACTCCTACCTCTTTTGGAATGGTCAGTTATTCCCATAGCAATCCCTGCTAAAGTGTGGTACTTAGCAGACTTCACAGATTTGATACACAGGCTGAACATTTCTTCCTAAAACATTGGCACTCTGAATCTGGAAAACAACTAGAATCTGCACATGACTTTAACATCATTAGTAGGTAATACCTGTAGTTTAGGCTATTTTCGAAAAGTGTTCCACGACTACTATGATGAAATTATTTTCAAAGGAAAGAAAAAGAAAGGATTTAATGAATACCCCCATATATCAAAAAGATTGTAAAACTTTGTGTACCTTGTTGGGGTAGATGATCTCTGAAGGATGTGTTACCTGTTATTTGGCAAGCATCGCAAGACTGTATCAGAGATACAAAAGTCCTTGAATATAGTGGGTCAACAAGATCCTGCTTTCAACACTTTCCGGACAGTGTTGATATCTATCAATTGGTCTCCCGTAGATTCTTTAGGGCAATGCTCCAAAATCTTGTGTCCTTCATCTTCTGAGACACATCTTCTGATCAACTGATCTGCAAAAATTTGAAATAGAAGAGAAACTTCCCAATAGTAATATTTCAAATCAGCAAAGAATTTCTTCTCTTGCTGATAAGTCATATCACTTGGAACTTATTCAATGACTAGATAATTTGCAATAAACCACAGATGAGAATTATTATACATAGCAAACAATGCAAATAAGTTTTCATCCAAAAATTTATCAGTATTACACTAGCCTCTAACTCGGGGTTTTCTAATCTAGACCAATGGTTTGCTTTCTAGATTTTCAACCCTTTTTCTTATCCCTTTATTCTATATCAAGTTCAAGTAACAATAAAACTTAACTTAATCCAGTATGGTTCAGCATTAGTTTTATTGAACACAGATATCTTGGAGTGATCAGTGTCACCTATTGTTTCTAGACAAGACTAGATAAGATCAGGATTTATCATACATGAACTTTCTTATCATCTTTCTGTCCTAAAACAATTCTTACTAATTCATTACATCACATATTAATTCAAAAGGCAGACTTTGATCAGGTGATGCCCTAAGGGGTGCAGTAATTCTTTTTGGTTTAAAAGATCTCATGCAATTATCAACATAACAAAAGGAACATCCTTTTTTTCAATAGAACATTCAAAGGTCTAGCTATTAAGGAAAAATTATTTCATAACTCGTCCTAATAAAGCCGGTATGACTCTAAGAAAATTCTAAAATGGAGTTTCTTCCCAATAAAAATCTAAGCCAAAATTTTACAACTCAGAAGAAAACATATTTTATCCTCATTTCCATTTTTATTTCTCCGAAAAATAGAAAAAAATACGAAAAAGAGCAACTAAGAAAACCAATTAAGAAAGAACAAGAGATAGGGAAAAGAACAACTTACCGTTGAGCAAGAAAAATACATTCTTTTTGGATTTTAAATTTAAACAATTTTTTTTTCTTTTAATATTTCGAAAGCAATTAAATTCCCTCAATATGGTTCTAGAATAATTTTCTAAAATTTGATTATCCTAAGTGTCTTAATTCCAGATAACATCTTAAAATTAATTAGTTATGATAATCCTATATTTTGGAAACTGATTGTCTAACTAGTATAAGAGAAGTGTTGGGTTAAGGTCTAGGTTACTACCGTTACCTATCATAAGTCTCTAGAATTTTGATCAGGAATCCTAAATTCATTATGACATTTCCCTAGCAACGGCGCCAAAAATCTGATGGGGTTTCCGACCGACGTACTAAATAGGTGTTATTTTACCCTATGTTGATTATGAGTAATTAAGGACTGTGATTGACTAATTGTCACATTTAGTCTCTATGGTGTCACTTAATCAGCCAGAACCTAAGGCAGAGTACCTATCGTGTAGCTAGTCTGTTGGAAAGTATCTACGATTTTATTAAATACTTATCGTACTCCCAGGGAAGTGGCAACGGCTTAGTAGTAACTAGCCTTTATCCTAACTCTTATCTTATAATCCAGTTATGCAATCTTCATCAATAACTTTGATGAGAGGGTGATTCATTCTCCACTAGGTTTAAGTCTAACCAAACCTAAAAGTGTTTATAGACGAGGTCCTGATTCTATGTTATATTGTTCCTATATGTTGATTGACCTATATTCGAGTATTTTAGATATATCTTAGCCTGGATTGCAACTATGTTCTGTGTCTAAAGGCGTACCACATCCGAGGTCTCTAATAAACCGCCCTACCTTAATGACGGCCCTACTCACGGTTCGAGACGAAGGCATCCATGAAAGCCCTATGTCACTTCGGGGATAAGGTAGGGCGGGGATAACATCCATGAAAGCCCTATGTTGCTTGCCCTAGCCGCCGGCATAATCGGACTCAGCTCGGCCCCTACCTAGACTACTCTTAACAAGCAGGGTGTTCAGCAAGTTATTTTTATCTAGCATGGCAGACACCAATACTAATTGATGCCTGTTAAACTAAACAGGTTATGATTAGACCGTGGTTAGGAATTGTCTATAACCCTAACTTTAGTTTAAAAGAGCACATTAAACATGCAGACATAGTGAATGTTAAACCGGTGGCTATTTCTGGAAAAATATAACAACTTCAACATATAAAACAAATATTCATACAAATCGTAATCTCGTATTCATAATAGATCTTTAGAACAACACAATAACAACATATAAGAGAGGGACATGGGGACTGATGCCATAAAGAAATCACCTTTTACGTAGTCTTGGCGACGGAGCGTACTGCTGTATATGTCGTATTGCTCGCCCTGACTCTGCTCACCAGAACCTTCGGAAGACGCTTCCTCAGCCTAGTAACTGGGCTTTACCTTAATACCCAGCTTAAGCCCAGCCCTGTAGACTGACTCTTCGAACGCCTTGAGCCCTCTTAGGATCTCCTAACGAAATCCCGGGTATTCTATGAATACCAGAAACGAACCTATCTATAGAAGCCTAAGATCTGAGACTATTTCTCAGAAACTAAAACGAAACACTAATAAGAAAGAAACTGAGATCCGAGTCTCTGAGTGAGTTGTGTACTAGAGAAGTGTACACTGGAAACCACTTAATGACTCAGATCGAGTGGAGAAGAATGATTTCAACTGCTGGAGGCCTGGGGTATTTATAACAGCTTCCTGGGGTGATTTTTCATCAAAAATTCGATGTGGGACTGGATCTTGGGGTTCGGGACGCCCGTCCTGGATTGGGACGCTCGTCCTGATCTGTTGACCAGGTCGGGATGCCCGTCCCGAGTCCTGGACGCCCGTCCCGGCGGTTTGACTGGGTCGGGACGCCCGTCCTGACCCTTTGACCAAGTCAACATTTCCAAAAATTGCGCTTTTGCCCCAAAATTTGTTGTTTTCGTCTACGTTTCACCTGATACTTCCAAAATCATAAAAACCGTGAAATTGAGTAATTAACAAACAATTAAGATCAATTTGCTCTCAATTTCACCCAAAATCATACATAAAAACATGCTAAAAAGGTGATACGATTTTCACGTATCATGAGGTAAAAAGAAAAGGGGGGTGTGGGTACCTTGACGAATAGATAAATCTCTTGTGGCCTAATTGTTACAGGTTGGATATTTGCTTGATCGTTTCATAAATATATGTACCACCCGAAAGTCCATCAACGTCCACTTTGACTGAATGAGGAAAATTAAATTGCGACATTATAAGGTCAACCTCTTCTCCTTTAGCTTTTGTTTCTGTAAGAACAAAAAAATGGTTTATGATAACTTAATAGTTCACAGAAGTGGGTTTTAAACCCATGATTGTGTATTCCCTTACAGTTCCATAAGAGAAAGATCATTGGAGGCATTGGAGATGGTTGTTCCACTAGATTTAGAGTACTGTCCCTTTGGGATGTTAGTGTCTGCACTAATGAATCAATCTGAATTGGCAGGTCCATTTTAGATGCATTTGTTGAGTTGCTGCCAACGACAGTGACGTTGGTTGTTGAAGTTGGATTTCCTGTTGAGGTTGAGTTTCCTGTTGAAGAGAGCTCAAATTTGTTGCCTCCACTATCATTGAAGATTATTGTTATTGTTGAGATGTCATTTCTGTGGTTGTCTGAGATTGGAGTTCCCGTGTCCTTGGTATTATTACTGTTACCATCTTGTCTTCCAACGGAAGATGAAGTAGAGTTGGGTTGTAGAGAATGAAGGACAGTCTGTAAACACTCGGGTGACAGGAGAAGATGTAAATTTTTGGAACCTCCGACGAATAACTAATCTCCGAAAATTCATCTTTTATTGTGTGAAATAATATTGAGGGTTCGTATTCGGTTATTGGTTCTGTATAAAGGTCCTCCGAAAGAAGGTTCATCATCTGCTGCATGTCGGTGGAATCCAGACTTGGTGTGTGTGAAAGGGATTCTCTTGATAGCTCTGGTGTTGAGTTGTTCTCTGTTGTCGTGTCTTGTGTCTATTGTGTCGTGGTTATGTTCAAAGGATCTATCAGGATTATCATGGAGATGACACTCATTGTTGACATATTTTGAAGAGTCATAGATATTGAGCCCATAGGTGGAGTTGGGCTATTAATGGCCATTGAAATTGGCTCCATATCCACTGACTTTGATAAAATCCATGAGTCGAGTAATGAAGACTCGAATAGCCTGGTGCTGAACTCGGACTTAGTTGCATGTCTGTTGTTGGGGGATGAGGGCAAACAACTTGGTACATAATGTGGTTCATCTCCACTGTTATGATAAAAGCATTGAACAGACCTTGACTAGATTGATCCACAACTACAAGCATTTGCTGTTGGGGAGCTGGAGACTAATTTCGATTCCTTTGGATGGGAGTTTGTTGACGTGTCTGGGATTGTTGCATCCTTCTTCGTTGAAGTGCATTGTTGATGATGTTGGAGTTGTCCATTAGAAGATTGTTGCGGCGACGTTGTGCTGATGAGTGTGCTCGTTGGCTTCCTAAAAGAAATTGCCAAAGGTATTGCCGATGATTGCAAGGGTGACGAGGCATGATCGTGAGTTGTATTTGTATTTGTATTTGTACACTACTACAAAAATCAAGTTTAGCGACGAATATTTGCGACGGCCTCAAAGCCGTTGCTAATAGCGACCGAATTTGCGACCGCCTACTAAGCCGTCACAAATTGCAACCAAATTTGCGACGGCCTCAAAGTTGTTGCTAATAGCGACCAAATTTGCGACCGAATTTGCGACCGCTTACTAAGTCGTCGCAAATTGCAACCAAATTTGCGACCGCCTACTAAGCCGTCGCAAATTGCAACTGAATTTGCGATTGCCTACTATAACCCGTCACAAATTGCATCCGAATTTGCGACCACCTACTAAGCCGTCGCAAATTGCAACCGAATTTGCTACTGCCTATTAAGCCGTCGCAAATTGCAACCGAGATTTGCGACCGCCTACTAAGTCGTCGCAAATTGCAACCGAGATTTGCGACCGCCTACTAAGCCGTTGCAAATTACAACCGAATTTACGACCGCCTACTATAACCCGTCACAAATTGTAACTGAATTTGCGACTGCCTACTGATACGCGAAAATCATATACCTTTTTTAGCATGTTTTTATGTATGATTTAGGGTGAAATTGATAGGAAATCGATCTTAATTGATTGTTATTTACTCAATTTCACAGTTTTTATGATTTTGGAAGTGTCAGGTGAAAAGTAGACGAAAACAACAAATTTTGGGGTAAAAATGCAATTTTTGGAAATGCTGACTTAGTCAACGGTCCGGGACGGGCGTCCCGACCCGTCAAACCACCAGGACGGGCGTCCCAATCCAAGACGGGCGTCCCGAAGCACCAAAAGTTGCCCCACATCGAAATTTTTGGAATTTTTCACTCCAGAAAGCTGCTATAAATACCCCAGGCCTCCAGCAGTTGAATTCATTCCTCTCCACTCGATCTGAGTCATTTAGTGGTTTCTAGTGTACACTTCTCTAGTACACAACTCACTCAAAGACTCGGATCTCAGTTTTCTTTCTTATTAGTGTTTTGTTTTAGTTTCTGAGAAATATTCTCAGATCTTAGGCTTCTATAGATAGGTTCGTTTCTAGTATTCATAGAATACCCGGGATTTCGTTAGGAGATCCTAAGAGGGCTCTAGGCGTTCGAAGAGTCAGTCCACAGGGCTGGGCTTAAGCTGGGTATTAAGGTAAAGCCCAGTTACTAGGCCGAGGAAGCGTCCTCCGAAGGTTCTGGCGAGCAGAGTCGGGTCAAGCAATACGGCATATACATCAGTACGCTCCATCGGCGAGACTTCGTAAAGGGTGATTTCTTTATGGCATCAGTCCCCCTGTCCCTCTCTTATATGTTGTTATTGTGTTTGTCCAAATAACAGTTTGAATACCAGATTATGATTTTTATGAATAGTTATTTTATATGTTGACGTTGTTATGTTTTTCCGGAAATAGCCACCTGCTTAACATTCACTATGTCTACATGTCTAATGTGCTATTTTCCTAACCACGGTCTAATCATAACCTGTTTAGTTTAACAGATATCAATTAGTATTGGTGTCTGCCATGCTAGATAAAATTACCTGTTGAACACCCTGTTTGTTAGAGTAGTCTAGGGTAAGCCGGGCCGAGTTCGATTATGCCGGCGGCTAGGGCAAGCGGTATGATCCCCGAAGTGACATAGGGCTTTCATGGATGCCTTCGTCCCGAACCGTGAGTAGGGCCGTCATTAAGGTAGGGCGGTTTATTAGAAACCTCGGATGTGGTACGCCTTTAGACACAGAACATAGTTGCAATCCAGGCCAAGACATGTCTAAAATACTCGAATATAGGTCAATCAACATATAGGAACAGTATAACATAAAATCAGGACCTCCTCTATAAAACACTTTTAGGATTAATTAGACTTAACCCTAGTGGAGAATGGATCACCCTCTCATCAAAATCATTGATGAAGATTGCATAACTGGATCATAAGATAGGAGTTAGGATAAAAGGCTAGTTACTACTAAGCCGTTGCCACTTCCCTGGGAGTACAATATTTAACTTAATAAAATCGTAGATACTTTCCAACAGACTAGCTACACGATAGGTACTCTGCCTTAGATTCTGGTTGATTAAGTGACAATAATTGAATGCTAAGTGACAGTTAGTAAGACTCAGTCCTTAATTACTCATAATCGACATAGGTAAATAAAGCCTATCTTTTAGCATACCAATCGGAACTGCATCACCTACTAACCTGTCGCAAATTGCAACAGAATTTGCGACCGCCTACTAACCCGTCGCAAATTGCAACTGAATTTGTGACCGCCTACTAAACTTTTGCGAATTGCGACATAATTAGCGACAACTTTCTAAATCGTTGCCATTTTCGACGGATTTTGTGACGGATCACTAAGCCGTTGTAATTAGCCACACCCATTTACGACGACTTCTGAGTCATTGCAATTACCGACAAATATTTACGACAATGGATCACCCAGCCGTTGTTCCTCTATAATTTACCTCAAACATAGAAAACATATCATTTTTCTTCAACTCAAAGAAAACATATCATTTTTCTTCAACTCAAAGAAAACATATCATTTTTCTTCAACTCAAAGAAAACATGTACTCATCATCATCATCACCATTTTGATAATGCAATAAATGCAATAAAACACCCTCAACATACATACATATATACTAATAATTTAAATGTCGATCTAGTTTAAACGGATATAAAGAGCTTTTATAATTTAAATAAAAGAGTTCTTATAATTTAAATGTCGATCCAGTTTAAGCGGATATAAAGAACTTTTATAGTTTAAATGTGAATTCAGTTTAAAGAGATATGAATATAAATAAAGAGGTGTTATCATAGTTTAGAATTGGTGACTATGAAAAAAATGTTAATAAGAATGAAGTAATTTTAATTAATGTTATGTGTTTGAATCGTGTTAATAAGAGGGATTTTAAGATTAAAAGAAGAGGAAAGATAGAGATAAAAATGAAGATCAAATATGGTACAAAAATCTCTCTAAGGAAAAAAGAAAAACATAAAGAGAAACTAAGAAGATGATGAAAGAAGTACAAATTTTTATATATTATACTTATATATATTATGCTTATATATATTATTCTTCGGATATATATTATACTTATATATATTATGTACAAATCGAAATGAAAAAGAAGTACAAATTTTTATATATTATACTTATATATATTATGCTTATATATATTATTCTTCGGATATATATTATACTTATATATATTATGTACAAATCGAAATGAAAAAGAAGTACAAATTTTTATATATTATACTTATAAATATTATGCTTATATATATTATGTTTATATATATTATTCTTCGGATATATATTATGTACAAATCGAAATGAAAAAGAAGTACAAATTTTTATATATTATACTTATATATATTATGCTTATATATATTATTCTTCGAATATATATTATACTTATATATATTATGTACAAATCGAAATGAAAAAGAAGTACAAATTTTTAATTAAAAATCTTTTCAATTAATGTATAAGTTAAAAAACTTTTCAATTCTAATTAAAAATATTTCAATTCAAATTAAAAACTTTCTAATTATATATAAGTATAATATATAGAATATAATATATACACTAAAAAACTCTCTTTACCAAAAAAAAAGAAAAAGAAAAAAAATACAAAATTCTTTTCCCTCTCAAACTAAAAATATTTTCATCTTCTTTCCCTCTCAAACCAAACCCATCTTCCTCTCCCCCCCCCCCAAAAAAACCCTTCCCCTTTCAAACCCAAGCTATTTCTTGAGTAGAATAATTTTTTATGAAAGTGGATCCCAAAAAGAAAAGGGTGTTCATTTCGTCTCTTTCTTGAGAGTTTGATCGAACTATTGTTGGGAAAAAAAAAACGGAGAGCGAAGATTTAACAACTCAAGAAATGGTTGTTCCCTCTGAGAACGAGAGCCCGAAAGACGGTTCTATGTTGGGCCCGAATATATACCCACAGGACCTCACGGTTTTGTTCTTGGACAACATCACAAAAGGCCATGTTGGGCCCGAATATATACCCACAAGACCTCACGGGTTTCTTCTTGGACAACATCACAAAAGGCCTCATACTAATGGAGTTAGTGAAACTCATGGGCCTCCCCTAGGGTCTCCACATACATCTCTTACAAACAAGCCCATTAACCTTAAGTTCTGATACCACTTGTTGGACCTTAATATATACCAATAGGAATGAGCTTCCACCACTTAACTCCACATTAGTATGATATTGTTCGCTTTGGGCCTAAACCCTCACGGTTTTGTTCTTGGGCAACATCCAAAAAGGCCTCATACTAATGGAGTTAGTGAAACTCTTATATGCTAGTCACCTCTAGCATTATCTTCAGATGTGGGACATGGGTTGATGCTCCAACATTCTATATGTAGATTCGAATCTCTCCGCCGCCTTCTCGAATCTTCTCTCAGCCCTCCACTTTTTCAGGTCACTTTGAATTTGATACCAATTTGAAAAAAAAAAAGAGGAAAAAAAGGTCTTTTGATTATGGAGTAGTAGTTCATATTATAGGTTTTAATGTTTTGTGGATAAGTTTGACTGGGCATCCAATTAAATTTTATTGGTAATGAATTTGGAAAATCCTTAAATCAATGTTTTTTAATTATATATTTTTTGACAGATTTGATCTGTGTTGGTTTCTTGATGTAGGAAGTTAGTAGATTGCTTACTGGTTTAAATCGTGGAAGACCTCTTGGAACCCTAACACTTCCAGATTCTTCCAAAGCTCTCTCTTCCAAATATGACTTTGACTTGGTTCAGTTAATCATCCTAAGTCAGATCTGTGTAGTTGAATATTGTGGCCAGTGGCGAAAAGGTGATATCTTTAGTAAAATCTGCACAACATCTTAAAAAAGTGTTCATGATAACAAAAAGAAAAGGCTTATATGCTAAGATCTTTTGTTTTGTGGATTGGGTTAATCATGTAATGTTATATGGTCCTGTAGGTAGTTAAATTAAATTAAATAGTTAAGTATAGTGAATAAGGCTGTGAATATATGAAAATTAAAAAAAAATTTCTTACAAAAAAAATTTAATCTGAAAATGCATATTTAATGTGTAATGTAGGACCTATGTATTGAGCTTTGGGATTTTACAGGGAAAATTTTGGGGAAAAAATGTTTTGGAAGAAAATGATTGAAGAAGAAAAAGAACTGCCCAATAAATGCTTGCCTGAATATAGTCCATAGTGCTTAGTTTTCCTTTCTGCTTCAGGTTGGTTATGATCCTAGTTGATTCTTCTGTAAAGTGAACTAATACGATTACTTGAATTAGTTTTGTTATTCTGGAACTTTAGGACTTACTTAGAGCATTTTACTGCTCTGAAGCTAAAATTATATCCTTGTTTTAAAAATGATTACAAACTAGTTGACTATTTCCCTGGCTAAAAGTTGATTGTGACATTGAGGAGAAAGATAAGGGCAGTAAAATGTGTTTTCTGAATGTGGGTAAACACGTATGAAGATCAAAGATGATGGCAACTGCCTTCAGAAAACATGGAAGTGAGATTTTTCTGTGGTAGTATCTACTACTTCATTTCTTTGCTGAAGGTCTATATGGCTCTTAAAATGGATGCTTGTTATGTGTCAGACAATCAGAGATATGTTTGGGCCTTTTCTGGTAAGTTCTTACATCTTTTGCTCTTGCTTAATACAGTTTCTTTGTGACAATACTTAAACTGATCTTAATTGGTGAGGGATCATGTTTGCTTCATTTGCTATAAGTGATGAGTAACAACCTGAATTTTGGAATATTGGCTAAGGATGCACATCCTACATTCATCTTTTCATTAAAAATATATCTGGATAGAGACATACACCCAATCTGCGTATTTACACTCATATTTAAACTAGGTTGGGAATACATTTTAAAAGTTCCTTAAGAAAAAAGAAAGTCATATTGAGCAAAAAAAGTGTGATGTTGCCCATAAATTTTAGCCACAGATCCAAGCTTTACTATTTTAGGAGGATTTTTTCATTTCAAAACATTGAAGCTGACTGACCTAGGTAAACATGAGATGGTACCAATGCATCTCTACTACATTGTCTATGTATTCTGTTTATCTCTTCACCATGTTCTTCCCCATATTTTGTCTTAACTTTCTTCATCCATTACTCAGATTGCATATGCAACAAATTCAGGAATCCTATGAAGGTGATGGATGTGCACTGATTAACATCACTGCCTCAGAAGTCCTTCATATTGCCTTTGAATGGGTCAATAAACAAATAGGTTTTTGTAACTTTGCTCTGTTTTTTGTTTTTTCCTTTTTCCTTAATTGTGAACTCGTTAGTTTTGGAGCTAATGAAAATCCTTTAAAGCTGTTACAGGGTGGAGATACTTGATATTCTTTGGGCAAAATGATACTTGATATTCTTTCTTTTTTTTTAATGATATGTTGAACCAATTATTGAGGCTGCAGGGGCCTTAGGAGTTAATATCCTTTGTTTGCAAGTGGGTTCTATTGCCCTTATTAGTTTCTATATATATACATACTATATATATATATATATATAATATATATATGTATATATTACTGTAAAGCTTTTTCCATTGACTGCATTGAGTATTGTTTTCTTTAGGAAGCATGGATGATGCCATTTTATCTAGGAGCTTTTAAAGAATGATGGGAGCTTTTCTGGTATTTCCCGTTGTTTGGAATTTATTGACTGACTTACTTTTCTTGGAATTTTTCTCAGCATGTGACTAATGAAGGCATGGTCTTGGTCCAACAGGCTGAAGAACATGCAAGTAACAAGATCAGTATATATACATATAGGTTAATCATTTATGCAAAAAAAAAAAATGTTATAATTTATTTTACTATTTAACTGCCTTTTGTGCATGATCAGAAGCTTGTAATGACTTGTTTGTTATTAATACTTTAAAAAATTGAGAAGCTTGTGTTGACTTTTCCTTTTTATTAGTATTTATTTTTTGCTTATTTGATGTGATCAAAAGGCTATTTGTGATATTACGTAAAAAAAAACTAACACCATTTATTTTAGTACAAGATATTGACCCAAGTTTTCTGATTTAGCTGTAACTTATTTCAGTTTCCAATATCTGACTCTGTTTTTTCATGCTGAACTTAATTCTTTAATAGGCAGAGAGCGCAGGAGGCTATCAGGAACAGGTAATATTGTTATATACTTTATCACATTGTTATTTTGGAAGTGGTTTGTGACCTCATTAATGTCCTACAAGTTTTTATGAAGAAAGTTACTGAGTTACACGACAAATATGTGATTTATGTGACTGATTGTTTTTCAAACAATTCATTGTTTCACAAGGTAATATCTAAATTTTTTTGTCTCTTTAGTTGGCATGATACAAGCTTTTTACATTTGATGCTTAAGTCTTCTTCTTCTATATTTTAGGCTATGAAAGAAGCATTTGAGGTATTCTGCAATAAAACAGTTGTGGGCAGTTCAAGTGCGGAGCTTCTAGCTTTGCATTGTGATAATATTTTGAAAAAGGGTGGCAATGAGAAATTAAGTGATGAAGCGGTGGAAGAGACATTGGAAAAGGTTGCTTTTAGGCATTTTCAGAATTTTGGTTATGTAGTTTATTATTATTACATTTTAGAAAGAGCAATTTATTATTATTACAATGACATTTTAGAATATTTTATTATTTAGATTATATATATATATATATATATATATTATATATATTATATATATATATATTATATATACACTGTAATAGAAATTATTGTTAATAATTTTTATCGTTATTTTTTATTTAAATATAAATTATATTTTTGGATATATATATATATATTTATTTATATATATTTAAAATTTTATGTATTTAATTAAAAATAAAAAATAATCAAAATAAATCTGTGGCAAATTAATTGTAAAATAGCGACGGATTTGATCGTCGCAAATTTGTTGCTATTTGCGATGGATTTTTGTGTCGTCGCAATTAGCGATGGCCCTCGCAAATTTGTTGCTATTTGCGACGGATTTTTGTGTCGTCGCAATTAGCGACGAAGATATTGCGACGACCAATTGCCGTCGCAAATCCGTTGCAAAATAGCGACGACCAATTACCGTCGCAAATCCGTTGCAAAATAGCGATGCCCAATTGCCGTCGCAAATCCGTTGCAAAATAGCGACGGATTTTGCCCGTCGCAAATCCGTTGCAAAATAGAGACGGATTTTCCCCGTCGCAAATCCGTTGCTATTTGCGATGAATTCTGTGTGCCGTCACAATCAACGGCGAAGATATTGCGACGGCCAAATACGTCACAAATCCATCGCAAACGTCAATTTGCGACGGATTTGGCCGTTGCAAAACTTGATTTTTCTAGTAGTGGTAGTTTGAGGAGAGTGAAGTGTACCGATAGTCGAAGGAGAGAGTATTTTAGGGTTTTCTAACTCTTTAACGAGGAGCTTAGAAGAAAAGTTGGAAGGGACAATGAGTGCTAAGGTGTTTGTGGAGGTTTCTTGCACGGAAATAAGACAATCATTGGGAATAGGTGAAGGAGTTTTGGCGGTGGTGACATGAGGAATTTGGGACTTGGGATTCAGTGCCTCATCAGTAAGGGGTAATGATGAGGATTGTGAATGATTATGAAGATTTGGCGATGAAATTGAGGAGTGAGGCTCCTTAGTGGGTTTACTTATGGCAGTTTGGTTATTATCTACTACATGAGTAGTTTTTTCTTTCCAAAATGACTTTGAAACCTATGATTGGAATTTTCTTCAATGTGAGTACTGGTTTCAAGATGTTGCAGTTTTGTAGGATGATAATTGAGATTGTAATTACTTACCGCAACTTGCACAATACGATTTGTTGCTGCCTCTGTATTGGCCAGAGGTTGATGGTTGCTTGTGTTTGGGATTTCTGATGAGATTGGAGTGTAGGCTTGATTAGGGTTTTGGATTTTTTCATGAGATCCTATGGGAATTTTGGTTGTGTGAGATGAACTGTATGCATAGTTGATATTTGAGTGACCTATTCGGCCACACCGGTAATATATTTTGCTTGTGATTGCCGATAAAGATTGAAGTAGTAAGAGGTTGATCAATCTGAACTTGGATACATAATTTCGCATATTGTCCTAGTTTAGTGGCCTGTGTACATATATCCATGAGAAGTAATTTTCCAATGGAGTTTCCAATCTTAAACAAGACTTGTTGATCACAAAATTCAAAAGAAAGCTTAGGTAGTCTTATCCACAAGGCTGTGAAGCTAAATGTTGCTGATGATGGCTTGAAACCCGGCTCCCATTGTCTCACGACTAGGAATTGACCGCTTATAAACCAAGGCCCTTCATGCAAAGCTTTGGTATAATTTTCGGGATATTTAAAATCAACAAGAAAGAAATCTTTACCAAGATCTATGATGATTAAAGTTTCAATAGACTTCCATAATTCATGCAGTTTCCTAGTAAGATAATTGAAACCTACTTTGTTACCATAAACTTTAACAATTAGTGCTCGATTTCAACTTCTGTATATTATCTTCTTGTCTTTTGCGGTGTTAGGGACAAAGACTGCTCCTTTAGATGGATTGATGGTTTCATCCATCAAGTGAGTGAAATAAGAGGGTTGGGTCTGATGAAAGGTAAAGAGGGTAATTATTGCATTATTTGACGACGTGGTGGTAGGAAGTTTATCTCAATAGCTTATTATATTGGATTTATTTAATTTTGGGGTATAATCTGAATGATTGATTTGTTCTTCCCAAAATATCAATTTTTTTAGAGAGAAGTGGAGAGGAAGAAGCTGTAGAGAGAGACATTATCAATTTTTTATTGAGAGTTTATTAAAAATATATATATTATTTTTAAAATAATTCTCAAAGTAACATATGTTTATTTTCAAAATATAGCCTCAATTTATTTAAATAAAAATATTCAGAGTTTTTTTTTTTTTTTTACTTGTAAATTTTAATTTTCTAATTTTTGAATAATTATAATTTATTATCAGGGGAAGTGTTTTCAATAGAGCAATTGAATTGGCTGCAGAAGCAAAAACTTTGGTTAGTGAAATTCCTGAAATCTCAGTACTCGACATAGCGGATTTTTTTGATTTTCCTGAAATTGATCCGCTGCGAATCACGATCGGCACCAGAGAACTTGGAATTTCTGGTCATGAAGCTAATCGTATCTTGAACATGGATTTTACAAATAAACTATACTTAACCCGAGTCTCTAAGTGACTTGTGTACTTCGAGAAAAATGTACACTTGAAGTCACTAAATGACCCAGATCGAGTGGAGATGGATGATTTCAATTCTTGGTGGCCTGAGGTATTTATAGCAGCTTCCTGGAGTGAAAATCTCCAAAAATTTCCATGTGGGACAACTTCTGGTACTCGGGACTCCCGTCCTGAGCTTGGGACGGCCGTCCTAGTGCTTTGACTGGGTCAGGACGCCCGTCCCGAACTTAGTATTTCCAAAAATTGCATTTTTTGCCCAAAATTTGCTGTTTTCGTGCAATTTGCTCATGAAACTTCCAAAATCAAAATTTAAGCAATTTTATGTCAATTTGATTCAATTAAGATTAAATACATTCAAATATTGGCTTAATTTATGTCTAAAAACATGTTAAAAATGGTATATGATTTGTGCATGTCAATAGGGACAAAGACTACTCCTTCAGATGGATTGATGGTTTCATCCATCAAGTGAATGAAATAAGAGGGTTGGGTCTGATGAAAGGTAAAGAGGGTAATTATTGCATTATTTGACGACGTGGTGGTTGGAAGTTTATCTAAGTAGCTTATTATATTGGATTTATTTAATTTTGGGGTATAATATGAAGGATTGATTTGTTCTTCCCAATATATGAATTATTTTTTAGAGAAGTGGAGAGGAAGAAGCTGTAGAGAGAGACATTATCAATTTTTTATTGAGAGTTTATTAAAAAAATTAATATTATTTTTAAAATAATTATCAAAGTAACATATGTTTATTTTCAAAATATAGTCTCAATTTATTTAAATAAAAATATTCAGAGTTCTCTTTTTTTTTTTTTTTTTTTTTACTTGTAAATTTTAATATTCTAATTTTTTAATAATTATAATTTATTATCAGGGGAAGTATTTTCAATAGAGCAATTGAATTGGCTGCAGAAGCAAAAACTTTGATTAGTGAAATTCCTGAAATCTCAGTACTCGACATAACAGATTTTTCCGATTTTCCTGAAATTGATCCGCTGCGAATCACGATCGGTACCAGAGAACTTGGAATTTCTGGTTATGAAGCTAATCGTATCTTGAACTTGGATTTTAAGGTTGTTGCTGAACTCGTTGGTACTCAAAGGGAGCACGTCCTGAGGCTAATCTCAGGATTGACACATCTATCCACAATTTCAGCAGCAATTGAGAAACAGAAAGATGTAAACGGAATTCAGAATTGGAGTTCTAGGTACTCGAGAATGTAAACATGAATTTGAATCCCAGAGAGGCTTTCTTTGCATCGAAAACAAAGATCGCCATTTCACAGACAATATTTTTCCAATATAAGATATACTGATTTCAAGTATTCGGAAGAAAATTAACACCCTTGGATCAATAGATTGAATTATACTCTAATGATTAATGGCATGCTGTAATTCCTCACTTTCTCCTGTAAAATGCCTTTTGCATGTAGAACAAACATAAAGTTTTGAATAATTGGTCTATCATGTGAATAATCAACAAATGCAACAGAGAAAAAATTCCAACTCAGGATTTCTACTCTAAGTACCTTGTTAAATTTCCACAAGTTGAATTACAACACTTTTAGAAAAGACTCGTTATATCTGTTTCCAGGCTCTTAAATCTAAAATTGTTTTGCAGTATGATTTATATTCCTCTGCTAAGTTTGTTTTCTATATCAAGTGTGTCACTGCTCAATTTTCTCTTAGACGGTTTTCTCTTCTTCTTCTCCACATAATCTTCTCGCAAAGGTATTGGACTTAGAAATGAAAATTTTGACATGTTAACACCAGCATCTATATACTCAGGATGTTCTTGCAAGTACCTGAAATAAGTGTATTATGAGGCACTGTAAACATAATTAAAGATGGAAAATTGTACTACAGCACCGAACAGGCACAAAATGTCATGCGAAAGACACAAAGATCAGGAAACAAATAAGTCAAACAGCAAGAGGTAGAATACTTCTGAATCTCAACAATGGAACGGAGTATCTTGCCACTGGGTGACCTATAACACCTGTAAATCCAAACAGGCATTGGAATTTTAGTCCCAAATCTTGAAATTGTACAAGGATAATAAGGGAAAAACTGACATACACATCAGCAAATCTGGTGCATCCAGCACTTCTTGGTCTTAAAAGCCTTTCCCAACCAGAAGGAGGTTGAGCAATACTGGGCTTGTCAATTGCCCAAATCATACTGTCATCTTGAATAATGTCAGGTTCATCATTGCATGATATACTTGGCCGCCACTCACGAGCTGTTTCACAGGAAAAAGGTTGCTCCATAATGTGTTACCTGATTTCTTCATATTTCTTCTTAGATGGCATTAGTCTCCATTTGTGACAATCGGCACACTGAACTGCATATGCCCCAACTGATGGCAAAACTCTGGATTCATTCTCCTCACTATGTTCTTCTCTTTCATGTGTATCATCTACAGGATTCTCAAGTGTATCATTTTGTTCCCTTTCCATGATCCAGGTAGACTGTAATCTGCTGTACCAAGCAAAAGATATTTTATATAAATATATATCCATCCTCATAAAATGAATGTAAAATGTGCACACACCCATGCTCATAATCCATAGGAACACTGCCTGGAAAATGTGCACACACCCATGCTCATTGCAATATAGGCACATATATAGGGGTAAAAACTAGACAGACAAATACTGAATCAAGATTCAAATTATATAAAATGCACAAAATACAAAAGAAAAAAAATGCAGCATCCATACTCCAAAAAGCACAATTATACACTTGGAAAAATTCAAAATCCTAGATGGGAAATTGTTTATCAAAAACTAAATATTTGGAAAAAAAAAAAAACTAAAAAGATTTAAAGAAATAAAAACATCTCATTGCTTCAATGTTATCAAGTGCACCTCTAGGATGGTTGATGAACAGATGTACAGTTTTACTAACAAAAGCACCACAAACCCTTTTAAGGGTGTGCTTACTTGTGTTGAAAAATAATTCTTGAATATTTGACAAGATTCATAAATCTAATTTTTATAAAAGAATATGAGTTTTACAAAAGAAAAATGGAATAACAAGAATGATACAAAGAAAGTAAGTAAGATAAAAGAATCTAATATTCTTTTCTTTCCTCTTTTTTATATTTATAAATAATGTATATGAGTTTGATATTTTATAAGAAATAAAAAATATCTCAAAGATACAAAAAATCTATTACAAAATATCTAGGTATATCTTAACCGAAATCTTGATTTATTAGTCCAACCTACCTCTTAACATCCCCTCAAGTTGGAATTTAAAACTCTCAATTTGCTTAACATTTCGTTATGTAAATGTTCATTCAAACCTTTTGTAAAAATGTCTGCAACCTTTAAATTACTAGGAACATGAAAAAGTGAAATGAGACATTCAAGAATTTTATCTCTAATGAGAACTTTATCTCTAATGAAATGACAGTCCAATTCAATATGCTTAGTTCGTTCATGATGCATTGGATTCTTTGCTAACCGTAACGCTGCTTTACTATATGTATACATAACAATAGGAAGAATAGACAAGATAGTCAATTCTTCAAGCAATCTCTTCAACCAAACCAATTCAGCATTTGCCTTACTCAATGCACGGTACTCCGCTTCTGTTGAAGAAAGAGAAACAACATGTTGTTTCTTTGATTTCCATGAAATCAAAACACCTCCTAAGAAAATAGCAAATCCACTAATTGATCTTCTATGATCAATACAGGATCTCCAATTTGGATCAAAATAGGCTTCTACATTGAAGTCTTCCACATTCGAAATGAAAATTCCAGCTTCTGAAGTCCCTTTAACATATCTCAATAAGTACAATGCAGCCTTGTAATGAGGTATTCTAGGAGCATGTAAGAATTGACTTAATTGTTGAACAGTAAAGGCTATATCAGGCCCAGTGTTAGTTAAGTAATTCAACTTACCAATCATACTCCTATACTTTTTAATGTCTTTTAATAATTCTCCTTCATTAGCTTGTAGTTTCTGTGATGTATCCATAGGAGTAACACAAGGTTTTGCCATGGAATATTCAAAATCCTCAATCAACGACTTGCATTGATGTATAAAAGCTCCTTTATTTCAGTATTCAATCTTTATACCTAAGAAAAAACTTAGAACCCCCAAATCCTTGATCTTTAAAGTTTGATCAAGAACTTGTTTCACATGATTGATTCCTTCAACATTATTCCATGTCATAATGATGTCATCTATATACACAATTAGAAGAATCACAAGATCATTAGCATGTTGAACAAATAAAGAATAATCATTCTTTGACTGCACAAACCCAAGGGAACATAAGAAGTCATTCAATCTTTGATTCCACTGTCTGTCTAGAAGCTTGCTTTAAACCATATAATGATTTCTTCAACTTACAAACTTGTGTTTTGTCCTTCAACTTCAATCCTTCTGGTGGCACCATATAAACTTCCTCATCTAGGAAACCATGTAAGAAAGCATTATTTACATCTAGCTGAAAAAGAGACCACTTTCTCTTAATAGCAACAGTAATAAGACATCTCATAGTTGTCATTCTAACAACCGGTGAAAAAGTTTTAGTAAAATCAATTCATTCCTTTTGATTGAATCCTTTAACAACTATCTTGCCTTAAATATTTCAATAGATCTATCACTTCTACGTTTAATCTTGTACACCATTTACATCCAATAGCTTTCTTCCCAACAGGAAGACTAATAAGATCCCAAGTATCATTAGCAATTAAGGCATCAAACTCCTCTTGCATGGCAGTTTGCCACTCAAGTATTGTGTAAGCTTCATCATATCTTATAAGTTCAAATAAGGCATGCTTAGTGGAGTGATTATGACCATTGAATGAAAAAGTGGACTTCGAAGTTTTAGACACGAGCGAAGTAGATTTAGGAATATTAGAATCAACAATAGAATTGCAAACATAATCTTCAAGATATTTGGGAGGTTTTCTAGACCTTTGAGATCTAGGAATGCTAATATGATTATTAATTTGAATATGTCCATAATTTTGAGATTCTTGACAGTTATGAAAAGGATGATTATCAGTATGATGTTGTTCAGAATTATGAGAATTATAGTTTGGAGGTGAAGAATGGAGATCAAAATTAGGAATATTGTTAACAATATTTTCTTCAATCTCATTGGAAATAACAGTAGGAAGAAAAGATCTAGAGACTAAATGTTTTCAATTGGATAAATGGAAAGGAAAAATAGTTTCATGAAAAATAATGTCTCTTGATATTATGGTTTTATATGTAGACAAATCAAGGACTCTGTAAGTTTTTTGTCCAATAGGATATCCTATGAAAACACAGGCTTGAGCTCTAGGTTGTAATTTGTCTCTTCGATGTTTAATGGTGCTAATATAATAGAGACATCCAAAATTTCTAAGATGAGAATGAGAGGATTTTTTGTTGAACAAAAAATCATAAGGAGTTTTCTCATTCAAGACAGAAGAAGGAAATCTATTGATTAGATAAGTAGCAGTAAGAAGGCAATGTCCCCAAAATTTTATAGGAAGATTAGATTGAAACAATAAAGCTCTACAAACATCTAAAAGATGTTTGTGCTTTCTTTCAACTATACCATTTTGTTGAGGAGTGTATCTAGCAGAGGTTTGATGTATAATTCCCTCTTGTTCAAAAACTTTTGTGGCTTCTTTACAAATATTTTTCCTTCCATCCATTACTTTTTTTCATATTCGATTAGTTAAAAAAGAAAAAATTTCCTTTTGGTAGTACTAAAAATATATGGCATGTCCAAATAATTACCTTGTTCCCAACTTTTTGCCATTCCAAATATGTAAATAATATGGTCCTTTCTTTCCTACAAAAAAATATTTTGAGAGAAATATAGAAGACTTCATGTAATTTACCTTTTGTCCTGATACTACTTCATAATTATCAGTACTCCCTTAAGTATCTCGATGATATTGGTTGTATCTTGGATAAACAACAAACAATCGTCAGCAAAAAAAACTATGAGAAATAATAGGGGCTGACACACCCATTTGTAACCCTAACCATAGTTTTCGATCAATTGCTCATTGAATTAGGGATGAGAGACCTTCCACATATAGAATGAATAAATATAGAGATAAAAGATCCCCTCGCCGGAGTCCTCTATTTGGTCGAAATTCCCTTGTTAGGGATCCATTTATAGCAATCTCGCAACGCAACGTTGTGACACACTGCATAACCAAATTCTTAAAATGCTTCGGAAACTCCATTCTGCCAAGAATCCAATCAAGATAAGCCCACTCAATTCTATCCTAAGCTTTGGACATATCAGCTTTGACTACAAATATATGAGAATGTTGTCTACCAAGACCCTTACTTAACCAATTAAAACCCTCAGTGGCAACACCTATATTATCAGTGATGAGTTTGTTATTACAAAGCGCACTTTGAGATGATGAAATTAGACCATTTAGTGTGGGTTTCATTCGGTTTACCATTACTTTAGATATCACTTTGTAGATGACATTACACAAGCTAATGGGACGAAAATCATTCATAGAATTAGTGTCCTTTACCTTTGGAATAAGAACTATCATAGTAGCATTAAGGTTAGCAACATCCATGTGTCCCTCAAAAAATTTCATTTAATTCGCACCATATATTTACTAATAATAGACCAATATATTTGATAGAATGATGCATGAACACCATCAGGTCCTGGAGATTTCGAAGGGTGCATTCCAATAATAACCGCTATTATATCCCGCTCCGTAAAATCTACCTTTAAATTATACTTATTTGTTGAAGATAAGGTTTTAAATTCAGCTCCTTCAAAAACATGATTAAAGTGAGGTGGTCCACCAGATCCTGTAAATAAATTCACAAAATATTTAACAGCAACCTCTTTTATATCCTCCAAACTTTTCACTAAAACTCCTCATCAGTTTGAATAGAGGTGATAGAATTATGACTTTTTCAGTGAGAGGCATGATGGTGGATATACAAAGTATTACGATCACCCTCTTTCAAGTAGTGTGATTTCGACCGCACACGCCAATGTATTTGCTCGATAGCTAACAATTTATTTAATTCATTTGCTACAACACCTCTTTCCCTATCCATATCCATGTTTCCAATTAAACAATTAAATTGATAAATCAGCTACTTGATTTTCTTAGGCATATCGCCTATCTACTGTCTGCCCCATAATTTCATTTGGCCTTTAATATCTTCCGCAACCAATTGAAAGTTATTTGGATTGATGGACTAGTAGATTCAACTGCGGGGTATGAATTATTAAGCTTCATCGATGCATTTTCTGGATACCACCAAATTAAAATGAAGCTCAGTGATCAGTTACACACTTCTTTTTTAGCCTTAAGGGCCATATATTGTTATAATGTTATACCTTTTGGCTTAAAAAATGCAGGGGCTACTTATCAACGAATGATGAACCATATACTCAGAAGCCAGATGGAAAGAAATATAGAAGCTTATGTGGATGATATGGTCGTTAAAACTAAACTGGGAGCTTCGCACCTGAGCGACCTAGAGGAAACATTCACAAATTTGGAAAAGTTCAGTTTGATGCTAAACCCTACAAAATGTGCTTTTGGAGTAAAATCCGATAAATTTTTAGTATTCATGACGTCCGAATGTGGGATATGTTGGAGTTTGGTAAATATCTCGAGGACACTGCGGGGGCGGAGCCCCCGCCCCCCCTCGGGTGTTCCGCTCCCGAAACCCCAACGGGCTTAGGCCCAGTGATATGTAGGATTTAGACCTAGTGATATGAAGATAGGCCCAGTAATGTGTAGATAGGCCCATTCATATGTAATTAGGGTTTAGACGCCTATATATAGATATCATTGTAACAAGAAAAGGTGCACCAAGAAATAATAATTGAGAGTTCAGTTTTCAGGACGTAGCCCTAATTGGGGTGAACCTGGGTAAATCGTGAGTTCTATTATTATTATTGTTTTTCCGATATTTGTCTATCAAATTCATATTCTACATCGTTAAAATCCTACAAGTGGTATCAGAGCCAGAGTTTTATCAGAGATGTCAGGAGGGTCGCGAATTGAGATAGATAAATTCGATGGAAAGCGGTTAGATCTGTGGAAGATGAAGATGGAGGATCTTCTTTGTGATCGAGATCTATGGCTAGCAATCGAATCGGAAAGGCCTGTTGCTGACGAAACAGGTTTGGCGCCCGAAAAAAGGGTTGAAGACTGGGATCGAATCGATCGGAAAGCAAAGGGCTTGATCCGGCTTTGTCTCGCGGACAACATTCTGACGAACGTGATGAGCGAACCAACAGCCAGGGGTTTATGGCGGAAATTGGAGTCGCTATATCAAAGTAAGTCACTCGTCAATAAATTATTCTTAAAAAAAAAGTTGTATAACCTTAGGATGCGTGAGGGTGATTCGTTAACCGCACATTTGTATGAATTTAACACATTGATCGGTCAACTTATATCTATTGGCGTTAAGTTTGAAGATGATGATAAGGCAATAACACTGCTTTGTTCACTGCCGGATTCATGGGATAATCTCATTGTGGTTATTGGTGGTGGGAATCAAGAACTCTCGTATGAAACAGTGTGTGCGGCCTTATTGTCAGAGGAGACACGAAGAAGGGGATCAGGGAATTCCAGTAAAGAGGCTCTTGCAGTTAGGGGTAGACCTACAGAGAAATCTCAAAATTGGAAAGGGTCCGGATCTAGATCTCGTGGGCGATCGAAGAGTAGAGAACGGAAGGTAAAATGCTGGAAGTGTGAAGAGTGGGGCCATATGAAACGTGACTGTAAAAACAAGGCGGTTCATAAAAGGGAAGAAAATTCATCCTCTGGAAAGGAAGTCGAGATGACAAGAGATATGTATGTGGCTACTGCGTGTATGGCACAGTCAGACAAATACATCTGGTACGTTGACACCGGTGCTTCATTCCACATGACACCTCATAGACACTGGTTTTGTGAATATGAGCAGTATGATGGTGGAGACGTCATGCTAGGAGATGATACTGCAGTTCAGGTTATTGGGTGTGGTCGCGTGAAGCTGAGGATGGAAGATGGCACAATAAAAACTCTTCCGAATGTGATGCCCATACCTTCTATGAGTAAAAATCTGTTATCAGTTGGCACGATGACCGACTCAGGGGTTAACTTCAGTTGCAATAAGGATTCGTGCAAGATGACTCGAGGTTCATTTGTAATTGCACGAGGAGTCCGTTATGGGACGCTATATAAATTACTTGCGGAAACAATTACTCTCAGTGGCAGTTTCGTGTCCAAAAAGGCGAAGGATGATGAGCATGATACTTCTCTGTTGTGGCATCAAAGGATGGGGCACATTGGAGAAAAGGGTTTATCTACCTTGTTTTCAAGCCAAATGGTGGAGGGAGTACCAGAGTGCTCTATGAGTTTCGGGTTTTGTGAACACTGCATTTATGGAAAACATAATCGAGTTAGTTTTCCACAGAATGATGCAAGAACGTCAGAGCTTCTGGGACTAATCCACAGTGATGTTTTTGGACCTACTCCTACACCATCCATAGGAGGATCCAGGTATTATGTATCTTTCATAGATGATCTCTCACGATACAATTGGATTTATTTTCTTAAAACTAAATCTGAGGTGTTTGAAAAATTTCAAGAGTTTAAGGCTTTGATTGAAAATCAATTGGGCAGGAAAATTAAAGGAGTTCGCACAGATAACGGAGGTGAATTCTGCTCAAACGAGTTCGAGCAGTTCTGTGTGAAGAATGGTATAGCAAGGCAAAAGACGACCCCTTATACGCCTCAGCAGAATGGAGTGGCTGAAAGACTAAACCGGACACTCATGGAAAAGGCGAGGTGTATACTGAGTTGGGCAGGGTTAGAACCTGAATTTTGGGCAGAAGCAGTTGCCACAGCTTATCACCTGAAGAACAGGTCACCAACCACATCAGTGAAGGATCGAACACCATACGAGCTAGTGTTTGGGAAGAAGCCAAACCTGTCATACCTTCGCGTGTTCGGGTGTGATGCATATACTCATGTACCTAAGGAGAAGAGGGGGGAACTTGACAACAAGTCCGAGAAGAACATATTTATTGGATACAAGGAAGGGGTCAAAGGCTATAAATTGTGGAATCCTGAAACAAGATCTATAGTCTACAGCAGGGATGTTATCTTTCGTGAAACTCAGTCTCAGGCTGGTACACAGAAGCGGGATGAGATAAACAAAGTAGTAGTGCTTGAAGAAGATATGAAAGATGAAGCTGAGGAAGTAGCGAAACAAAGCACATCAGTTGAGAATCATTCTGATTCTGATTCTGACTTTGATTCTGATCAAGTCAGCTTGGTTGATGAAGTTGATGAAGCTCCTGATACAGGTAATACACCGGGTCTTAGGAGATCAACAAGGAACAGACGGGCGCCTCTACGCTACGGATTCAGTGCTTTGAGTACAGGTGAAGACCCTACTTCTGTAAAAGATGCGAGATCAAGGGTTGATGCAAATCAGTGGGAGCTCGTAATGATAGATGAGATACAGTCGCTTGATAAAAATGAGACATGGAACTTGTGCAAATTACCTAAGGATAGAAAGGCAATTGGATGTAAATGGGTATTCAAGCGAAAATTGAAACCAGATGGAACCGTGGAGAAATACAAGGCGAGATTGGTTGTAAAAGGGTATTCTCAGATCGAGGTAGACTATGATGAGATCTTCTTACCAGTGGCAAAAGTGACCTCTATACGGTTTGTCCTGTCCATAGCACCGGCTTATGATCTTGAAGTGGAACAGATGGATGTAAAAACAGCATTCCTCCATGGTGATTTGGAGGAGGAGATTTACATGAGGCAACCAGAAGGATTTGAAACAAAAGGGAAGGAGAATCTCGTGTGCAGGTTAAAGAAAGTTTATATGGACTGAAGCAGTCTCCGAGGATGTGGTATCAAAAGTTTGATACGCACATGCTTCAACTTAATTTTGCCCGTTTAAATTCTGATCACTGTGTCTACGTGAAGAGAGCATGTGATGAATTTGTGATTCTTACTCTCTATGTGGATGATATGCTACTAATTGGAAATAGCATGAAGATGGTAAAATGGGTGAAGGATTAGTTGGCCAAGAAGTTTGATATGAAAGACTTGGGGCCTGCAAATTTTATTTTGGGCATGCAAATTAATAGGGATCGTGAGAAACGAAAACTGTGGCTAGGTCAGGAGAAGTATATCAACGAGATTTTGAAGAAATTTGGTATGGCAGACTGCCAACCTGTTGGTACCCCTATGTCTACAGGGACCAAATTGTCTGAGGAACAGTGTTCAAAGACTGATGAGGAAGCTGAGGTGATGGCTCGAGTACCATACGCTAGTGCAGTTGGTAGTTTGATGTATGCTATGATATGTACACGTCCAGATATAGCTCATGCAGTGGGAGTCCTGAGTAGAATATGTCCAATCCAGGTAAAGAGCATTGGACTGCGATCAAGAGAGTTTTCAGGTATCTTCGTGGAACTTCAAAACTGTCCTTGTGTTTTGAAGGAGCAGAAGTTGGAAAAGTTCTCGATATCATCGGCCATGTAGATGCTGATTGGGGTGCAGATACAGATAGTTCGTAGGCGATCTACTAGCGGATATGTTTTCACACTATTTGGAGGTGCAGTGAGTTGGATGAGTAAGAGACAAAGCGTGGTAGCTCTCTCCTCAACAGAAGCTGAATATATGGCTCTTACTCATGCTGGAAAAGAAGCTATATGGTTACGTCGTTTGTGTATGGAACTTGGTTTTGAGCTAGGAGACATGGAGGTGAGATGCGATAATCAAGGAGCTATTCATTTAGCTAAGAATCCGGCATTTCACTCAAGAACAAAGCATATTGACATTCAGTATCACTTCATTCGAGAGAAGGTGGAAAAGAAACTGATTCAGCTTACAAAGGTTGACACGATGAAGAATAGTGCAGACTTTCTTACTAAGGCTGTCCCAAGTACAAAGTTTGAATGGTGTTCTGCAGCAATTGGGTTGACGACAAATGACAACTGGAAGGCTCTCATTTGCTCAATATATTCACCAAGTGGGAGATTGTTGGAGTTTGGTAAATATCTCGAGGACACTGCGGGGGCGGAGCCCCCGCCCCCCCTCAGGGGTTCCGCTCCCGAAACCCCAACGGGCTTAGGCCCAGTGATATGTAGGGTTTAGACCTAGTGATATGAAGATAGGCCCAGTAATGTGTAGATAGGCCCAGTCATATGTAATTAGGGTTTAGACGCCTATATATAGATATCATTGTGACAAGAAAAGGTGCACCAAGAAATAATAATTGAGAGTTCAGTTTTCAGGACGTAACCCTAATTGGGGTGAACCTGGGTAAATCGTGAGTTCTATTATTATTATTGTTTTTTTGATATTTGTCTATCAAATTCATATTCTACATCGTTAAAATCCTACAGGATAGAAGCCAACCTAGAGAAACTTGAAGTGATTGCACGATTCTCGGAACCTCGGTGCATCAAGGATGTCCAACGATTGAATGAATGTATTGCGGCATAGGACAGGTTCATCTCCAAATCGGCAGAAAAGCTCCTCACATTCTTCAAAGCCTTGAAAGCTTCAAAGACCGATTTCAAGTGGACTGAGAAATGTAGCAAAGCTTGGAATGATCTGAAAGATCATTTATCCAAGCTTCCCTCATTGCGATCCCCAAACATCGGAGAAACACTTTTTCTCTACCTCTCTTTCTCCGATTTGGTCGTAGCCTTAGTATTAATAAAAGAAGAGGGATTAAAGCAACATCCCGTGTACTTCGTTAGTAAAGCTCTTAATGACGCCTAATCACGGTACTCAAACATTGAGAAACTGGCGTACTCATTGGTAGTTTCCACACGAAAGCTTAGGACGTACTTCGAGTCTCATCCGATTGTTGTCTACACCAATACGCCACTACGATAAGCCTTCCACAAAATGGATCAATCAAACAGGATGCTAGAATGGTCCATCGAATTATGTGGTCAAGACATAATATTTGTACCACGAACAGCCATCAAGGCGCAAGCTCTGGTTAACTTCCTGGCTGAAGGATCATTCACAGAGGTAAATGTTGGCAGATTTGAGCCGACAGCAGATCCTTGGACCATGATGGTTGACGGAGCAATGAACGCCAACAGAGTCGAAGTTGGAATAGTTCTAATTTCACCAAACCAACAGTACACTGAAAGGCGGAGCATCAAGCTTAAATCTACCCTCTCAAATAATCAAACGGAATACTAGGAATTAATCATAGAGATGGAATGGGCCCACGGAACGAGCATAAAGGCTTTAAGTATCTACAACGACTCGCAGATAGTGGTAAATCAAGTCCAAGACACTTATGCAGTCCACTCGAAAAGTCTTCAGCCATATGTAGATAGAGCTCGACAATGGAAGGTAAAATTCAATCCCTTCAATCTATCTTTAATTAGCCGAAAAGACAACCAGCTAGCAGATAAATTGGCAAAAATTACCTCGGGAGAAGCTCCAAATGACGAAGGGATCGAGGTAGAAGTTCTCCTATCGGCTTCCATGGAAATCAGCCTAGTCCATCCTTTGCAACTAGCTTTGGGTAATTGGGTTGATGAGATGATGAAGTTCATCCAACAAGGGCTACTACTAAACGATCTCGTACAAGCCAAACAAATCCGACGATAGTTGGCCAGATATATGGTCCATAATAACACCTTATACTGACAGTCATTCTCCAAGCCGTTATTACGATGTATAGCCACATCTCAAATGAGGGAATTACTCAACGAGATGCATGAAGGAGTTTGTGATAGACATTCGGAGCTAGGCCATTGGCAGAGGGGGTAATGAACCAGGGCTATTATTAACCGACACTTCAAGAAGACGCTAAGGCCTACGTCAAGAGTTGTAACACTTGCCAGGTTTTCGGGAATACACCACAATTACCGTCCATTGAACAAACCCCGGTGGTAGCGGCTTGGCCGTTCGATATGTAGAGAATGGACCTAATGGAAAGATTCCTAAAGACTTGGAATGGTTACGAGTATTTAGTAGTAGCCGTAGACTATTTCTCATGGATCGAAGCAAAACCCTTGGTCAATCCTACCGAGGAAAATGTATCCATGTTTTTTTGGGACAATATTCTATGTCATTTTGGTGTTCCTAGAGCAGTGATCACCGATCACGGAGTTCAGTTTTCCTCCAAGTTCACATCAGAATTACACATGAAGCACTGGAAGTCTTCGGTAGCACATCCTCAAGGCAATAGCCAAGCAGAGGCCGCCAACAAACTGGTTCTCCTAATTAATCATGGTCTATATTAATCATGTAATTTAGGAAATGAAAGTTCATACCGTAACTGTACAATTAATAGGCGCACAATCCATTCCAATTCCATTACAATTACAAAAAAAGTCGTCTTCCAAAATCAAATATTTTCTATACATATAACCAAATTCTATATTTGTTCTCCCATTTGAAAGAAACACAGCAACATTTTTACATACAAACCACATTTTCAAATTGCAACAAAGAAAAAAAAAAGAGAAAGATTTATCCAATCCAAAGACTATTTAAAATTTAAAGAGAAAAAGAGAGGAAAGCTAGTAAAGACTGTTACTTCTTGACCACAAGCCTTTGGCCTTCCATTCAGCTTCTTGGCATAATCACTACTCATCTCAGAACTCATACTTAAAACTCATAAGAAAAACCCACAAAAATGATAATCAGGAGTGTCTTTGTTATAGTCTGAATTAATTATAGTGGAATTATATAATGGGAAAATGATATATATATATATATAGATAGATAGAGAGATGAATGGATTTGATTTGCATGTATTTGTGGAAGGAAATAGGAAAACGTAGCTTATCCAGGACAGTAGCAGAAGCCATCATTGAAGGCAGCTGACAGAAAAAGGAGGCATAATCAATCACACGTTGGAGTTTATTAAAAAAAAAATTTTGTTATTTTAAAATAATTTTAAAAATTTCCGCTTTTTTTTTCTTATTTTTCAGTTTATATATATATTTTAACAAAGTATCCAGGATCGACTTTATCAAAATATACTCTCATTATTTTGTATAAATTTTAATTTTTAAATTTTACAATAATTGTAATTATAATTTTTTTAATTTTTTTAATATAAATTTTATTTATTAATAATTATTATAATTATTATAATTATTTAGTTGTAAAAATCAATTCAAAATTTATATGAAGTCATATAAATTTTATAATATATTATAATACTAAAATAATATTATTAAATAAAAATATTGTCTATATATATTGTTATTAAAAAAATATAATTTTAACGATTATTAAAACTATACTGTATATTATGAAAGTTATAAAATAATTATTTATAAATTATAATTATTAAAATTAGAAATTAAAATTTACAAGTAAAAAAGAAAAGAAAAGTAAGTGAGGCATACGTTGTTAAATCGACTCTAAATATTTTATTTAAAAAAATGAGGCTCTATTTTAGAAATAAACATATGTTACATTGAAATTTATTTTAAAAATAATAATATTTTTTTAATAAACTCTTCTTAGGTTTTAAATTGATTATCAATATTTGGAAAGATTCTTTTAGTAAAAAAATGTATATATAAAACTTCAAATAAAAATTGATAATGTCTCTCTGTACACTTCTTCCTCTCCACTTCTCTCCTCTGAAGAAATTGATAATCTGGGAGAACAAATCAATCATTCATATTATATCCCAAAATTAAATAATCCAATAAAATAAGCTATGAAGAAAAACTCCCACCACCACACCGTCAAATAATGCAATAACTACCCTCTCTATCTTTCATCAAACCCGAACCTCTTATCCACTCACTTGCTGATGAAACCATCAATCCATCTGAAGGAGCAGTCTTTGTCCTATCACCGCAAAAGACAGAAGAGAATATACACAAGATGAAATCGCGCACTTTGTTAAAGTTTATGGTAAGAAAGTGGGTTTCAATTGTCTTACTAGGAAACTGCATGAAATATGGAAGTCTACTGAAACTTTAATCATCATAGATCTGGGTAAAGATTTCTTTCTTGTGATTTTAAATACCCGAAATTATAACAAGCTTGCATGAAGGCCTTGGATTATGAGCGGTCAATCTTAGCTGTGAGACAATGGGAGCCTGGTTTCAAGCCATCGTCAACAACCTTTAGCTTCAAAACCTGTGGATAAGACTACCTGAGCTTCCTTTTGAATTTTATGATCAACAAATCTTGTTTAAGATTGGAAACTCCATTGGAAAATTACTTCATGGATATATGTACACAGGCCACTAAATGAGGACAATATGCGAGATTATGTATCCAAGTTCAGATTGATCAACCTCTTACACTTCAATCTTTATTGGCAATCACAAGCAAAGTATATTATACGAAGGAATTGATCTCCATCTACTACCGGTGTGACCGAATAGGTCACTCAAATATCAACTGTGCATACACTTAATCTGACACAGCCAAAATTCCATAGGATCTCATGAAAAATCCAAACCCTTATAAGCCTACACTCCAATCTCATTAGAAATCCAAACACAAGCAACCATCAACCTCTGGCCAATACAGATGTAGCAGCAAATATCTCGTGCAAGCTGCGGTAATTAATTACAATCTCAATTATCATCCTACAAACTGCAACATCTTGAAACTAGTACTCACATTGAAGAAAATTCAATCATGGACCATGGATGTTGGTCCAATACCCAAAAAAACCGTTGCACTAAACCTATACACCAACAAACAATCCCTAACCAAAGTTCATCCACTCTATCACACAAAGCGGTTTCAAAGTCATTTGTAAAGAAAAAACCACCCATGCAGTAGATAATAGCCAAACTGCCATCAGTAGACCCACTAAGGAGCCTCACTCCTCAATTCACGCCAAATCTTCATAATCATTCACAATCCTCATCATTACCCTTTACTGAGGAGGCACTGAATCCCAAAGTCCCAAATTCCTCATGTCAGCACCGCCAAAACTCCTTCACCTATTCCCAATGATGTGTCTATTTCTGTGCAGAAACCTCCACAGACACTTAGCACTCATTGTCCCTTCCAACTTTTCTTCTAAGCTCCCCATTAAAGAGTTAGAAAATACTAAAATGCTCTCTCCTTCGACTATCGGCACACTTCACTCTCCTCAAACTACAAATACAAATATAAATACAACTCGCGATCATACCTTGCCACCCTTGCAATCGTCAGCAATACCTTGGAAAGTCTTTTAGGAAGCCAATGAGCACACTCATCAGCACAACGTCGCCGCAACAATCTTCTAATGGACAACTCCAACATCATCAACAATGCACGTCAACAAAGAAAGATGCAACAATCCCAGACACGTCAACAAACTCCCATCCAAAGGAATAGAAATCAGCCTCCAACTCCCCAACAACAAATGCTTGTAGTTGTGGATCAATCCAGTCAAGTTCCGTTCAATGCTTTTATCATAACACTAGAGATGAACCACATTATGTACCAGTTTGTTTACCCTCATCCCCCAACAATAGACATGCAACTAAGTCTGATTTCAGCACTAGGCTATCCGAGTCGTCATTACCCAACTCACGGATTTTAACAAAGTCAGTGGATATGGAGCCAATTTCAATGGCCATTAACAGCCCAACTCCACATATGGGCTCAATATCTATGGACTCTTCAAAATATGGCAACAATGAGTGTCATCCTGATAGATCATTCGAACATATCCACGACACAAGACACGATAATAGATAACAACTCAACACCGGAGCTATCAAGAGAATCTCTTTCACACACACCAAGTCTGGATTCCACCGACATGCAGCAGATGATGAACCTTCTTCCAGAGGACCTTTACACAGAACCAATAACCGAATACGAACCCTCAAAACTATTTCACACAATAAAAGACAAATTTTTGGAGATTAGTTATTCGTCGGAGGTTTCAAAAATTTACATCTTCTTTTGTCACCCGAGTGTTTACAGACTGTCCTTCATTCTCCACAACCCGAGTGTTTATCGTCCTAGAAACTAAAACTGGGATGAAATTAGTTTTGAAGAATGTGAGACATGCACCAGATATTCGATTGAATCTGATATCTACCAGTGTTTTGGATGATGAAGGTTATGTCAGTACCTTTGGGGATGGACAATGCGAACTCACTAAGGGTTCTCTTATTGTGGCTCGTGGGAAGAAGTGTTCAGGTTTATACTGGACCAATGCTTCAGTTTCTATTGATTCAGTCAATGCAGTTGAGAGTGATAGTTGTTCAGAATTATGGCATAGAAGACTCAGTCACATCAGCGAGAAGGGACTTGATTGTTTAGCCAAGAAGAATGTTCTTTCAGGGGTGAAAGATGCAAATTTGAAAAGGTGCAGTCACTGCTTGGCCGGGAAACAGAACAGAGTGTCCTTCAAGAGTCATCCATCTTTCCGAAAATCAGAGTTGCTTGAATTGGCACATTCAGATGTTTGTGGTCCTATGAAGACAAAGACGCATGGTCGTGCATGTTACTTTGTGACATTCATTGATCATTGCTCAAGGAAACTATGGGTGTATGCCTTGAGGTATAAAGACCAAGTTCTTGGGGTCTTTAAACATTTTCATGCTTCCGTTGAGAGAGAAATTGGAAAGAAGTTGAAGTGTATTCGCACAGATAATGGTGGTGAATACCTTGGACCGTTTGATGAGTATTGCAGACAATAGGGTATCAGACATCAGAAGATGCCTCCCAAGACTCCACAGCTCAATGGCCTTGCAGAAAGGATGAACAGGACATTGGTGGAGAGAGTCAGATGTTTGCTTTCAGAAGCACATTTGGCCAAATTCTTTTGGGGTGAGGCTTTATATACTGCTGCACATGTGATTAACTTATCTCCTGCTACTGCTTTACATGGAGATGTTCCAGATCGAGTATGGTACGGGAAAGATGTTTCTTGCGACCATTTGTGTGTATTTGGATGTAGAGCTTTTGTACATGTTCCAAAGGATGAGAGGTCCAAATTAGATGTCAAGACTAGGCAGTGCATCTTTGTTGGCTATGGTCATGATGAATTTGGCTATAGACTTTATGATCTTGTTGAGAAGAAGCTTGTCAGAATTCGTGATGTTATCTTTATGGATTAGAATATTGAAGATATTCGTAAAATGGAAAAGTCAAAGTCTCAAAGTTATGATGATCTTGTTTATTTGAATCCAACTCCCCTATCTCATATGCCTGATGCAACCAATGAAGATCAGAATGATGATAATAATCATGTCCCACATGATTCTGTTGTTGGTAATGGAGTAGAAGATTCAAATGAGGTACAAAATCAACCTCATGTAGATAATAATGCACCTACAGTTTCTCTCAGGAGGTCTACAAGGGAGAGAATTCCCTCTACTCATTAGTCAGCTAATGAGTATGTGCTCCTTACTGATGGGGGAGAACCTGAGTGCTATGAGGAGGTTATGGATAACGAGGATAAAGATAAGTTGGTTGAGGCAATGAATGATGAAATGAAGTCATTACATGATAATCATACTTTTGAGCTAGTCAAGTTACCCAAAGACAGAAAAGCTTTGAAGAATCGGTGGATTTATAAGTTGAAAAATGAACAGGGTGCTTTGTTTCCACGATACAAGGCTAGACTAGTGGTTAAAGGCTACAATCAGAGAAAGGGTATTGACTATGAGGAAATATTTTATCCAGTTGTGAGGATGTTTTCAATTCGAGTTGTTTTGGGTCTTGCAGCCAGCCTTGATTTGGAAGTGGAAAAGATGGATGTCAAAACAGCATTCCTTCATGGTGATCTGGGGGAGGAAATCTACATGGAGCAACCAGAAGGCTTTGTGGTGAAGGGCAAGGAGAACTCTGCTTGCAAGTTGAAGAAGAGCTTGTATGGCTTGAAATAAGCTCCGAGGCAATGGTACAAGAAGTTTGAGTCTGTGATGGTCCAGCAGGGATATAAGAAGACTACTTCTGATTATTGTGCTTTTGTGCAAAAGTTCTCTGATAATGACTTCATTATTTTGTTGCTTTATGTTGATGACATGCTTATTGTTGGTCATAATTCTTCTAGAATTGCTGAGTTCAAAACAGAGCTTAGTAAGTCCTTCGCAATGAAGGATTTGGGACCAGCAAAACAAATTCTTGGCATGCAGATCACACGTGACAGAGAGGCAAGAAAGTTATGGTTGTCCCAAGAGAAGTACATTGAAAAAGTGCTTGAAGGATTCCACATGGAAAGAGCTAAAGTGGTTAGCACACCACTTGCTACACACTTTAAGCTTAGCTCTAGACAGTCCCCGTGTATTGATGTTGAGAAGGCAGAGATGCGACGGATTCCTTATGCATCTGCGGTTGGAAGTTTGATGTATGCAATGGTTTGCACGAGACCAGATTTAGCTGATGCAGTTAGTACAGTTAGCCGATTTCTTTCAAATCCTGGCAAGGAACATAGGCGTGCAGTGAAGTGGATCATGAGATATCTCCGAGGCAGATCTAGTTTAAAACTTTGTTTTGAAACTGGAAAATCTGTTTTGAATTTTTACATAGATTTTGATATGGCTGGAGATATTGATACCAGGAAGTCTACATCTGGTTATTTGGTTACTTTTGCAGGGGGAGTTGTTTCATGGAAGTCTAAGCTTCAGAAATGTGTTGCGTTGTCCACAACAGAGGCCGAGTTCATTGTAGCTGCAGCAGTTTGCTAAGAGTTGCTTTGGATGAAGAAATATCTTCGTGAACTTGGTTTTGTGCAGAAGAGGTATGCCTTATATTGTGATAGTCAGAGTGCTATACATCTTAGCAAAAAATCCTACTTTCCATGGCAAATCTAAACATATTGATGTTCATTATCATTGGATTCGAGATATGGTTGATTTGAAGTTATTACAGTTTGAAAAGATTCACACGGATGATAATAGTTCTGATATGATGACCAAGGCTTTGCCAAAGGGGAAGTTTGAAGTTTGTTGTTTGATTGCCGGTTGGCAACCACCTCCACATAGTCGGGAGGGGGGAGATTTGTTGGGATTATTGGGCTCCGAACTATGTGTGTGTCCTTATTGTGAAGTCCCAATTTCGGGGGGAAAAAACAGAGAGAGTGAGAGGAAGGGGGTTTTTCCGCAGCAACTTTTCTCCAAATCGTAGATCTAGTTTTTCGGTCGATAGGAGATCTAATTCTTGTCTGATTGAGCTGAAATGTTTGGAGGAGTCTAAGGACTCGTGGAACATCAATTTGAACGGTGAAGATCAAATTACAACGGTTCAATCTCGAGTTATGAGCTTCGGATCAGCTGCAGGTTTTTAGTGATTTATTGCAATTTTTGATTCTAGTACTTTCGTAGTATTGTTAAAGGCTAGATATCATTTTGGTGCTACTGTATTGTGCATTTGTACTCTCTTGTGGTGATAGTGGAATTGGTTAGACCAAAGGGTCTCGTGGTTTTTTACTCTTTCACGTTGAAAGGGTTTTCCACGTTAAAATCTTGTCTCTCCTATCATTTTATTTTCTTGTTTGGATCATTTTGTTGATTGGTGTTTTTCGGAGTGTTTGTTTGTTGCTCCTCACAGGTTCTTTTAAGTGGGAAAAGTGTTGATCTTGGGCACAACACATTCTTCTGTGTTCTTACTTTCCCAATAAGTGGTATCAGAGCGCCGGAGTTATTTGTTATTTGGATTGATTGAATGATGGAGCCAAATTACAGCAGAATGATCAGTTTGAATGGCACAAATTATCACAAATGGAAGGGTAAAATGAAGGATTTGCTTTTTGTGAAAAAGCTACATCTACCTGTGTTTGCTACTCAGAAGCCAGAGTCTAAAAGGGATGAAGAATGGGCTTTTGAACATGAAATGATTTGGGGTTTCATTCGACAATGGGTGGATGATAATGTCCTGAATCACATCTACAATGAATCTCATGCTAGAAATTTGTGGGATAAGCTTGAATCCTTGTATGCATAAAAAATAGGGAATAACAAGCTATTCTTGCTCAGGCAGGCTATGAATCTGTGATTCAAGGAAGGTTCTTCTATTTCTGACCACTTGAATGAATTTCAAGGGTGTTTTGATCAGTTGTCTGGCATGGGTGTAAAGTTCGAGGATGAGATTTTAGGACTTTTGTTGCTGAATACTTTTCCTGATTCTTGGGAAAATCTTCGTGTGTCTTTGATCGGTTCTGCTCCCGGTGGTACAGTAACTATGGAGTATGTGAAAGCTGCTGTTTTGAATGAAGAAGTGAGGTGTAGAACTCATGAGATATCTACTTCAAAATCTGATGTCTTGGTTACTGAAAATAGGGGGAGAACCAAGGATAGAGATTATGGTGAATATAAAAGGGGCAAGAGCAGGAGCAAGTCCAGATCAAAATACAAAAATATTGAGTGCCATTACTGTCATAAAAAGGGGCACATGATGAAAAACTGCTTCAAGCTGAAGAACAAAGACAAGAACAAGCCAGAAGGGAAAGATGGTGAAAATGACCGCCATGTTGCTACCACGACTTCAGGTGATCTGATAGTTGTTTGTGATAACTTGGTTAATGTTCCATTTGATGAATCAAGTTGGGTTATCGACAGTGGTGCATCTTTCCATGTGACATCAAGGAAGGATTTCTTCACATCCTACACTCCAGGTGATTTTGGGGTATTGAAGATGGGTAATGATGGCCTTTCAAATATTGTTGGCAGTGGAGTTATCGTCCTAGAAATTAAAACTGGGATGAAATTAATGTTGAAGAATGTGAGACATGCACCAAATATTCGATTGAATCTGATATCTACCAGTGTTTTGGATGATGAAGGTTATGTGAGTACCTTTGGGGATGGACAATGCGAACTCGCTAAGGGTTCTCTTATTGTGGCTCGTGGGAAGAAGTGTTCAGGTTTATACTGGACCAATGCTTCAGTTTCAATTGATTCAGTCAATGCAGTTGAGAGTGATAGTTGTTCAGAATTATGGCATAGAAGGGACTTGATTGTTTAGCCAAGAAGAATGTTCTTTCAGGTGTGAAAGATGCAAATTTGAAAAGGTGCAGTCACTGCTTGGCCGGGAAATAGAACAGTGTGTCCTTCAAGTGTCGTCCATCTTTCCAAAAATCAGAGTTGCTTCAATTGGCACATTCAGATCTTTGTGGTCCTATGAAGACAAAGACGTATGGTGGTGCATGTTACTTTGTGACATTCATTGATGATTGCTCAAGGAAACTATGGGTGTATGCCTTGAGGTATAAAGACCAAGTTCTTGGGGTCTTTAAACATTTTCATGCTTCCATTGAGAGAGAAATTGGAAAGAAGTTGAAGTGTATTCGCACAGATAATGGTGGTGAATACCTTGGACCGTTTACTGAGTATTGTAGACAACAGGGTATCAGACATCAGAAGATGCCTCCCAAGACTCCACAACTCAATGACCTTGCAGAAAGGATGAACATGACATTGGTTGAGAGAGTCAGATGTTTGCTTTCAGAAGCACATTTGGCCAAATTCTATTGGGGTGATGCTTTATATACTGCTGCACATGTGATTAACTTATCTCATGCTACTGCTTTACATGGAGATGTTCCAGATCGAGTATGGTACTGGAAAGATGTTTCTTACGACCATTTGCGTGTATTTGGATGTCGAGCTTTTGTACATGTTCCAAAGGATGAGAGGTCCAAATTAGATGTCAAGCCTAGGCAGTGAATCTTTGTTGGCTATGGTCATGATTAATTTGGCTATAGACTTTATGATCCTGTTGAGAAGAAGCTTGTCAGAACTCGTGATGTTATCTTCATGGATTAGAATATTGAAGATATTCGTAAAATGGAAAAGTCAAAGTCTTAAAGTTATGATGATCTTGTTGATTTGAATCCAACTCCCCTATCTCATATGCCTGATGCAACCAATGAAGATCAGAATGATGATAATAATCATGTCCCACATGATTCTGTTGATGGTAATGGAGTAGAAGATTCAAATGAGGTACAAAATCAACCTCATGTAGATAATAATGCACCTACAGTTTCTCCCAGGAGGTCTACAAGGGAGAGAAATCCCTCTACTCATTAGTCAGCTAATGAGTATGTGCTCCTTACTGACGGGGGAGAACTTGAGTGCTATGAGGAGGCTATGGATAATGAGGATAAAGACAAGTTGGTTGAGGCAATGAATGATGAAATGAAGTCATTACATGATAATCATACTTTTGAGCTAGTCAAGTTACCTAAAGACAGAAAAGCTTTGAAGAATCGGTGGATTTATAAGTGAAAGAATGAACAGGGTGCTTTGTTTCCACGATACAAGGCTAGACTAGTGGTTAAAGGCTACAATCAGAGAAAGGGTATTGACTATATGGAAATATTTTCTCCAGTTGTGAGGATGTCTTCAATTCGAGTTGTTTTGGGTCTTGCAGCCAACCTTGATTTGGAAGTTGAAAAGATGGATGTCAAAACAGCATTCCTTCATGGTGATTTGGAGGAGGAAATCTACATGGAGCAACCAGAAGGCTTTGTGGTGAAGGGCAAGGAGAACTCTGCTTGCAAGTTGAAGAAGAGCTTGTATGGCTTGAAACAAGCTCCGAGGCAATGGTACAAGAAGTTTGAGTCTGTGATGGTCTAACAGGGATATAAGAAGACTACTTCTGATTATTGTGCTTTTGTGCAAAAGTTCTCTGATAATGACTTCTTTATTTTGTTGCTTTATGTTGATGACATGCTTATTGTTGGTCATAATTCTTCTAGAATTGTTGAGTTGAAAACAGAGCTTAGTAAGTCCTTCGCAATGAAGGATTTGGGACCAGCAAAACAAATTATTGGCATGCAAATCACACGTGACAGAGGCAAGAAAGTTATGGTTGTCCCAAGAGAAGTACATTGAAAAAGTGCTTCAACGATTCCACATGGAAAGAGCTAAAGAGGTTAGCACACCACTTGCTACACACTTTATGCTTATCTCTAGACAGTCCCCATGTATTGATGTTGAGAAGGCAGAGATGCGACGGATTCCTTATGCATCTGCGGTTGGAAGTTTGATGTATGCAATGGTTTGCACGATACCAGATTTAGCTCATGCAGTTGGTACAGTTAGCCGATTTCTTTCAAATCTTGGCAAGGAACATTGGAGTGCAGCGAAGTGGATCATGAGATATCTCCGAGGCACATCTAGTTTAATACTTTGTTTTGGAACTGGAAACCTGTTTTGAATTTTTACACAGATTCTGATATGGCTGGAGATATTGATACTAGGAAGTCTACATCTGGTTATTTGGTTACTTTTGCAGGGGGAGCTCTTTTATGGCAGTCTAATCTTCAGAAATGTGTTGTGTTGTCCACAACAGAGGCCGAGTTCATTGTAGCTGCAGAAGCTTGCAAAAGAGTTGCTTTGGATGAAGAAATATCTTTGTGAACTTGGTTTTGTGCAGAAGAGGTATGTCTTATATTGTGATAGTCAGAGTGCTATACATCTTAGAAAAAAATCCTACTTTCCATGGCAAATTTAAACATATTGATGTTCGTTATCATTGGATACGAGATGTCCTTGATTTGAAGTTATTACAATTTGAAAAGATTCACACGGATGATAATGGTTCTGATATGATGACCAAGGCTTGGCCAAAGGGGAAGTTTGAAGTTTGTTGTTTGATTGCCGGTTTGGCAACCACCTCCACATAGTCGGGAGGAGGAGATTTGTTGGGATTATTGGGCTCCGGACTATGTGTGTGTCCTTATTGTGAAGGCCCAATTTCGGGGGAAAAAACAGAGAGAGTGAGAGGAAGAGGGTTTTTCCGCTGCAACTTTTCTCCAAATCCCAGATCTAGTGTTTCGGCCGATAGGAGATATAAATCTTATCTGATCGAGCTGACCTTTTAGGAGGCGTCTAAGGACTCGTGAAGCTTCAATTTGAACGGTGAAGATTGAATTACAACGGTTCAATATCGAGTTATGAGCTTCGGATCAGCTGTAGGTTTTTGATAATTTATTGCAATTTTTGTCCTCTATTTTGATTCTAGTGCTTTCGTAGTATTGTTAAAGGCTAGATATCATTGTGGTGCTACTGTATTGTGCATCTGTACTCTCTTGTGGTAATAGTGGAATTGGTTAGACCAAAGGGTCTCGTGGTTTTTTACTCTTTCACGTTCAAAGGGTTTTCCACGTTAAAATTTTGTGTCTCGTATCGTTTTATTTTCTTGTTTGAATCATTTTGTTGCTTGGTGTTTTTTGGAGTGTTTGTTTGTTGCTCCTCACATGTTCTTTTAAGAGGGAAAAGTGTTGATCTTGGGCACAACACATTCTTCTGTGTTCTTACTTTCCCAATAAGTGGTATCAGAGCGCCGGAGTTATTTGTTATTTGGATTGATTGAATGATGGAGCCAAATTACAGTAGAATGATCAGTTTGAATGGCACAAATTATCACAAATGGAAGGGTAAAATGAAGGATTTGCTTTTTTTGAAAAAGCTACATCTACTTGTGTATGCTACTCAGAAGCTAGAGTCTAAAAGGGATGAAGAATGGGCTTTTGAACATGAAATGGTTTGTGGTTTCATTCGACAGTGGGTGGATGATAATGTCCTGAATCACATCTACAATGAATCTCATGCTAGAAATTTGTGGGATAAGCTTGAATCCTTGTATGCATCAAAAATAGGGAATAACAAGCTATTCTTGCTCAGGCAGGCTATGAATCTGTGATTCAAGGAAGGTTCTTCTATTTCTGACCACTTGAATGAATTTCAAGGGTGTTTTGATCAGTTGTCTGGCATGGGTGTAAAGTTCGAGGATGAGATTTTGGGACTTTGGTTGCTGAATACATTGCCTGATTCTTGGGAAAATCCCTCGGTTACCTATACTTCGGGTTCTCAAGGATTTCTGGAGTCACATTTACTTTTTTACCCTCAAAACACCCAAACCAATTTTTGAAGAATAAGTTTGGTTCCGTTACCGGGAACAAAAATATTTTTCTCCCTATTTCGAACATTCTCCCAAAGATATAATGTCCCGACAATCGGGGAATCACGAAAATCATCTTGACACGACGCTCCCCATGTCTCTCCACGAGACTCACCGAGCAACCCATTCGTTTGCACCGGCTAACCCTCAGCGACGGTCCGTTTTAGAGCATGTGGGACCCAATGGGTCTCCCCACAGGGTAGCTGACCTCCGTGATCAGCTGAGCGAAAGGCCAGCCACGGACGATGGACGTGCAAAAGAATTGGAAGTGCTGCAAATGAGAGTTGAAAAACTTCAAAGGGAGCGAGACCTCGCAGAGTAGTGGAAACAACTCCATGCGGAGTACGTCAGAGAGGGCATAACCCCTCCGACGCTCCCTAATGGAGAGAGTCTGCTCGGATGCTCCGCCGCCAAGATCCCGCATCGTGGTCAGCAAGCAGACCGCGACGACCAAAAAGACAGAGAAGCGTGGAGCACAGGCAGGCAGAAAGTAGCACCCGACAGCCAGCGAAGTGGGAGAAAGCCACCATACTTCTAAGCCCACTTCGAAGCTAGCCGAGAGAAAGCGGTACGTCGAGCGTAGCCTTGAGAAGGCCAAGAGCTCGACAAAAATCCAAAAGACAAGATCAATTGGGCTAGGCCCGTTCACAAAATGGATTCAGAGTATAACACCTGACCAAAGTTCGTCCTTTACTCTGGACAAACGCGGCCCCACGAGCACATATGTCGTTACCAAACGGCCATGAGCCTAGTCACGAATGATGAGGCAGTATTGTGCAAGGCATTCCCGAGCACCCTGTCAGATAAGGCGCTAACATGGTTCACTTCTCTAAAGTCAGGTACGATAGATTCCTGGCTCACCTTAGAGAAAATCTTTCTAGATAAATTCAGCATGGCGGGAACGATTCCCAAAACGAGGGGGGACCTGGCGAACATTAAACAACGAGATGACGAGTCTCTACTATCGTTCCTAGAGCGATTCAAAAAGACCTATGACGAGATAGAGGGGATTAGCCAAGATACAGTCATCACCTGCTTTGATAGAGGTTTTCGCTCCAGAATGCTTTATACAGAACTCCAGTTGAGGAGACCAGAAACCATAGGCGAGATGTTCAACGTCGCTCGAAAGGTCGCATTGGCTGAAAGCAGTACGTCAGATCTGGATGGGACAAAAGATAAACAGCCTGAGTTTTGAAAAAACCCCTCAAGCGTCACAAATAGAAAGGAGAAAAGCCGATTTAAGAAGCCCGAGACGTTTACACCCGTAAACGTCTCGAAGGAAAGCCTCGTGGCAGTGATAAAAGACAAATACGGAGTTGAGGACCCCGCTCCGATGAGATCTCAGTCCTATCCCGCCAGGGATAAATCTAAGTTCTGCGGGTTTCACCGTGATTACGGACATACCACGGAGGACTGTTTCCAACTAAAAAGGGCCATAGAGCGCCTCATCAGAGAACGATGCTTGAAGGAGTATGTCGCTGACGTACAACAACAAAAAGATAAGGGGGAAAGGGTAATCAATATGATCAACCCCTACGTCGCTTCGATCAAGAAAATAAAAAAGAGGATTTATAACCTCACAAAATCGTATCTCGTACAACGTGAGGTCATCTCCTTTTCAAACGAGGAGCTAGAGCATAACGAAGAAGCGAGAATCACACCCATTGTTCTCGAGGTGCGAATGACAAAGGATGGCATCAAAAAGTGCATAGTAAGGAGAATTCTGATTGATACGGGAGCCGCGAAGAACATCATGTATCTCCAATGTTTCAAGGAAATGAGCTTAAAAGATGCCGACCTCAAGGCCAGCGGAATGGCCCTCGAAGGATTCTCCACCCGCAAGGTGCCGGTCAAGGAACTATACAAGTGCAAGTAACTCTCGGAGAGAGAGAACGGCAGCAGACCGAGGAGGTCAAGTTTTACGTGGTGGACCTAGACTCACCGTACAACGCGATACTGGGTAACCCCTTTCATGCAGCATTCAACCTCGTGATATCCACCTCTCACCAGCAAGTGAAATTTAACACTTCACAGGGCGTGTTAGACGATGCAGCCCTCAGAGCCTTTTGGGGCAGATCATAAAAATCAAAAGGAAAAGAGAGAGGTTAGACGATGCTGCAACTATCAACCCGGTAGTCGCCCATAACGATCAAAGAATACAAAAAATCCTCGAAAAATAGATTTATGATGTGGTCATCGGTGAATCTGGGGCCGGAGAGCTCGATGAAGAAATCATCAACCCCAAGTACCCTCAGCAGCCCATCAAAGTCGGCAGAGAGATACCCAGTGCCCTCCGACATAAAATCATCAACTTCCTTAAAACTCACCAAGACAGCTTCGCCTGGTGTACGGAGGATATGCCCGGCATTGATACTTCGGTGGCAGAGCACACACTTAGTATAAACGCCAAATGCCCGCCGGTAAGACAAAAGCCCAGACAATTCGGGGAGAAGAAAATGCAAGCCATGAAAGAGGAAGTAGAAAAATTGCTAAAGGCGGGGTTCATCTGCAAAGTCAAATATCCCACATGGTTACCAAACGTGGTAATGGTTAAGAAAGCAAACGGGAAGTGGAGGATGTGAGTCGACTACACCGATCTCAACAAAGTCTGTCCCAAAGATTGCTATCCGTTACCTCGGATCGATGCTCTCGTCGACTCCACTTCGGGGTACAAGCTCTTGAGCTTCATGGACGCTTTCTCAAGCTACCACTAGATCAAAATGAGACCAAGTGACCAACTCCACACTTCGTTCCGAGCTGCAAGAGCTATATACGGTTATAATATCATGCCGTTTGGTCTTAAAAATGCAGGAGCCACATATCAACGGATGATGAACCACATCCTTCGACGCCAAATGGGAAGAAATGTGGAGGCTTATGTAGATGATATGGTGATCAAAACAAAGCGCGGAGCATCACACCTGGATGACCTGGAAGAAACTTTCTAAAACTTGGCCGAGTTCAACCTCAAATTGAACCCTACGAAGTGTGCATTCGGGGTTAAATCCGAGAAATTTCTTGGATTCATGACACCGGAGCGAGGAATCGAAGCAAACCCAGAAAAGTTGGCAGCTATAGCCCGACTTACCGAACCACAATGCGTAAAGGACGCTCAACGCCTAAATGATGCATCACCGCCCTAGGCCGTTTTATCTCGAAGTTAGCAGAAAAGTGTCTCCCATTTTTTAAGACGCTGAAGGACTCAAAGAATGGGTTCGAATGGACTCTGGAGTGCAGCAAAGCGCGGAAAGACCTCAGAGTTCACCTTTTTCAGCTACCTCTGTTGCGATCACCAAACACGGGAGAAACATTATTTTTGTACCTCTCGTTTTCAGATTCAGTGATAGCCTCAGTGTTGATAAAAGAGGAATGATCAAAACAATACCCCGTGTACTTCGTAAGCAAAGCCTTGAACAGCGCCGAATCTAGGTATTCAAACATAGAGAAGTTGGCGTATGCGCTGGTAATATCATCTCAGAAGCTTAGACCCTACTTCGAATCCCATCCGATCGTCGTTTACACCAACGCCCCACTAAGGCAGGTTTTTCATAAATTAGATCAGTCTGGGAGACTGCTCCAGTGGTCTATTGAGCTATGTGGACAAGACATTGCTTTTAAACCTCGAACCGCCATTAAAGCCCAAGCCCTGGACGACATCCTCATAGAAGGATCATTCACAGAGGTCAAGGGAAGCCAACAGACAACAGACCCTTGGGAATTATGGGTGGATGGTATAGTCAATGCCAGCGGAGTAGGCGTTGGGGTAATTCTGATCTCCCAAAACAGGCAATACACCGAGATGCGAGCTGTGAAGCTCGACACTAGTCTATCGAACAATCAAGCAGAATACGAAGCACTGCTCTTGGGAATGGAGTGGGCTCACTCCGCGAACATAACGGCCCTTAAAGTCTTCAGTGACTCACAGCTCGTCGTAAACCAAGTCCAAGGCACATACGCCGTACACTCAGAGAATCTCCACCCTTATGCTGAAAAGGCCAGACAGTGGAAGGATAAGTTCAATCCTTTTAGCCTGTCCTTGGTTAGCTAGAAGGATAACAAATTTGCGGATCGGTTGGCAAAGATAGCCTCGGGTGAGACTCCTAACGAGGAAGGCATCCCGATAGAAACAAGGATGAGCTCCACAGAGCCGCGTCTGATCCAACTCATACAATGTGCATCAGAAGACTGGGTGGATGAAATGACGAAGTTTATCAAGCAAGGAACACTACTAAATGATTTAATCCGCGCATGGCAGATAAAGCGACAGCCCGCCAGGTACGCGATCTATGGTGATATCCTGCACCGACGATCTTTCTCCAGACCTTTACTCCGCTGCATCCCGCCATCCCAAGTGGACGACTTGCTCTCCGAGATGCATGAGGGGGTATGTGGAGGACACCCAGGGGCCCGAGCTCTGGCAGAGAGAATAATTAATCAAGGGTACTACTGGCAAATGTTACGGGATGACGCCGGGTGATATGTTAAAAATTGCAACACCTGCCAAATCTTCGGGAACATACCATAGTTACCATCTATAGAATAAACCCTAGTCATTGCAACATGGCCATTTGACATGTGGGGCATGGACTTAATGGGAAAATTTCCAAAAACACGGAATGGTTACGAGTATCTAGTGGTGGCAGTTGACTACTTTTCCAAATGGATCAAAGCTAAAGCCTTAAGGCATCCCACAGAGGAAAATGTCACGAAATTCTTCCGTAAAAAAGTCTTATGCCGCTTTGGAGTGCCCAGGACGGTGGTTACCGACCACGGAGTCCAATTTTCGGCCAAGTTCACCTCAGAATGCCACCGATTACACATCAAATATTGGAAGTCCTCAGTCGCACATCCATAGGGAAACGGCCAAGCAGAGGCCGCGAACAAATTGGTATTACAGGCTCTACGGAAAAACCTAGAACGGATATCCAACAAATGGGCTGACGAGCTGCACCCCACCCTATGGACAGTCCGTAGTTCGACTAGAGGCCCTACTAGTGAAACAGCGTTCGCACTAGTATACGGTTCAGAGGCTATTGCGCCAACCGAAGTCGCGATACCTACGACAAGAGTGGCGATGTACAACGAGGCGAACAACGAAAGAAAAAGAAATATGGATCTCGACCTATTAGAGGAGCAAAGAATAGCCAGCCGCTTGAAGTCCCAGTCATTCAAGGAAAGAACGAAATGGACTCATGATAAAAAGATATCCAAAAGACCAATCAGAATGGGAGACTGGGTACTTCAGAAAATCGAAGGGACAGCAAGGCATATCCAGGCAAACAAATTAACCCTAAACTGGGAAGGTCTGTACCTCGTCAAGGGCGAAGTAAGGCCTGGCCTGTATCGCCTCATGAATAAAGATGGCATCCTCCTGCCGAATCCATGGCACCCGGACCATTTGAAGAAATATTACGCATAAGTAAAATCCGTGACACGTTCTTTTTCAGTACCAAGGCAGCCTTGGGAAGTTTTCTTTTATTTCCAAATACCGAGCTAAGCCTTGGAAAGTATCTATTCCATCCTTCTTGCAATGTAGAAATAAAAGTACTGAGCTACGACTCGGGAAAATTTTGAATTACCACTAGTGAAAACTGTGGTTAAACGAAGTACCGAGCTATGGCTCGGGGAGATTTTAAATTACCACTAGTGAAAACTGTGGTTAAACGAAGTACCGGGTTACGACTTGGGAGAAATTCTAAAATTACCATAAGTGAAAGCTATGGTCGAATTAAACGAAGTACCAAGCTACGGCTCGGGGAGATTCTAAAATTACCATAAGTGAAAGCTATAGTCGAATTAAATGAAGTACCGAGCTACGGTTCGGGGAGATTTTAAAATTACCATAAGTGAAAGCTATGGTTGAGTTAAACGAAGTACCGAGAAATTTTAAAAAAGCTATGGTTGAATTAAACAAAGTGCCAGGTTGTGGCTCAGGAAGAATTTTGGAAATCATAAACAAAAACGATGGTTATCCTGAACTACGACTTCGAATATTTTACGATTGAGGGACCACGATCACGGATCAAATGAAGTACCGAACTATGGCTATCCCGAACTACGACTTGGAATATTTTACGTACCAAGTTATGACTTAGAATATTTCACAAAAAAAAAAAATTTTCATTAAACAAAACGAATCTTCTATTAAACAAAGGGAAGATACATCGTTCTGTTTACAAAAAAGAAGAGAAAAACTAAGGAGCCGAGTCAGAGCCATCCAGCATGTCCCAGAAAGTCAGAACGGAAGGTTGGGGAGGTTCCCATAATGGTTTTCCTCTCTTCTCATCATGTTCTCGGAGTGCCTCCATCTCTTCGGCAGTGAAGGGAACGAAGTCTGCACCTTGTCTGCAAACCTCGTTGTCGAAGTTTGACTAGTAGGCTCGCACCAGAATGCTCTTGTCTTCGAAGTGAGGATGGAGCTGGCGGATAATATGAACACAACCTTTGTCCAAAAAAGAGCCGGTCTTGCGTCCTACCTCCTCGTGATATTCGGCCGAGCTCCTGAAGTCATCGATGATGTTCTTCTTAAAGCCGTCTGACTTACAGTGCTTGAGCTCCTCCTGAATGGAAATCTGACTTGCGATGGCTTCATCCTGGGCTGTGTTCAACTCAACATTCGCAGCCCACAACTCCGCCATCCCCTCCTCAGCCTTAAGCAGCAGCTCCTTCAAATCCGAAACCTCGCTGGTCAGCTGCAACTTTTCAGACTATGCCCATTCCAAGCGAGTGGCCTGATCTTTCACTTCAGATTCCAGGGCTGCCAAGAGTTGCTCGTTAATCGCCCGCCACTCCGCATCAGCTGCTGCCCTTCTAGTTTCCTCCGAAGAGCGGGATCGGGAGATATAAAGAAGAAGGGAGGAAACCTAAAAAAAAAAGGACGTGCTAATGGAAACATTCCCTTACCCGGGCTAAGAGAGCACCAGCCCTATTGGTTGCCTCGTCAACCCCCAGCTTGCCCATACCGGCTAGGGACTCAATGTCGGCAGCTCGGTCCAGGATGGCTCCCCCAAGAAACACAACCGCATAACGGTTGGTGAAACGAAGGTTGTGGAGAGGAGGAGTCCTGTTTGAAATCTCAGAGGCCAACTCCCGAAGGGCCCCCTTTTCTTGAGGCATCACGAACCCTGGCCATAGCCACGACGGGCCGGGGTCCCCTCCAACTCCATCCTCACCCCCGTTCGCCGGAGTAGAGGGCATCTCTTCCCGCACCTCCGAAGACAGAATATCACCGGGGGTAACTTTGGGAGCTGAAGGACTAGGAATCAACTCCATCGAAGGGCGCGGGGGTGACGTCCGTTGCCGCTGGTCTTGGACGAAGTTTCTCTTCATCCACAATCTGTTCAGCCTCCTCGAGGGGATCGCGAATTAGGGGCCTCCGAGGTCCAACGGGAGCAGACCTCATTCGTGGTCCCTCTTCTCTTGGACATCGGGGGCCCCCACCTCGACGTGGAGCCTGACCTACCGAAGAGGAGTAGGTTAGGATAGTATCCCCTGCAGTACCTCGGTCAATCAACCTCGGTGGAAAGCGAGGGAGAGAGTCCAGGTGAGACTGTCGGACGTTCCTCATCCCTTCACTTTCTTTCTAAGCTACTCTGAACATGGTGGGCTCTAAAAAAATGAAAAGTAAGTATATCAGTAAAGCATATGGAAAAATGAGAAGTGAGAATACACAAGGTATAACGGTTACCTCGGCCGGGTTGACAACCCTGGGCAGAAGGAGTACACAACTCGCAGTGGAAGGAGAAGACCACCGGGGTGTATGGTCCAATTTGCGTTTGGATCTTCAGGTTTAAAGCCTAACTCTCTCTTCCTAGCGTCTAACCCCGCCCCTATACCGCACCACTCCAAGCTCCCCTCACTCAACAAGTCAACCGAAGAATACACCCGGGACTGATTCTGCCGACACTCCCCTAAGTCCCAAGTGATGAGCTCAAGAAAAGACCTCTCCGATGGATCCAGAGAGGAGGGATGGACTGGAAGCAACTGGCTGTCTTCATTAACACGGGGGCGAAAGGGGAAGCCTACTTTAGACTCAACCATTATCCACCTACTTTTAAAGTCTACCTTGTTAGGAGGGGAGTCAAAAATTTGAACCCTATTCCTACGGGGTCGGAGTGAGAGGGTGTTGTCAGACATACGAAATACGGAAAAGAACATCCCCATGATGTTCATGGAAAGTTCAAAGCCTAAGCGGCGACCCAGGCAGAGTAAAGAAAAGAGGGTTCGAACAGCGTTGGGGTAAAGTTGCCCAGGCTGTACGCGAGCAAACACGAGGAAATCTACGAAGGCTGGGTCCATGGGTAATCTAAGTCCCACTTCGAAGTGGGCCAGGGGAAGAGGGATGTGTCTAGTAGACATTTTACCTATTTCAAAAGCTACGGAAAGCCTATATACACTTCGATCTATACCATACCTACGGGCAAGGGACTTAAGTTGGTCGTAGGTAATTTTACTCCGGTAAAAGGGAAAGTCTGCGCCTAAGGTCCCAAGCACCACGGGTCCTGAAGGAGCTGCAGCAGGGTCCTCTCCAGTCACCGTGGACGGTACATCACGAGCAGGCAAAGGGTCCCCAAAACCCTCAGCCATCAGCTCGGAAATTTCCTCCCTAGCTGCATCTCCGTGTTGACCAGCCATTACCTACCTGCGAACGGAGGTTCAGCAGAACTCCATTCAAGGACTACCCGGAAATAGCCTATAATCATATCTAAAACCAGCCCCCGACCATAACAGCCTAGAAGAGAAAAAAGTGAACCAAAAAACAGTTTAAGTTCTACACCAATTTAAAGCCACCCCACATGCATAAAAACCCAGAAGACAGGCACGCAAAGATATAGGCATTCATCACACACTACTGCTCAGAGCAACAACAAAGGCCACATTCTTACAGAAATACTAGGCGAAGATATAAAGGAAGATAACTGTGATAGGGGGATAGGGACAGGAAGCTACCTACAACAAGAAAGATAAAACGCACCTTTCTGATTACCACGGACGTTCGAGATGGAGAATACGAGTCTGAACTTGCGACGGGAACAAAGATGAGGAATCTTCAGAAAAGCTTGCAGAGCAGTAATGGCAGAGATAAATTTTGAGAAAGGTCTGATAAAGGGAGAAGGAAATAAAGGAAGTGTATAAAGGAGGTTTTAAAAAGGTTATAAAAAAGTTACACTTACAAAGTGCCATGATTATTTCCAAAGACCAATGCCTCAAGTACGGGAAAAGGCGCTCTGGTGACTGATAACTTAGCACATATGACAAAAGTCAGAAGGTGAGGCGACAACCGTCACCGTCAGAAACCCTAAGATTACCTCGTTCACACTAACGTCCCACTGCTCGAAACTCGCTAACCGCAGCGGAATTTTGGAAAGACAGCCATCACCATCGGAAATCCTGCTAGTAAAGCCTGGGAGCCCGATAAAGAACCCCGTAACACGATCTATTCAGCGAAGTCCACCACGAAGCAGTGTTATACTTCACTGAGGGGCCACTGAAAGGAAAATAACACCCATCAATGGTAGAAACGTCATCTACATAGCAGAATAAACCGCATAACAACCGATACTTCGCGATTTAACTCAAAGTCAAATCGCAGGAGTAAAAAGTGGAGCACACAACTCTACTCATTCCAATCGTGGATTCCCACTCTCCCACTACCAAAGACCGTTTCCCATAACGGCAACATCAGAAGAGCCCACGAGCGGGGTAAACACGATCCCATGGTCTCTTCCACTTTCTTCCCCTGAGAAGGCTATAAAAGGAAGGAAAGGGATAAAAGGTAGGACATTCAATCCCAGATATCCTAAATCGTTGCTAATTCAATACCAAACTGACTTGATCGTCGGTGAGTTCACGGGGATCCACGTCCCCACCGAACTTCTTCTATTTTGCAGATTACCTATACTTCGGGATTTTCAAGGATTTCTCGAGTCACATTTACTTTTTTTACCCTCAAAATACCCAAACCAATTTTTGACCAATCAATATATATTTACTTCATGATATAAAATTTAGACAAAATCAGAGTTGTTTTTAAAGTAAGGTGGATAGATTATGTTTGAAATTTGAGTGTCCTAATAAAGCGGTGTCGGAAACAGTCATACAAGTAATTACTTACTTTACTTTTAATTCTTCACCTAATCAATACTTTTACCATTTACCAAATCAAACGAAATTTTTTTTCTTTTTTCCCTTTTTTTTTTCATTTTTATGGGTGCCGAAATAAATTATATTATTAGAATAGAAGGTCAAATTACATTATCGATGCTGACAGAAATTAGATAATAAACTTTTATTGATTTTTATTTATATTATTAGAAATATTAGTAGGTAAAGAATACATTTTTCCATTAAAAAAAAAATAGAGATATTTTTGTACTTCGTGGTACTTCGCTGGGCGCACTTGGTACTTCGTGGTGCTATACTTAGCGTCTCGAAAGCCTGCAAAACAAGTAAGTTCAATGAGGAGTTTGTACCCCATAAACTCTCCGATGCTTAAGTCAGTAGAGTATTTTTTTATATCTGGAAATTGGAAAAAAAGTCCTTAGCTCATCTTCATATCTCTCTTTTATAGGAGTCTGATAATGAGATTACCGTTGGAGATCTGGACTGTTTTGACCGTTGTGGATAACGGGTTTTTAATGTGGAATTAAAGATGTAACGTCTGACCTTGATGAGGCCCATTAATTTGTGTTTATGACGTCAGGTGAGATCAGGGGTAATTAAAGTGTGACGAAATTACCGTTTAGTCCCTGAGGTATTTTTCTGACTGTTCAATATATAATAGTGTACCAATTACATAATTGTTCTTGAAAGAGCTACTTTGTACATGATATTGTTGTATGAATATGGCATAGTAAAGAATATGTAATTTTAGACATTTAAGTAAAATATGTGATTATAGTTTGAATTTTAATTTAGAATAATTTTTTATTATAGAGTTAAAAAATTACTTATAATTGAAATGTATTTTGTGTCATAATAAACAAAAATATTTTAAAGCACAAGTTTTCTTATGTAATTGAAAGACAACCCTGAGGGTTTTATATCTGATTTAATTCAACAAAAATTAGAATAAAAGATGAACAAAAACAATAACATTCTGATGATGAGTAGCTAATGCTTACTCTTATTTAATTGGAGCAGAGATACACATATTATTATTCATGAAGATTTGATTACCAATTGTTATCCCACCAAAACTGTGACTGAAGATAGTTTATGACATTCTTGTCAACTTGGAATGCTTTGGTCAGAACATCAACGGAGATGGGAGGATCCGATCCGAAAACCGCTTTTGCAATGGTGATTACACCTGGGTTTTGGCTGCTCAATCCGGCGAATGCAATGGCCGGAGAATGTCCGATGTTGAACTGGAAATGAATTAGACCTTCTGGGAAAACAAACACATCTCCTGCATTTAATCTCTTGGTGAAAAGACGGTTCTTTTGGTTATTTGCAAGGTTTGAAGTCACAAATCCAACGTACAAAGTGCCTTCTAAAACTACAAGAACCTCAGTTGCACGAGGGTGGGTATGGGGTGGGTTTAGGCCAAAAGGTGCATAGTCAATTCGAACTAAGGAAACCCCTAACGTGTTGAGACCTGCTAGGTTGTTCACGTCCACAGCTGTCACGGCTGATCCCACCGGATTCGATGTGTTTCCGGGCTTGTTGAGCCCTTGGAAGAAGAAATCTTCAGCTTTCACCATGTTAGGGTTCTTGCATATCTTCCCATTCACAAACACTGCACATATTTATTAAAATACATTTGTGAAATAAATGACAGTTTATCTCAATTTAAACGTAGTATTAGAGTTTGAGATTTATGCCCTATATATATATATATATATGTATATAGTTTGAAGAAGACATACCGGATGCAGCAGAATCATTGACAGCAACACAGAAATCTTGCAGAGGGCTTGGATCGTGTGCAGATGCTAATGCAAAAGATGATATCAAAATGGCTGTGAAAACTAGAAAACGAATTGCCATCTTTCTTAGCAAATTAATGTTGGTGATAAAGATAACATGGGACATATGTGTATTTATAATGGGAGCTATGTGTACATTAAACGGTCTTAAAAATTCAGTCATGAATCCTTCTCCAACCACTACTAAAGACTTTAACTATTATAGGTTTTCTAGTAAGTACTTATTTTCTTTGATCACCTCCTCTTTCATCATGTTATTTGGTATCAATAATCTTTATATATATATTAAACCTTAATTTAACATAATAAAAAAAATGTATGATGAATGTTACACGTAAGTTTAATACTTGACAGATCTGCATTTGAATAAAAATTATACTATATAAATATAATTCAAGTAAATTTAGATTTATAAGAGTTAATGACTTTAGATCCGTCTAAAAAATAATAATAATTTATTAATCATCTTTACAAACAAATAGTGTTCAATCATCTAACAATGGGTAATTATTTAATTAAACTTTTATCACATTATTAATATTTTCAAAATAATAATAATATTGTGTACTGCTTTGAAGATTCAATATAAACTGTTATATATATATATATACAAGAAAATTATTGGTTGTTTGCATTCTTCTCTTCTTTCTCTGATTCCATTTTCTCATCGGTACACATAAAGAATAAAGTTACGATCGAATTTTTATTAGAAAAACTCTAGATATATCTATAATTTTTTTATAGATAAATTTAAATTTGAGATTTTGTTGAGGGAGAACCAACTTCTTCCGACCAACAAAGTGTTGGCTCTATTACTTATATATCAATTATAAGTTTTATAAAATATTAATTAATTAAAATTTAATATTTGTGTGTGTGTGTGTATATATATATATATTGCCATCTGTTCTCTACTTTACTACTACTACTAATTTTTTTGTGAGGCAAAACAATTTGGATAAAGTTTTGAAGATATTTGTATTGTATTTCTATATAAAATGGGAACAGCAGCCCAAGTCAGACTGCCAAATTTACAATGTAAAATTGAGTAGTTAGACAATCTCTTTAGTTGATTTAATAACAAATTTCTAGATTATCATACTTGGTCATTTGATGTATAGCTATCCAACTTCCATATATATATATATATATATGTTTTTGATTTATTTGAATTAAAATTATGTTGCATTTATTTATAAACTTGTAATTTTTTTTTTAAAATATTTGTACATAAGTGTGAGTGTTTATTATTTGAGCAACACTTTCTTAACTATAGACTTGTATATTAGTAATTGTTTTATTAAAAAAAATATATATTTTGTTTTTTTATTAAACCCTAAACTAATGTGTATTTAAGATGTGTTTTTGTTCTCAAAATAGTTCATCTGATGTTCGAAAATCTTCAGAAAACAACACAGATTATACATATGTATATATATATATATATACACACACACATATATATATATATATATATATATTGAAATGGTATATATCTAATCTATAACGTGCATGCATGGTGGAAATGACGAATGACCTACTTAGAAAACTATATATATACCTACTTAGAAAACTATATATACATATGGTTGAAGTCTTCAGTAGTTGTTGTAGATGTAGGATTTTAACGATGCACAATACGAATTTGATAAACGAAATCAATAAGCAATAAGACAATAAAATAAGAACATTACGATTTACTCAGGTTCACTCCAATTTAGAGCTACGTCCTGCAAAAAGAATTCACTATTGTTATGTTTTTTTTCCCTTCCTAACTTGTTACAATGATATCACTATATATAAGCTACCATACGAGTACATAATACTGGACCTAAACCCTACATAATACTGGACATAAACCCTACAAAACCCCCGCCCACTAACCGGGCAGCGGGACCCCTGAGGCGGGGGCTTCGACCCCAAACTGTCTTCGAAAAATTTACCAACTCCAACAGTATAACCATTCATCACTGAATTCTAAATTGATTAATGCACACAAATCTTCCATTATAAATACACATATTTCCCATATGTTTTCTTCACCAAAGATTCAGTTAATAAGAAATCTTCTCTTTACCTATTAATATATAGTATTAATTAATTTAACATGGCATTTCGTTTCCTAGTTTTCACAGCCATTTTCATATCAGCTTTTGCATTTGCATCTGCACATGATCCAAGTCCCTTGCAAGATTTCTGTGTTGCTGTCAATGATTCTGCTGCATCCGGTATGTCTTCTTCAAACTATATATATATATATATATATATATATATATATATATGGCATAAATCTCAAGCTCTAATACTTCATTAAATTGAGATATACTGTCACTTATTTTAACAAATGTATTTTAATAAATATGTGCAGTGTTTGTGAATGGGAAGATATGCAAGAACCCTAACATGGTGAAAGCTGAAGATTTCTTCTTCCAAGGGCTCAATAAGCCCGGAAACACATCGAATCCGGTGGGTTCAGCCGTGACAGCTGTCAACGTGAACAACCTAGCAGGTCTCAACACCTTAGGAGTTTCTTTAGTTCGTATTGACTATGCACCTTTCGGCCTAAACCCACCCCATACCCACCCTCGTGCAACTGAGGCCCTCTTCGTCTTGGAAGGAACACTCTTTGTCGGATTCGTTACTTCAAACCTTGCAAACAACCAAAGAAACAGACTTTTTACCAAGACTTTGAATGCAGGAGACGTGTTTGTGTTCCCTGAAGGCCTCATTCATTTCCAGTTCAACATCGGACATTATCCGGCCGTTGCATTCGCCGGATTGAGCAGCCAAAACCCAGGTGTAATCACCATTGCAAACGCCGTTTTCGGATCAGATCCTTCCATCTCCGTTCATGTTCTTACCAAAGCATTCCAAGTGGAGAAAGATATCATAAACTATCTTCAGTCACAATTTTAGTGGGATAACAATTCGTAATCAAATCTGATGAATCTTTGAAAAGTTTATAATAAATCTGTGTGGCACATTTATTATCTGCCCCAACTAAATGTTGTTGCTTATGTCCGTCCATCTTTTATTGTAATATTTCCAGCATCTTGAAATTGTTGTTGAATTGAATAAAATATAAAACCCGTTGAATCCATGTCTTTCCCTATTACATTAATTGTTATAAATGTGTACCTTATTCAAGCCAAGGGAGATTTTACAAACAATATGGACTTATATAAAAATAAAAAAATAAAAAATACAGACAAGCAAAATATAAATGAATAAATAAATCAAGATTTGGATGGGAAATTGGTCCAAATACATACAGAAATCTCATTATTATAAATAGTCTCATAATATTATGTATTAATAAAGTTTTTACACACTATTATTTCAGCTAGAGATTTTTCGTAAACACCATGAAATTCAATAAAATTAGAAATATATATACATATTTTATTTTATTTTTTTATATAAATGGAATTTTATTCAGCAATGCAGTAAAGAGGTTATATCAGTGTCTTCCATGGGAAGAAAATTACAGGAGCGAATTCGTCTATGGTACAAAGCACCTAACAAATCTTTGTGAAAAACAGTAAAACTAAAGCTAGGAGGATGATGAAACATATTGAAATTTTTCTGCGAAGTGTAAACTGAGAAGCCAAACCCTAACCCGCGGGGAGCGAACTAGGTGAAGAAGATGCTGAGGGTAGCTGGAAGGAGGCTTCTCTCTCTCATGGAAGCCTCAACAGGCTTCGACTGTTTTTTTCCATTAATCCGGTCAATACATCTGATTCATCGGATTTCTCCAGATCGTCGATCCTGTCGCCGACTCCTACCTCCTCTATCGCTGCTGCCTTTCTCCACCATTTCAGAGGTATTTTTATCATTTGTTTTCTTCATCATTTCCCCTTCGATCTTGTTGATTTAGATTTCTCGGCACCTAACTCTGCTTTCATTTTCCTCTTATCTTTTCTAGTCAAAATTCGCGCTTTGAGTTTGTGTAGATCTTTTATGAATTATGTACTCAAATTTCGGTTCCCTTTTTGTTTAATTGCTTTAATCAAATATGGTTCTATTTTCCTCAATTTTTAAAATTTATTTGTTGGGCTGGGGTTTCATCTTTTATCTTTAAATTACGCCTCCAAGTGCGGCGAAGAGGACTCCTGCAGGGCCTGGGTCAAAGAGAGGTGGAAGGGGCGGAAGAGGGAGACCTCGGGTGCATTCGGAAGTAGAGGAACAGGTTAGAGTAGAGGAACCAGCGGCAATGGATATTTATATGATTGTGTGTGTGATTACAATCCAACTGCATCTGCATGGCTGGACAGTTAAGTAAGTGTTGTTCATCTACACCAGCACTTTCAGCTTCAAAATTCCACTATGAAAGTTCATGTTTTTCGAATAAATTCATCATTATACCAAAAAAGAGCCATTCCTCCTGATGGGTTTCCAAGATTTGTTCAAGAAACCATCAAAGAAAGCATTTTGAGCTCAAGTACTCAAATGGGTACCCTTTAAATGCTGTTGCTTTCCAAAATGGTAATCTTTCTTGATTCTTTTGTTTCCTTTTTTACTTGTATCTTTGATGCTTGTCTTGTTTGGTTTCTGGTTATATTGACAATCAAAATTATTCCATTCCTAATGTATCGGCACCCCTAATGAAAGGATAAATGCATTCTACAGTTTGATAAATTAGATAAAGTGAATTGTTAAATTTGTAGGGTAGTATGTTCTAATTGATCCCAGGTTGGTGGTTAGTAAGTGCTAACTCACTGTGTTCAGTAATATTTCCTAGTGTAGATGAATTATGTTGTTGTCATTGCTCTAGGAAGATATTTATTTTCTTTCTTTTTAATGAAAATAATAAGTATAGTCTGGGAGTGCTTTCCTGAGCCTATGTGGGGTTTGATGGTTTAAGCTTAAAATTTGCATAAGTAGTGTTGGAAGTATCTTTTGTTAGCTTGATTTTTTCTAGATATATTTTCTTTGCTCCTTTCTTTTTGTGAACTGTTCTATCTTCTATTCGATACTATTTCAGGACTAGCCGTCTCATATATTCATGAGTTTGTAAAGATTTGGTTATTCCCAGCTTTTTATCATAGATTGTAGATTCAAAGCTCAACTAATAAACTTTAAGGTTTGAAGGGAATTTCCAAGGTGAACTAGACCATACATTAATACTTAACATCTAATGTACTCAAATTGCAAATATTTCTCTTTTTAGTATGTCAAAAACTATTAAGTCATGAGGCCATTTGGATTGTTGAATACAAACTTTTATTCTTTCAGGTTCCTGGTTTACACATAAGTTATCTTAAAAACCGTAAATTACAGGTTTCCTGCAATTCAATTGCAAAGGATTCATGTTACAGATTCAAAATTATGTATTTTGTCTGGATTTGCATGTATGTTATTTTGAAGATTTTTATTGGTGATTTTGATACTTCTAAATTGACATGATTGTGGCACTGTGGTCTCTAATTTCATATTGTCTCATATTATTTTTCTCATGCCAGATACTTATGGATTGGTTAATTTACTGATCCCAAGCACAACCTTCTTTTCAGCGATTGAATCTTCCTCCTGGCTCGTAAGTTATCAGAATGTATTCAAGGATGTTTATTTTTCCTCTTTTCTGGCATAAAGACATCTCTATTTTTCTCTTTGAAGTCATAAAATAATGGTAGTAAATATCTGGGGTATGGGGGAGGATGGTGGGGGAGAACTTTCTTTTCACCTTCAGAGGGAAAAGCATGAATAGTTGCAGAAATCCATAATCATTTCAATAAAACTTCCATATTTCATGCTTGCATTAATGGATTCAACGATTTTATCAGTATGCAACTTATGAAGGGATTTAAAGGCTGTGCCATCACCCTCTTAATGACATTTATTCTAATTAATACATATTTTATTCTTTTCTTAATTATGACAAAGTATAGTCTTTGGTACTAGCAGGATTACATAAATATAAGGTGGTAATGATTTCTCTTTCTCTCATTAACAATGTCTTGGTTCAGGTTGTAATTGAAATTGTATTATTCACATTTGTTATTGAAGTATATAAGGTTTTTTGTGTAATGCTTCTTATGGTAGACAACACTTGTGAGAAGACCAAAATTTATATTATGCACTGGTGGGAATACTACAGGCTACATTCCCATTCACACAGGACAAAGTCCTGTTGGAAATGTAGTGAACCGAAAGTAGTAATAAATTACAATTCAAAAAACACAGAATTAAACTCTATTTTATTTTGAGTGCTGCGGCACTTTTCCCTTTCTCACTCAAGAGCTACGGCTCTATTTCTTTCTCCCCTTTTTTTTTTTACAACTAAGTATAACTATATATATATATATATATATATATATATATATATATATCTTTCCTTTTTTTCTTCCTTTTTCTTTTCCTCTCACCACTTAATTTCTCTTTCTTCTCTATTGCTTTTTCCTTGGTTCTCTCCCTCTTTTCTTTTTGCACTTCCTTACGCTCTCCCTTTACATACATATATATATATATGTATATATATATATAGATATAGGAAGGAATAGTGGTGCCTTCTTCTTCAACGATGGTGGCGCCGACTTCTTCTTCAACGATGGTGGCGCCGACTTCTTCTTCAACGATGGTGGCGCCGACTTCTTCTTCAACAATGGTGGCGCCGGCTTCTTCTTCAACAATGGTGGCACCGGCTTCTTCTTCAAACTCGAGTTTGAATTCTAACACTCCCCCTCAAACTCGACTTTCCATTCCAAGCTTTTCTTTCATTTTTTGAAACACTTCCGGCTTCAATGGCTTTGTAAAAATATCCGCTAAATTTTCTTCGGTCCTGCAATGCACCAGCTCCACGATTTTATCGTTTACCTGTTTTCGAATAAAATGATATTTTATATTGATGTGCTTGCTTCTACTGTGTGATACCGGATTCTTCGCGAGTGAAATAGCAGAATTATTATCAACATAGATAGTAATCGGATTTTTCTTTGCAAGGTTTAAATCGCCCAATATGTAGCCTAGCCACATTGCTTGACACGCGCACGCTGCTGCTGCGATGTATTCTGCCTCACATGTTGAGAGAGCAACTGTTTGTTGCTTTTTCGATGACCACGAAAATATTGCTGAACCGATATGAAAAGCATATCCTGACGTGCTTTTTCCATCATCCAAGTCACCACCATAATCACTGTCTGAGTAGCCAACTAATTTTGAATCTTGAGAATGTGTATAAAATAATCCATGATCAAGCGTACCTTTAATGTATCTCAAAATTCTTTTAGCTGCCATGAAGTGATCTTGCTTTGGATTCTCCATGTACCTACTAACCAGTCCAACTGCATACATAATATCTGGACGAGTGAAAGTTAGGTACCTCAGACTTCCTACCAAACTTTTGAACAATGTCGGATTTACCGACTCTCTTGTTGAATCAATTCTGAGCTTTAAGCTTACTTCTATTGGTGTACTCACCGGCTTGCATTCTTCCATTCTGAATTTTTTAAGAATTTGCTCAGCATATTTTTTCTGTGACATAAAAATCCCATCTTTGCTTTGTTTGACTTCAACTCCAAGAAAGTATGACATTTGACCAATATCTGTCATCTCAAATTCGTTAGTCATAGCTTTCTTAAATTCATTGAACATACCAGGATTGTTGCCAGTAAAGATCATGTCATCCACGTACAAGCACACGATCATAATGTCTCCCTCTGAATTTGTTTTTGTGTAGAGAGCATGCTCGTATGGACTTTTCACAAAAACATTCTTTTGAAAATATTCATCAACTCTTGTGTTCCAAGCTCGAGGGGCTTGCTTCAATCCGTACAGTGCTTTCTTTAGACGATAGACTTTATCTTCCTGGCCTTTTTGAACATATCCAGGAGGTTGCTCGATGTAAACTTCTTCTTCGAGATAACCATTTAGAAATGCTGACTTCACGTCCATCTGATAAATCTTCCACTGTTTTTGAGCCGCAATTGCTGTAAGAAGTCTTATGGTATCAACTCTTGCAACTGGAGCAAAAACCTCATCATAGTCAATCCCGTATCTTTGCTTGTAGCCTTTAGCAACTAGCCTTGCCTTGTATTTTTCCACTTTCCCGTCTTGATTGGTCTTTGTCTTGTAGACCCATTTGACACCAATTGCCTTGTGTCCTTCTGGAAGTTCTGTGAGCTTCCAAGTATCATTCTTTTTAATTGCATCAATTTCTTCATCCATGGCCTTATTCCATTTGCTTTCTTCAGAAGCTTCCTCAAATGTCACTGGATCACATTCAGCCATTAAACAAAATAAAGAATAATCAAATGAGGTTTGTACCGGATTTGTTGCATCATAAATGTCATTCAGACTTCTCATTTTCCTTGGCTCTCCCCCTGAATTGTTGCTACTACTGCTTCCTGAACTCGATGGTGTTGAGGCAGGAGTTCTTTGAGTTGGACTTTGTGGAGGAGTTGGATCATCATCTTCTTCATTTTCAATGTTGGAGTCATCACCGTCATCATCATCATTAAAGAACAGACCTGCAACTTTTCTTTCTTCCTCGCTCCATCTCCAGTACTCTGATTCATCGAACTCAACATCACGCGAAATGATTAACTTCTTTGTGAGAGGATTATAGAGTCTGTACGCCTTGCTCCTTTTGTCATATCCGGTAAAGATGCATTTCTCACCTTTATCATCCAGCTTCTTTCTTTTCTGATCAGGAATGTGCATATGCAATGCACCCGAAAATTCTGAGATGTCCAACTGATGGTTTGCTACCACTCCATGCTTCATTTGGAGTTTTGTTTCTGACACTTTTTGTTGGACACCGATTCAGTAAATAAACAGCACAGCACGGCTTCTGCCCAAAAAGTTCTTGGCATGTGCTTTGCTTTCACCATACTCCTTGCCATGTCAAGAATAGTGCGATTTTTCCTTTCTGCAACGCCATTTTGTTGAGGAGTATACGCCGTTGTCAACTGATGATTGATTCCATGTGCTATGCAGAAGCTTTTGAATAGATTTGAAGTATACTCGCCTCCTCTGTCTGATCTGAGTATCTTCACATAATGACCACTCTGTTTCTCTGCCATTACTTTGAACTCTTTGAATTTATCAAGAGCCTCCGCCTTTTCTTTCAGAATGTATACCCAACTTTTCCTGCTAAAATCATCAATAAATGTTAGGTAATACCTGTTTCCGCCAAGTGATGCAATATCAAATGGACCAGCTATATCAGTGTGAACAATCTCTAATGGCCTCCTGGCTCTCCATGATTTTCCAATAGGAAAACTTTGTCGATGTTGCTTCCCTTTGACACATGCTTCACACAATTTATTTGGTTCATTGATTATTGGAAAACCATTCACCATATTTGTCTTTGACAATAATTTCAAGCCAGAAAAACCAAGATGACCAAATCTCAAATGCCATAACCACGAATCATTTTTAATGACTGACTTTAAGCATTTTTGCACCTTCGTCTGCATGTCAAGAGTGAACAGACGATTCCGTGACATCTCCACATTTGCGATTAATTCTCGAACTTGATTTCTGATAATGAGAGAATTATCCTGCATCTGTATATTATATCATTTCTCCACGAGTTGGCCAAGACTAATGATGTTATTTTTCAAAGCAGGTATAAAATACACATCATTGATATATTTCTTTTCACCATTTTTTAATAAAATCGAAATTGTACCTTTGCCTTTCACCGGAATTTTTGATGAGTTACCAAAAGTAACTTCCCCATTGACATTCTCATCTATCTCTGTAAAAAATTCCTTGTGACCGCACATATGATTGCTGACACCTGAATCAAGATACCAAATATTTTTCTTGTCTTCTTCGTCTCCTTTGTATGTGAGAAACATAGCAGAACCCACATCTTTATCTTCTTTTGCTGCTGCAAAATGACTGCTTTCTTCCACCTTTGGGGATCTACACTCATAACTGAAATGACCATATCTATTACAGTTATAACATTGAAACTGAGACTTATCACCTCGTTGTTTGAATCCACCTCGTTGTTGGAATCCACCTCTTCCTCGGCCTCTGAAATTTTGACCGTTGTTGACTCTGTTGAAATTCTGACCTCTGTTGAACGGTTGTCTTCCACGTCCTCGTCCACCTCGGTAGCCTCCTCTAAAACCACCTCTTCCATGAACATAACTGCTACTGCTTGAACTTTCACCTATGGAAACCTTACTTTGCAACGCCTTTTCCAAATGACTTGTATCATCATACTGGTTCATCCGGGACTCGTGAGCTTGAAGAGAGCCTACGAGCTCATCAATTGAAATTTCAGACAAATCTTTTGACTCCTCGATAGATGTAACAACATAATCAAATTTTCGTATTAACGAGCGTAAAAGTTTTTCCATCACCCGAACATCATCGAGACTTTCGCCGTTCCTTTTCATTTCATTTGTCACCGTTTTCAAACGCGTAACAAATTCTCCAATATTTTCTGAATTTTTCATTTTTAAATTTTCGAACTCGCCGCGTAGTACCTGGAGCCGCACCTTTTTAACTTTTTCGACTCCTTGGAAAGATTTCTGCAAAATCTCCCACGCCTCTTTTGCAGTTTTGGCTTCAGAAATTTTTTCAAAGGTTGATTCGTCAATACCTTGAAAAATAGTGAACAACGCCTTTTTATCTTTTTTCAGACTCCTTTAATCGTCTTCTCGGCATTAGGAAGAGCTGCTTCTGCGGTAGCATATTCGGGCTCGTTGTATCCACTTTCAACAATATCCCAGTTATCGTAGGAACCGAGTAACACCTTCATTTGGATACTCCAGTTCCCATAATTTGTTGCCGTCAATTTCGGGATTTGCGGTTGCATTGTATTCATTTTTATCGGACAAAACCTTAGCTCTGATACCACTTGTTGGAAACGTAGTGAACCGAAAGTAGTAATAAATTACAATTCAAAAAACACAGAATTAAACTCTATTTTATTTTGAGTGCTGCGGCACTTTTCCCTTTCTCACTCAAGAGCTACGGCTCTATTTCTTTCTCCCCTTTTTTTTTTTACAACTAAGTATAACTATATATATATATATATATATATATATATATATCTTTCCTTTTTCTTCCTTTTTCTTTTCCTCTCACCACTTAATTTCTCTCTCTTCTCTATTGCTTTTTCCTCGGTTCTCTCCCTCTTTTCTTTTTGCACTTCCTTACGCTCTCCCTTTACATACATATATATATATATGTATATATATATATAAATATAGGAAGGAATAGTGGTGCCTTCTTCTTCAACGATGGTGGCGCCGACTTCTTCTTCAACGATGGTGGCGCCGACTTCTTCTTCAACGATGGTGGCGCCGACTTCTTCTTCAACAATGGTGGCGCCGGCTTCTTTTTCAATAATGGTGGCGCCGGCTTCTTCTTCAAACTCGAGTTTGAATTCTAACAAGTCCAACATCAAGGTAGCGGTTCTATTTTATTCTTCCAGGAATTGGAAGTTTGTTCAATCCCAATCTTTCCTAATGCAAAAGTTTTGTCTCCATTTTAGTGGGTTGCTTGCTGGAAACTTTTGGAGGAACTTGCCTTCATGGATGCTACATCGGGAAACTTCTTCTCCAGTTCAGGTAAAGATTTAGAACCATTTTCTTAACTTCCTTGCAACTCTCTTTCTGTTGAACGTTGAAATAATAGCAGCATTGCATTTTTTATAGATGTAGTTGCATTGAATGCCACAATCTACAGTGGACAACTCAGGTTGCAATTGCAAGAAGTTTCTTCTTTTCATGCTGAGGAAGTAAAAGGAAGATGCTTCTGCAAAAATGTAAATATAACATATCTATGAGCTAAATTGAACTTTTTCACATTAGAGCTAGATTATATGGATCATGTGTAAGTCCAGATCTACTGATAATGAAGTGGTAGGTATAAGGCAATGTGTCACAATCATTATTATCTTTTTAGTCACTTGTGTAATACTGAAAGATTCTTTTTCCAAGGTGCCCCGTTGAGCTAATGTCCTTTTGGTTCTTTTTTGTTTTTGTTTTATTTTATTTTTTTTTTGTTTTTGTTTTTTAATGTTTTGTTAGGGTCCAAATGATGATGATATCAGATATGTTGAATGTTTTTAATATTAGGATATTACTGTATATTTATTATTATTATAATGATATTTTAGAATGTTTTATTATTAATGACTTTTATTATTATTTTTTAATAATATTTAATAATATTTTTTAATTATTATATTTAGTAATATTTTTATTACTATATATATATATATATATATATAATTAAAATTAAAAAATAATCAAAATAAATTTGTCGCAAATTTGTTGTAAAATAGGGACGCCTAAATGTCGTTGCAAATTCGTTGCAAAATAGCAATGTCGTCGTAAATCCGTTGCAAAATAGCGACACCCAAATGTCTTCGCAAATCTGTTGCAAAATAGCGACGAATTTGACCTTCGCAAATTCGTTGCAAAATAGCGACGAATTTGACCGTCGCAAATCAGTAGCTATTTGTGACGGATTTTGTGTGCCGTCGCAATCAGCGGCGAAAATATTGCGATGGCCAAATCCGTCGCAAAAGCTGAATTACGACAAATTTGACCGTCGCAAAAATTAATTTTTCTAGTAGTGTCTGCAAAGGTTCTGATGTAGCTTTGAAAGGTGTTCAACAAGGTAATATGTATATTTTTTAAGGTTGTACCATAGCAGGTTATGCTGATGTTATGTCATCTGAGATAGATGATATGATCAAACTATTAACAAAAGAGATAGTTATAAATCGAGCACTATCATGGTGCATCTAATACATATGTTTATACGTCTAGCAATGTCATGGAGCATATGGTACATCTATTTATTTCATACATTTGGCACTATCATGGTGCATGTGGTATATCTGTTTATTATATATCTATGAAATTATTTTTGTACATCTGATATATCTGTTTATTCTGACATTGTAATTATACATCTGGTATCATCATGGTGCATCTGGTACATCTATTAATTATGTATGTTTGGCACAATCATGGTACATTTGTTTATTCTGAACGACTGATATTGTCATGGTGCATCAAGTATATTTGCTTATTCTAAACTTTGGCACTATTATAATACATCTGATACATCTGTTTATTCTTGATGGATTCAAGTGAAGGTGGAGGTCAAGGGGTCAAGAGGTAATTTTACATCTGGTAAGGTTATTACCCAAGTGTATCTACTACATTTATTTATTTTGAGGATTAAAGTCAAGGTGAAGATTTGGTAGTAATGACTTAAATCATTATGTCTCCAAAAGTAATTGTACACCTGACACTAGCATTTGCATCTCGTACTATCTATTTTGAGGATTCAAGTCAAGTTCGAAATTTGTTAGTAATACATTGAATCAATTATGTTTCATACTTTCATGAGATTTCATGTAGAAGAGCTTCCTATCTTTAAGGATAATTATCTCGCATCTGCAAGGATAATTATCTCTTTACTAGAATATCATTTCCTATTCTGATTAGAATATTATATTTTAAGTTGATTAAGACATTGATTCCTAATTTGATTAGGATTAGGATTAGGATTGAGACAATTATCAAATCTATTTACAAATAGATTTAGTTTAGAAACATTTGTAATCAGTTCATCGATAATCTATTTTTATCAGAAGATTATGTATAATCTCTGGCCCATCTGAATAAGAATCAAGACCTTTTTTCTGTCGTGGATGTAGCTATCTCATCGATAGCTAACCACATAATAATTATGTGTGTTTTATTCTTTTATTGAGTTAATTATATTTTTCACATTTTTCATAACAAAAATGAAATGAAGTAATTAAAAAAAATGATAAATCACACTTGAATCTGTTAAAAAATTGTATACTCTTCTATTCATATATCTATCTTGGGAAGTAATTACAAGCTCTCTAAAGATATATATATACTCAAAAGCAATACAATTGTGGATGTTGAGTTCTATCTACTTGAGATGATGAAAATCTACAAGAAGAAATAGAAAGTAGCAAAGCTTTTTTAATCTCTAAAGTAGAACCCTTTTGGAGAAGAGAAATCAAGTAATCCATGAATTGAGCGTCACATGGGATTGTGATTGGTCCATCACTTGGGAGACCATATTCTTCTTCAGCCATTCTAAAGAGTTCTCTAAAGATGTAGTTGTTAAGGTAAGCAATAGGGAAAGAGTATCGCTTTTGATCGACCGTGTAAACAACAACATGCCCTTTTTCTGCTACTTGGGATGATGATGATGATGATGAAGAACATGCACTACTTTCTTGCAAGGTTAAATTTTTCCTTCCAAGGGCAGCTCTTCTTTGCCACTTTTTGGCCATTCTGATGAGTTTTCTTGAACTGATCATGACTGATTTCTTGATATGAAGAAAAAAATTTAAAAGCTTTGAAATCTATTGACCTTATTGCCTTTGATGAGTTGATGAAGTGGATGAGAAAACTGAAGTATATATACACCTATATATAGTTATAACTAGGCCAAAAAAAAAAAAAAATAGAAACCCTAATGAAGGCACAGCATCGTGTAGGGCTAGTTGGACACAAGAGCATGTGAAATTCAGTGAATTATATATGTTATAGGCCCTCCCTTGGCAGATGATTATGTTTGAAATATCTCTCCATTCCATTACAAATTATATATATATATATATATATATATAATATATATATATAATATTTTTTCATTGCCAGCTGCTTGGAAAAATTATTCATGAGCCTAATAAAGTCACCTTACCATTGTATCATAAGGTTTGATCAGCCCATGGCATTAATTGTCCGGTGGTTGTGGGAGAAACATGGACCAAAATGTTTGCTACCAAATTGAAATTTCAAGAACAAAGCTTACAAGGCTTCTATTCATTGATGTTGATGAAACTTTTCTTAAGATCTAAATATGGAGGAGGTATTTATCCAAAAATGGAAAAAAAAAAAAATATATATATATATAAGCTAAAAGCTTGAAATTCAAAGAAAAGCACATGGCATTTTTATGGACGATAGCAAAACAACACATCAGATCCAAAATAGACATATATATTATGTGCTTCTCCAAATTGCATGTAAGCAAGGAAATATTTTAATTCATTTCAACTATATAATTTTTATTTATACTCCATGGTATTAAGATAAATATTTAAAAAATTAAAAAATCCAAGATAATAAGATTATATTATTTGTGCATTTCAATTTCAATTAAGATTAGGTCCATCATGAGACCATCCTTCATGGTTAATGCATAAAATTGGGGATTAAACTAATTAAACTAATCATATATATGTCTATCTTATGTATGTTTAATTCAAAATAACTTATTATTTTTATTTTTATTCAGACTAAATTAAGAAATAATTATAAATTAATTGTCCAATATTTTAATATTGTCAAAGAAATTCCTCCTTGTTTTGACAAGGTACGTATTCTATGTATATATTGTCTAAATAACTATTGGGAAGTGGTTGTATTTACCTCAGTTGTTGATTTCATGGCTTTGTAGTAATGTGAAACATTTTTTTGTTTTATTTTTTTCAAAACTTAAATTATAATAATTTTTTTTATATATATATTATGTCTCAAACTCATTATTTATCAAAATTACAAGTAAACTGCTACAGGATGAACTACGTCTTCTTGACTAGTATTGCATAATTGTTTATTAATTTTATCCAAAGAAATGTTAATTTGGAGAAAATAAAATTAATGAAATTGAAGTAATACTAATCATTATAAAGAAAAAATAATGTAAATCACAATTGAATCTTGTCAAAAAAAATGTGTATGTACTCTTCTATTCATATATTTATCTTGGGAAGTAATTAATTACCAGATCTCTAAATATATATACTCAACAGCAGTATAATTGTGGATTATGTTGGATTCTATCTTCATGAGATGATGAAAATCTACAAGAAGAAATAGAAAGTGGCAAAGCTTTCTCAATCTCTAAAGTAGAACCCTTTTGGAGAAGAGAAATCAAGTAATCCATGAATTGAGCTTCACACGGGATTGTGATTGGTCCATCACTTGGAAGTCCATACTCTTCTTCTGCCATTCTGAAGAGTTCTCTAAAGATGTAATTGTTGAGGTACGCAATGGGGAAAGAGTATCTCTTTTGATCCACGGTGTAAATCACAACATGCCCTTTTTCTGCTACTTGGGAGGATGATGATGATGAACAGTTGCTACTTTCTGGAAAAGTTATATGTTTTCTTCCAAGAGCAGCTCTTCTATGCCACTTTTTGGCCATTCTGATAAGTTTTCTTGAGCTAATCATGACTGATTTCTTGATATGAAGAAAAAAATTGAAAGCTTTATGAAATCTATTGACCTTATTGCCTTTGATGAGTTGATGAAGTGAATGAGAGATATGATGCATATATATATATATATATACACCAATATGTATACAGTAATTAAGTAGGCCAAAAAGAAAAGAAAAGAAAAATAGAAATCCTTATTAAATGAATAACATGGGGATGGTGTAGGACTTGTTGGTGACAAGAGCATGTGAAATTCAGTGAATTATGTTTGAAACTTATCTCCATTTCATTACAAATTGGGTGTCCACATATATAACTTATTATAGCACAAGGTTTGATCACGGCAATGTCCAGTGGTTGTGGGATAAATAGGACCAATATGTTTGCTAGCAATAGAGAACATGCATGCGTTCTGGTACGTACGTACGTAATATATATATATATATATATATATATATATATAGCTGTATCGAAAACCATGGATTGCAGCCTGTGGCATTTTTATGGTTGACAAAGAAACAACACATCCCATAAGCAAACAAACAAACAACTTATTGACAGTATAACATGGATTTGCACCCCATGTATTAATTAATTACTACATGCAATTATATATGGCGAATTAAAATCTATGAGCCAGGCACTATATATATATTTCTTGCTATCTTCAATTCATTCTTTGAATTAACCTTTAATATCCTTTCTTCATTTTTCCAATATATATATAATCAAACATGATGATGAGCACCAGAAAACTCATCAGCATGGCAAGAAAGTGGCAAAGAAAAGCAGCCATGGCAAGAAAACGGGTAACCTTCTCCAAAAAGGAAGTTAGTAGTAACAACAGTACTATAACAACTTCATCCCGAGTAGCAGAAAAGGGTCACTTTGTATAATACACAATGGATCAAAAGCGGTACTCTTTCCCCATTGCTTACTTGAACAACTACATCTTCAGAGAGCTTCTAACAATGGCCGAGGAAGAGTTTGGATTGCCTGGGGACGGACATATCACAATCCCATGTGAAGCTGACGTCATGGATTATTTTCTCTCTCTCATCCACAGGAGAGCAACAGCAGAAGTGGAGAAAGCATTGTTGCTTTCCATCAAAGATTATAGATGTTCATCAAATATTTGTATGGTTGATCCATGGAAGATTAACCACCAACATCATTATTCTTTAGTACCTTGTTTTTGAGTATTCATTCACAACAATATGAAAATATATTAACTCATTCTTCATTAAATTTATAGAAAAAATACACATTTTTCTCAAATACTAGCTATGGAATTAATTAGGAATCCCCTTTGTTTGTTTGTTTTTTTTTTTAAACCAAAAAAAACACAAAAATTAATGTGTGTTATGATATTTTTTAATTCAAAATGAGAATAATTAATGAGTATGAGTTGTTAAATATTAATTAATATAAAAATAAATAAATATATATATATATATATCAATTTATATAAATAAATGTACTTTAATTTTCTAAAATGTCATTTTTTTTTCTTTCCACTGTGACAAATAAAAAACACGGAAAAATGCTTTCTATTACTAAACTTTATTTTCACATAGCCTTTTCATTAAGTTAGTTTATCTATATAATATATACTTGATGTCAACATGAATAGAATATAAATTTTTTTTTTTAAACCAAAGAAAATATCATATATTATTACCATTTCAATTTGGTACATTTTTATGTTTATGATTCATGAAATAATCTTATGATTGCTTCACATTTTGATTGTGAAATACACATCAAATTTGGATCTTCCAACTTTTGTACCATATTTAATACAAGTATTTCTATAATTTATTAAATTAGTTAAGTTAATTATCTCGTGTAATATAATTTTATACGACAAACAATTAAATGAAATGAAGTAATTCAAACAAACAAATAAATAAATAAATCACACTTAGCTTGAATCTAGTCAAAAAATGTATACTCTTCTATTCATATATTTATCTTGGGAAGTAATTAATTACAAGGTCTCTAAAGATATATATATACTCAACAGCAGTATAATAGTGGATTATGTTGGATTCTATCTTCGTGAGATGATGAAAATCTACAAGAAGCAATAGAAAGTAGCAAAGCTTTCTCAATCTCTAAAGTAGAACCCTTTTGGAGAAGAGAGATGAAGTAGTCCATGAATTGAGCTTCACATGGGATTGTGATTGGTCCATCACTTGGGAGTCCAAACTCTTCTTCTGCCATTCTTAAGAGTTCCCTAAAGATATAATTGTTGAGGTAAGAAATGGGGAAAGAGTATCTCTTTTGATCGACGGTGTAAATCACAACACGCCCTTTTTCTGCTACTTAGGATGATGATGAAGATGAAGATGAACATGCACTACTTTCTGGCAAGGTTATATGTTTCCTTCCAAGGGCAGCTCTTCTTTGCCACTTTTTGGCCATTCTGATTAGTTTTCTTGAGCTGATCATGACTGATTTCTTGATCTAAAGAAAAAAGTGAAGGAGATTGGAGCTTTGTGAAATCAATTGACTTTGTTGCCTTGATGAGTTGATGAAGTGAATGAGAGATATGAAGTATATACACACACACACATATATATATAGCTATAACTAGGCCCAAATAAAATGTACTAAATAATAAATGAATGACATGGTGTAGGACTAGTTGGAAACAAGAGCAAGTGAAATATATATATATATATATATATATATATAATTATGGAGGAAGTAAGGTATAAAGAATATATGTGATGAGTGAATTTATGAAATTTGGTCAAGAAAACATGATAAACACCCTCGCTTATGGCTGAAGTTTCATAAGTTTAAGATATAATAGATATAAAAAGTATATTAAGATATTAAAAAAAAAATTATGAAAACTGGGTACAAAACCGTGGCAAAGAAAAGCCGCCCTTGGAAATATATATATAGCAAAATAACACCCGTCAAGAATAGAAATGTCATCTACATAGCAAAATAAACCGCATAACACCCGATACTTCACGATTTGATTCAAAGTCAAATTGCAGGCGTAAAAAGTGGAGCACAGAACTCTACTTATTCCAATCATGAATTCCCACTCTCCCACTACCAAAGACCGTTTCCCATAACGGCAACATCGGAAAAGCCCACGCGCGGGGCAAACACGATCCCATGGTCTCTTCCACTTTCTTCCCCTAAGAAGGCTATAAAAGGAAGGAAAGAGACAAAAGGTAGGACATTCAATCCCAGATATCCTATATCGTTGCTAATTCAATACCAAACTGACTTGATCGTTGAGAGTTCATGGGGATCCACGTCCCCACCGAACTTCCTCTATTTTGCAGGTTACCTATACTTAGAGCTGTTAACGAGCCGAACTGTTCGCAAACAAAGCTCGTTTTAGATTGTTTATACTCGGTTCGAGCTCGTTTATTTATTAAACAAACAAACACCGAACAAAATTTTAAGCTCGATTATATTTCAAGCTTATTCAAACATTGTTCGCGAACATACGGAGCGTTCGCGAACAAATTATAAATATTTATATATATTATTAAAAATAATATTTAATATTTAAATTATATATATATTTTAATTTTTTTTCTAATTTCTAGAGATGATTCAACTTCTTCCAATATTCTTCAAAATGCTAAAGTAATTTATTTATCTTGTAACCATAAAAAGACTTTTGAGTTCTAACTCAATCAACTTTCTTTCTATACAAACCCTAAAAAGTTAATCCTTCTCTTTCCTTTACTTTCTCAAACTCCAGATTCAACTGAAAAAATAAGTTTAAAGGTAAATATATTATTTTTTTATTATATTTATTTTCTTTTATTAAGATAATTAGATTATATTTGTTTGATATTTTAAATTTTAAAAATTATATTATTCTTCATAGCTATCAGATTTTATTTGAATTGTTTTATATATATATTGATACAGTTGAAATGATTTTATGTGCATTTGATTGAGTGTGTAATCTTCATGAAATTTGTTTTTTTCTTCTCATTTAATTTGTATATATAAAAATATTTTTTATATTATTAACATTTTTTTTTGCATACAGATGATGATGAATTATTTTTTGAAGAAATTGTTTTATCTTAGTTTGAAAACAGGTTTGTTCTTTGTTTTTTTATTCTCATTTAATTTGTATATATAAAAATAATGATTAATATATTTAAAAATATTCTTTATATATTTAACATTTTTTTTGCAGACAGAGAATGATGAACTATCATTTCAAGAAATTCTTTTATCTTAGTTTGAAATTTAATCATTTTAATTATTATATTTAGATTTACTCTTTAAAAGAATCTTTTATTATTATTATTAAATAGTTAAATATTTAAATTTTAATTTTTTATTTTATAATTTTGAAATTTTGAAAAAAAATTAATATTTAAATTCAAATTTAAATTTTAAAATTTTTTAAAATTAATCGAGCCAACCCGAGCTCGAACTCGAACAAAAAAAATTAATCAAACAAATTCGAACAGTTTTTTCTGTTCGAAATGTTTAACGAGCGAACTCAAACAGGCTCGAATAATAAACAAACAAACTCTATTTATCCGATGTTCGGTTCGACTCGGCTCGTTAACAGCTTTACCTATACTTCGGGATTCTCAAGGATTTCTGGAGTCACATTTACTTTTTTACCCTCAAAGCACCCAAACCAATATTTGACGAATCAGTTTGGTTCCGTTACCGGGAACGAAAATCTTTTTCTCCCTATTTCGAACATTCTCCCAAAGATCTCAGTCCCGACAATCGGGGAATCACGAAAATCATCCTGACACGACGCTCCCCACGTCTCTCCACGAGACTCACCGAGCAACCCATTCGTTTGCACCGGCTAACCCTCAGCGACGGTCCGTTTTAGAGCGTCTGGGACCCAATGGGTCTCCCCACTGGGTAGCCGACCTCCGCGATCAGCTGAGCGAAAGGCGAGCCACAGACGACGGACATGCAAAAGAATTGGAAGAGCTACAAAGGACAGTTGAAAAACTTCAAAAGGAGCGAGACCTCGCAGAGCAGTGGAAACAACTCCATGCGGAGTACGTTAGAGAGGGCCTAACCCCTCTGACGCTCCCTAATGGAGAGAGAGTCCGCTTGGATGCTCCGCCGCCAAGATCCCGCACCGTGGTCAGCAAGCAGACCACGGCGACCAAAAAGACCGAGAAGCGTGGAGCACAAGCAGGCAGAAAGTAGCACCCGACGGCCAGCGAAGTGGGAGAAAGCCACCATACTTCTAAGCCCACTTCAAAGCTAGCCGAGAGAAAGCGGTACGTCCAGCGTAGCCTTGAGAAGGCCAAGAGATCGACAAAAATCCAAAAGACAAGATCAATCGGGCTAGGCCCGTTCACCAAATGGATTCAGAATATAACACCTGGCCCGTTTCTCCAACTACCGAAGTTCGTCCTTTACTCCAGACAAATGCGGCCCCACGAGCACATATGTCGTTACCAAACGGCCATGAGCCTAGTCACGAACGATGAGGCAGTATTATGCAAGGCGTTCCCGAGCACCCTGTCAGACAAGGCACTAACATGGTTCACTTCTCTAAAGTCAGGTAAGATAGATTCCTGGCTCACCTTAGAGAAACTCTTTCTAGATAAATTCAGCACGGCGGGAACGATTCCCAAAACGAGGGGGGACCTGGCGAACATCAAACAACGAGATGACGAGTCTCTACTGTCGTTCCTAGAGTGATTCAAAAAGACCTATGACGAGATAGAGGTGATCAGCCAAGATACAGTCATCACCTGCTTTGAAGGAGGTTTTCGCTCCAGAATGCTTTATATAGAACTCCAATTGAGGAGACCAGAAACCATAGGCGAGATGTTCAATGTCGCTCTGAAGGTCGCATTGGCTGAAAGCAGTACGTTAGATCTAGCTGGGACAAAAGATAAACAGCTCGAGTTTTGAAAAAACCCCTCAAGCTTCATAGAGAGATAGGAGAAAAGCCGATTTAAGAAGCCCGAGACATTTACACCCTTAAACATCTCGAAGAAAAGCCTCGTGGCAGTGATAAAGGAGAAATACGGAGTTCAGGACCCCGCTCCGATGAGATCTCAGTCCTATCCCGCCAGATATAAATCTATGTTCTGTGGGTTTCACCGTGATTACGGACATACCACGGAGGACTGTTTCCAACTAAAAAGGGCCATAGAGCGCCTCATCAGAGAAGGATGCTTGAAGGAGTATGTCACCGACGTACAACAACAAAAAGATAAGGGGGAAAGAGTAATCAATATGATCAACCCCGATGTCGCTTCGATCAAGAAAATAAAAAAGAGGATTTATAACCTCACAAAATTGTATCTCGTCCCTGAATACGAGTTTGTACAACGTGAGGTTATCTCCTTTTCAAACCAGGAGCTAGAGCATAACGAAGAAGCGAGAATCACACCCATTGTTCTCGAGGCGCGAATGAAAAAGGATGACATTGACAAGTGCACAGTAAGGAGAATTCTGATTGATATGGGAGCCGCGAAGAACATAATGTATCTCCAACGTTTCAAGGAAATGGGCTTAAAAGATGCCGACCTCAAGGCCAGCGGAATGGTCTTTGAAGGATTCTCCACCCACAAGGTGTCGGTCAAGGAACTATGTGAGTGCAAGTAACTCTCGGAGAGGGAGAACGACAGCGGACCGAGGAGGTCAAGTTTTACGTGGTGGACCTGGACTCACTGTACAACGCGATACTGGGTACCCCCTTTCATGCAGCATTCAACCTCGTGATATCCACCTCTCACCAGCAAGTGAAATTTAACACTTCGCAGGGCGTGGGCTTCGTTAGAAGTAGCCCTCGGAGCCTTCTGGGGCAGATCATGAAAATCAAAAGGAAAAGAGAGAGGTTAGACGATGCTACAACCATCAACCCAGTAGTCGCCCATAATGACCAAAGAATACAAAAAATCCTCGAAAAATAGATTTATGACCTGGTCGTCGGTGCATCTGGGGCCGGATAGCTCGATGAAGAAATCATCAACCCCAAGTACCCTCAGCATCCCATCAAAGTCGGCAGAGAGATACCCAGTGCCCTCAGACATAAAATCATCGACTTCCTTAAAACTCACCAAGACAGCTTCACCTGGTGTACGGAGGATATGCCCGACATAGACACTTCAGTGGCAGAGCACACACTTAGCATAAATGCCAAATGCACGCCAGTAAGACAAAAGCCCAAACAATTCGGGGAGGAGAAAATGCAGGCCATGAAAGAGGATGTAGAAAAATTGCTAAAGGCGGGTTTCATCCACGATGTCAAATATCCCATGTGGTTAGCAAACCTGGTAATGGTTAAGAAAGCAAACGGGAAGTGGAGGATGTGCGTCGACTACACCGATCTCAACAAAGCCTGTCCCAAAGATTGCTATCCGTTACCTCAGATCGATGCTCTCGTCGACTCCACTTCGGGGTACGAGCTCTTGAGCTTCATGGACGCTTTCTCAAGCTACCACCAGATCAAAATGAGACCAAGTGACCAACTCCACACTTCGTTCCGAGCTGTAGGAGCTATATACTGTTATAATATCATGCCGTTTGGTCTTAAAAATGCAGGAGCCACATATCAACGGATGATGAACCACATCCTTCGATGCCAAATGGGAAGGAATGTGGAGGCTTATGTAGATGATATGGTGATCAAAACGAAGTGCGGAGCATCACACCTGGATGACCTGGAAGAAACTTTCTCAAACTTGGCAGAGTTCAACCTCAAATTGAACCCTACGAAGTGTGCATTCGGGGTCAAATCCGGGAAATTTCTTGGATTCATGACACCGGAGCGAGGAATCGAAGCAAACCCGGAATAGTTGGCGACTATAGCCCTACTTACCGAACCACGATGCGTAAAGGACTGATGCGTTCCGATTGGTATGCTAAAAGATAGGCTTTATTTACCTATGTCGATTATGAGTATATAAGGACTGAGTCTTACTAACTGTCACTTAGCATTCAATTATTGTCACTTAATCAATCAGAACCTAAGGCAGAGTACCTATCGTGTAGCTAGTCTGTTGGAAAGTATCTACGATTTTATTAAGTTAAATATCGTACTCCCAGGGAAGTGGTAACGGCTTAGTAGTAACTAGCCTTTTATTCTAACTCTTATCTTATGATCCAGTTATGCAATCTTCATCAATAACTTTGATGAGAGGGTGATCCATTCTCCACTAGGTTTAAGTCTAATTAATCCCAAAAGTGTTTTATAGATGAGGTCCTGATTCTATGTTATATTATTCCTATATGTTGATTGACCTATATTCGAGTATTTTAGACATGTCTTGGCCTGAATTGCAACTATGTTCTGTGTCTAAAGGCGTACCACATCCGAGGTCTCTAATAAACCACCCTACCTTAATGACGGCCCTACTCACGGTTCGGGCTAAAGGCATCCATGAAAGCCCTATGTCACTTCGGGGATCATGCCGCTCGCCGTAGCCGCCTGTATAATTGGACTTAGCTCGGCCCCTACCTAGACTACTCTAACAAACAGGGTGTTCAGCAGGTTATTTTATCTAGTATGGCAGACACCAATACTAATTAATGCCTGTTAAACTAAATAGGTTATGATTAGACCGTGGTTAGGAATTGTCTATAACCCTAACTTTACTTTAAAAGAGCACATTAGACATGCAGACATAGTGAATATTAAGCAGGTGGCAATTTCCGGAAAAACATAACAACGTCAACATATAAAACAAATATTCATAAAAATCATAATCTGGTATTCAAACTGTTATTTGGACGAACACAATAACAACATATAAGAGAGGGACATGGGGACTGATGCCATAAAGAAATCACCCTTTAAGTAGTCTCGCCGATGGAGCGTAGTGCTGACTCTTCGAACGCCTAGAGCCCTCTTAGGATCTCCTAACGAAATCCCAGGTATTCTATGAATACCAGAAACGAACCTATCTATCGAACCCTAGCACCTGAGACTAATTCTCAGATACTAAGAAAAATGAAAAATAAAAAAGGAAAGAAAGAAAACTTCTAAAGAAATCCGAGTCTCCGAGTGAGTTGTGTACTAGAGAATTGTACACTGGAAACCACTGAATAACTCAGATCGAGTGGAGAGGAATGATTTCAACTGCTGGAGGCCTAGGGTATTTATAGCTGCTTCCCAGGGTGAGTTTTCATCAAAAATTCGATGTGGGACTTGATTTGGGGGTTCCGAACGCCCGTCCTGGTCTGTTGACCAAGTCGGGATGCCCGTCCTGAGTCCTGGACGCCCGTCCCGGTGCTTTGACTGGGTCGGGACGCCCGTCCTGAGCCTTTGACCAAGTCAGCATTTCCAAAAATTGCGTTTTTGCCCCAAAATTTGCTGTTTTAGTCTACTTTTCACCTGACACTTCCAAAATCATAAAAACTGTGAAATTAAGTAAATAATAAACAATTAAGATCAATTTACCCTCAATTTCACCCTAGATCATATATAAAAATATGCTAAAAAGGTGATACGATTTTCGCGTATCACATAACCCCACACTTAGCTTTTTGCTTGTCCTCAAGCAATGTCTACCTGAAGTTAGTGATTCTAAATCATAATGCAGTCACTTAAATTCCTAGTCATGTTTTTATTCCAAAAATTTATTCAGACAATTCTTAACACATGTCTGACTGGTCAGGTTGCTTTGACAAGGTCTCAAATGTCTCTAGCAGATTGTTATAGTCAAGCAGAAAACAACTCAACAGCTAGGTTGAACTCCTTTCTTAGTCACAAGGTCTTCCTGATGTGTAGTGTGTGTACTAGTCTAGACCAGATAGTCAACACAATATACTCTCGTCTTAACTATCACCAGATAATATCTCGACCCTGTTGCTAGATATAATAACAAAAGACAACTTTCTGAGTTCTGAGCCTTGGTGATCAGATTTTTAATGATTTAGCATTTATGGATTCTCTTTATAGATGTAGGGTATTTTGATTCTGCTTAGAACACGTCAACTTCAACTACCCATGTAGCGAGTCTCACTCCGATGACTCCCAGATCTACACGACCTTAGGGCATCAGACTTTAAGTTCCCCGAAGGAGTGGTGCTCGAGTAGCGAAGGCCGCTGGCAAACTACCCTTATTTAATTAACTTTCTTTAATTTATTTTCACTTTTAGCTCAGAGTCTCATCTAGTCATTCTAATTGTCAAAACATCCACAACTGGTCTAATTTTATCTAGTTCAGTCTTGAAAAGGTAATTGGCTGAGGTCTCTAATCCAGACAAAGTTGTGCTCAGTTATCAGGAATTCCCTATTCCTAATCAATTAGTCCATGATAGCTATCACATTGCCTCCTACTAACCATAACATTCTACCTACATATCATAGACATAAGCAATGTTTAACCAATCATACTGCATTTAGAAGTCTGAAAGAATGAAAAATTTTGAAATTTTTTTGGAAGGGTGCGAAAATATTGGGAAAACAAGCAAAATCATGCAAAAAATTTCTCACTTCACTTCAGTGCACAGTGCACTGCTAGCCCACGCTTAAATCTGACACTGTCCTCAGTGTTCATGCATAGCTAAACTACCCCACACTTATTTGAAAACAAGAAACAAAATAGAAAAGATTCTTACCCCACACTTATTCGAAGGACTATGGGTAAGAAGGGAAAAGAAGGAAATAACAGAAATAACAAGAAAACATAGAGAAAACAATGTTGTTATGCCATATCAATCAATGTTACACAGAGATTCATAATTCATATAGCCCAGACATGATCACACATAGAATGAAAACAACAATAGAAAAAAGGAAAGAAAAACTAAGAACCCGGCTCGCCGTCATTAGGTGAACCGAAGGCTACCGGAAAGTCTACCGAAAAGTCTGCCGAAAAGTGGACCTCGGAGTTCTCCACCAGGTGGGAGGTATGCTGATGAATCTCATCGATCCTGCTGGTGTTCATAGCAACTCTATCTTCTATCAACGTCAGCCGTCTCTCGATCCTATCCATATCTCGGCTGTATCGGGCTGAGAGTTCTCCCAATCCGTGCGCCATGTGTCGTTCGAAGGCAGTACGTGGAACAAACGTCTCGGACGGAGGTATGTGTGCTGGGGCTACTCCTGGTGCCGAGGCCTGTGCTGGTTGCTCCGTTTGGATGGAGTAGCGCCCATTTGCATCTCGTATGACCATTCCCATGTTCCGTAAGATAGTGAGGTCCGTAGGAATGGTGGTCGGGGTGATCTGGGTCAGCTCCGAGCCCTCGATGTCCAACTCCAGGCAGTGGGCTATCCTGGTGATGAATGGTCCGAGTCCCAGACACTATTTCCGAGTGTCCGTAGCGAATCTCCGCATGATGACTGTGATAAGTCGAGCCATCTCCACTGTGGATCCCATGTGCATGTTGGCCAAGAGGAATGTCTCCATTTGGGTGACATTCCCGGGGGCCGTCCGTCGTCCTGACAAAGTATGTGCAATGATAGTATGCAAGTATCGAAGGGTAGGATAGATACATGTGGCTTTCGCAAAGCCATGCTGGTATGGGACACCCGTCATACAGATCTGAGCCCAAGCAGTGGAGACGTCTGCAGACGTGAAGTCTCGAACTACCGTGGTGTAGGCGGGCGTATCCAGCGCGTCTCTCTGCCAGATACCCAAGGCAATGCCAAACTCGGCCATGCTCATCGATCGATCTATTCCGCCTAAGCGGAATGTAATCTGCTCCTGATGGTATGTAAATGACGCGTAGAACTCACATACCAGCTCTAGGTATGTCGGCTCGGTGACGATGAATACTCGACTGTAGGGTAGCACGTCGAGCATGCGTCTGACTTCCTGTTCCACCTCTAGCGTCTGTACTGCAACCCAGTATGGTGCGTCCGATGTATCCGTGACATCTTTCCTGGTATGCTGGGCTGGAGTGAAACAACATAAAAGGATGTGCCACTGAAGTGATGGTCATGATGGATGTGCTACAGGTGCGTTTGGGAGCCATTTGGGTTGAGAGCGTTTGAGAGGTTTTGAGAATCTAGGCAGGAAGGAAGATTCGAATTCGAATTCTGGAGGTGAATTTGAATTCGGGAGGATGGATTTTGGTTAGGGAATGATTTTGAATTTTTGGTGGGAAATTCGAATTTTGGAGGGAAATTCAAATTTGGAAGGAAATTTAAAATTCAAATTTTGGAGGGAAATTTGATTTTTTGAACTTTGGGAAGTTTGCCAAAAATTTGTAGAGAGAAGATAGAGAGAATTATTTGAGAGAGGTAAATTTTTGGAAGTTGATTTGAGGGGAAATGAAAAAAATGGATTATTTGTTGGTGGGGCGGCCTTCGGGACGCCCGTCCCGGAGGCAGGACTCCCGTCCCGCTGGACGCCCGTCCCGGGTTGCTTAGGGACGCGTGCCAATTCCGAAAAAAAAATTTCCTTCGTAATTCCCTGCAAATCTCGAGATACCAAAAATAATCATAATTTTTAACAAGTCTTCATGTTTATCCAATCAAATTCAGAAGCTGTTAAAAACTCTATGCAAAAATTCCTCAATCTTTTTCGAAAATCATGACTACCCTAATGTTATCCTAACTTAAATTCAGCAAGAATTTCAGAAAAACAAAAACTGAGTTTGTACAATTTAATTAGTGAGAAATAAACTGCGTTTGCAAAACTTTTGTTTTTCATAGAAATTTGAAAATTAAATGCCTGAAGAAAATTGTTGAATATAAAAGACCCTTTAAAACGTTTGAAAAATAGGGGTCAATTATTCAGGTTTAGTTCAAACAATTTATTTGCTGAGAATAAAAGTAAAAGAATCTTCCCTTTTTCACCGACCCTTATCTCTGATCTCATGTAGCTTTGTCTGAATGTTTCGCATCTCTTGTAGTTCTGCTCGTATGTTTCGCATCTCCTCCTGCTGGTTCCTTTGTTCCTTTAAGATTTCCATCACCTCTCGGAGTATTTGCACATTTTGGCGTTCTATTGTGGTTCTGAGTTGGGTTATTCCAGAACTTAAGGTTAGAACAGCCTGATATGACCGTCTTAGTCCGCCCGATATTGTGTGAGTCATAGCGCTTATCCTGTGAGATATATCATAGCGCTTATCGAGTATTTTAGACATGTCTTGGCCTGGATTGCAACTATGTTCTGTGTCTAAAGGCGTACCACATCCGAGGTCTCTAATAAACCGCCCTACCTTAATGACGGCCCTACACACGGTTCGGGCTAAAGGCATCCATGAAAGCCCTATGTCACTTCGGGAATCATGCCGCTCGCCCTAGCCGCCGGCATAATCGGACTCAGCTCGGCCCCTACCTAGACTACTCTAACAAACAGGGTGTTCAGCAGATGATTTTATCTAGCATGGCAGACACCAATACTAATTGATGCCTGTTAAACTAAACAGGTTATGATTAGACAAGGTTAGGAATTGTCTATAACCCTAACTTTAGTTTAAAAGAGCACATTAGACATGCAGACATAGTGAATATTAAGCAGGTGGCTATTTCCGGAAAAACATAACAACGTCAACATATAAAACAAATATTCATAAAAATCGTAATATCGTATTCATAATCAATTTTTGGAACAACACAATAACAACGTATAAGAGAGGGACATGGGGACTGATGCCATAAAGAAATTACCCTTTACGTAGTCTCGCCGATGGAGCGTACTGCTGTATATGTCGTATTGCTTGCCCCGACTCTGCTCGCCAGAACCTTCGGAGGACGCTTCCTCAGCCTAGTAACTGGGCTTTACCTTAATACCCAGCTTAAGCCCAGCCTTGTGGACTGACTCTTCGAACGCCTAGAGCCCTCTTAGGATCTCCTAACGAAATCCCGGGTATTCTATGAATACCAGAAACGAACCTATCTATCGAACCCTAGGATCTGAGACTAATTCTCACATACTAAGAAAAACGAAAAACAAAAAAGGAAAGAAAGAAAACTTCTACTGAAATCCGAGACTCCGAGTGAGTTGTGTACTAGAGAATTGTACACTGGAAACCACTGAATGACTCAGATCGAGTGGAGAGGAATGATTTCAACTGTTGGAGGCCTGGGGTATTTATAGTAGCATCCCGGGGTGATTTTTCATCAAAAATTCGATGTGGGACTTGATCTGGGGGTTCGGGACGCCCATCCCGGTGCTTTGACTGGGTCAGGACGCCCGTCCCTGATTCGGGACGCCCGTCCTGAGCCTTTGACCAAGTGAGCATTTCCAAAAATTGCGTTTTTGCCCCAAAATTTGCTGTTTTCGTCTACTTTTCACTTGACACTTCCAAAATCATAAAAACTGTGAAATTAAGTAAATAATAAACAATTAAGATCAATTTACCCTCAATTTCACCCTAGATCATATATAAAAACATGCTAAAAAGGTGATACAATTTTCACGTATCAAGGACGTTCAACGCCTAAATGGATGTATCGCAGCCCTCGGCCGTTTTGTCTCGAAGTCAGCAGAAAAGTGTGTCCCATTTTTCAAGATGCTGAAGGACTCAAAGAATGGGTTCGAATGGACTCTGGAGTGCAGCAAAGCGTGGAAAGACCTCAGAGTTCACCTTTTTCAGCTACCTCTGTTGCGATCACCAAACACGGGAGAAACATTATTTTTGTACCTCTCGTTTTCAGATTCAGTGATAGCCTCGGTGTTGATAAAAGAGGAAGGATCAAAATAATACCTCGTGTACTTCGTAAGCAAAGCCTTGAACAACGCCGAATCTAGGTATTCAAACATAGAGAAGCTGGCATATACTTTGGTAATATCATCTCGGAAGCTTAGACCCTACTTCGAATCCCATCCGATCGTCGTTTTCACCGACACCCCACTAAGGTAGGTTTTTCATAAATTAGATCAGGCAGGGAGACTGCTCCGGTGGTCTATTGAGCTATGTGGACAAGACATCGCTTTTAAACCTCGAACCGCCATTAAAGCCCAAGTCCTGGCCGACTTCCTCACAGAAGGATCATTCACAGAGGTCAAGGGAAGCCAGCAGACGACGGGCCCTTGGGAATTATGGGTGGATGGAGCAGTCAATGCTAGCAGAGTAGGCGTTGGGGTAATTATGATCTCCCAAAACAGGCAATACACTGAAATGCGAGCTGTGAAGCTCAACGCTATTCTATCAAACAATCAAGCAGAATACGAAGCACTGCTCTTGGGAATGGAGTGGGCTCACTCCGCAAATATAACGGCCCTTAAAGTTTTCAGTGACTCACAGCTCGTCGTAAACTAAGTCCAAGGCACATACGCCGTACACTCAGAGAATCTCCAGCCTTATGCTGAAAAGGCCAGACAGTGGAAGGATAAGTTCAATCCTTTTAGCCTGTCCATGGTTAGCCTGAAGGATAACAAATTTGCAGACTGGTTGGCAAAGATAGCCTCGGGTGAGACTCCCAACGAGGAGGGCGTCCCGGTAGAAACAAGGATGAGCTCCACAGAGCCGTGTCTGATCCAACTCATACAACGTGCATCAAAAGACTGGGTGGATGAAATGACAAAGTTTATCCAGCAAGGAACACTACCAAACGATGTAATCCGCGCGCGGCAGATAAAGCGACAGTCCGCCAGGTAGGCGATCTATGGTGATATCCTGTACCGACGATCTTTCTCTAGACCTTTACTCCGCTGCATCCCGCCATACCAAGCGGACGACTTGCTCGCCGAGATGCACGAGGGGGTATGTGGAGGACACCCAGGGGCCCGAGCTCTGGCAGAGAAAAAATAATTAATCAAGGGTACTACTAGCCAACGTTATGGGATGACGCCAGGCGATATGTTAAAAATTGCAACACCTGCCAAATCTTCGGGAACATACCATAGTTACCATCCATAAAACAAACCCCAGTCATAGCAACATGGCCATTCGACATGTGGGGCATGGACTTAATGGGAAAATTTCCAAAAACACGGAATGGTTACGAGTATCTAGTGGTGGCAGTTGACTACTTTTCAAAATGAATCAAAGCTAAAGCCTTAAGGTATCCCACAGAGGAAAATGTCACGAAATTCTTCCGCAAAAATGTCTTATGCCAGTTTGGAGTCCCCAAGGCGGTGGTTACAGACCACGAAGTCCAATTTTTGGTCAAGTTCACCTCAGAATGCCACCGATTACACATCAAACATTGGAAGTCCTCAGTCGCACATCCGCAGGGAAATGGCCAAGTAGAGGCCGTGAACAAATTGGTATTACGGGCTCTACGGAAAAACCTAGAAGGGATATCCAACAAATGGGCTGACGAGCTGCACCCCACCCTATGGACAGTCCGTACTTCGACTAGAGGCCCTACTAGTGAAACAGCGTTCGCACTAGTATACGGCTCAGAGGCTATTGTGCCAGCCCAAGTCGTGATACCTACGGCAAGAGTGGCGATGTACAGCGAGGCGAACAGCAGAAGAAAAAGAAATATGGATCTCAACCTATTAGAGGAGCGAAGAATCGCCAGCCGCCTGAAGTCCTAGTCAAGGAAAGAACGAAACTGACTCATGATAAAAAGATATCCAAAAGACCAATCAGAATCGGAGACTGGGTACTTCAGAAAATCGAAGGGACAATAAGGCATATCCAGGCAAACAAATTAACCCCAAACTGGGAAGGTCTGTACCTCGTCAAGGGCGAAGTAAGGCCTGGCACGTATCGCCTCATGAATAAAGATGGCATCCTCCTGCCGAATCCATGGCACGCGGACCATTTGAAGAAATATTACGCATAAGTAAAATCCGTGACACGTTCTTTTTTAGTACCAAGGTAGCCTTGGGATGTTTTCTTTTATTTCCAAATACCGAGCTAAGCCTTGGAAAGTATCTATTCCATCCTTCTTGCAATGTAGAAATAAAAGTACCGAGCTACAGCTCGGGAATATTTTGAATTACCACTAGTGAAAACTGTGGTTAAACGAAGTACCGAGCTACGGATCGGGGAGATTTTAAATTACCACTACTGAAAATTGTGGTTAATTGAAGTACCGGGTTACGGCTCGGGAAGAATTCTAAAATTACCACTAGTGAAAACTGTGGTTAAATGAAGTACCGGGTTACGGCTCGGGAAGAATTCTAAAATTACCACTAGTGAAAACTGTGGTTAAATGAAGTACCAGGTTACGGCTCGGGAGGAATTCTAAAATTACCATAAGTGAAAGCTATGGTTGAATTAAACGAAGTACCGAGCTACGGCTCGGGGAGATTCTAAAATTACCATAAGTGAAAGCTATGGTTGAGTTAAACGAAGTACCGAGCTATGGATCGGGGAAATTTAAAAAAAGCTATGGTTGAATTAAACGAAGTGCCAGGTTACGGCTCGGGAAGAATTTTGGAAATCATAAACAAAAACGATGGTTATCCCGAACTACGACTTGGAATATTTTACGATTGAGGGACCAAGATCACGGATCAAACGAAGTACCGAACTATGGCTATCCCGAACTACGACTTGGAATATTTTACGTACCAAGTTATGACTTAGAATATTTCACAAAAAAAAATAAATTTTCATTAAACAAAACGAATCTTTTATTAAACAAAGGGAAGATACAGCGTTCTGTTTACAAAAAAGAAGAGAAAAAACTAAGGAGCCTAGTCAGAGCCATCCAGCATGTCCCAGAAAGTCGGAATGGAAGGTTGGGGAGGTTCCCAAAATGGTTTTCCTCTCTTCTCATCACGTTTTTGAAGTGCCTCCATCTCTTCGGAAGTGAAGGGAACGAAGTCTGCACCTTGTTTGCAAACCTCGTTGTCGAAGTTCGACTAGTAGGCTCGCACCAGAACGCTCTTGTCTTCGAAGTGAGGATGGAGCTGGCGGATAATATGAACACAACCAATGTCCAAAAAAGAGCCGGCCTCGCATCCTACCTCCTCGTGATATTCAGCCGAGCTCCTGAAGTCGTCGATGATGTTCTTCTTAAAGACGTTTGACTTACAGTGCTTGAGCTCCTCCTGAATGGAAATCTGACTTGCGACGGCTTCATCCCGGGCTGTGTTCAACTCAACATTCGCAGCCCGCAACTCCGCCATCCCCTCCTCAGCCTTAAGTAGCTGCTCCTTCAAATCAGAAACCTCGCTAGTCAGCCGCAACTTTTCAGACTCAGCCCATTCCAAGCGAGTGGCCCGATCTTTCACTTTGGATTCCAAGGCTGCCAAGCATGGCTCGTTAATCACCTGCCACTCCGCATCAGCTGCTGCCCTTTCCGTTTCCTCCGAAGAGCAGGATCGGGAGATATAAAGAAGAAGGGAGGAAACCTAAAAAAAAAAAGAGAGAAAGATCAGAGGTAAAAAAAGGACGTGCTAATGGAAACATTCCCTTACTCGGGCTAAGAGAGCACCAGCCCTATTGGTTGCCTCGTCAACCCCCAGCTCGCCCATACCGGCTAGGGACTCAATGTCGCCAGCTCGGTCCAAGATGCCTCGCCCAAGAAACGCAGCCGCATAACGGTTGGTGAAACGAAGGTTGTGGAGAGGAGTCCTATTTGAAATCTCAGAGGCCAACTCCCGCAGGGCCCCCTCTTCTTCGGGCATCACGAACCCTGGCCTTAGCCACGACGGGCCGGGGTCCCCTCCAACTCCATCCTCGACCCCGGTCGCCGGAGTAGAGGGTATCTCTTCCCGCACCTCCCAATACAGAATATCACTGGGGGTGACTTCGGGAGCTGAAGGACTAGGAATCAACTCCGTCGAAGGGCGCGGGGGTGACGTTCGTTGCCGCTGGCGTGGACGAAGTTGCTCTTCATCCATGATCTGTTCAGCCTCCTCGAGGGGATTGCGAATTAGGGGCCTCCAAGGTCCAACGGGAGCAGACCTGGGGGTCCTCGTTCGTGGCCCCTCTTCTCTTGGACGCCGGGGGGCCCCACCTCGACGTGGAGCCTGACTTGCCGAAGAGGAGTAGGTCAGGACAGTATCCCCTGCGGCACCTTGATCGATCAACCTTAGTGGAAAACGAAGGAGAGAGTACAGGTGCGACTGTCGGACTTTCCTCCCCCCTTCACGTTCTTTCCAAGCTACCCTAAACATGGTGGGCTCTACAAAAAAAAAGAAAAGTATATCAGTAAAGAATATGGAAAAATGAATAGTGATTATACACAAGGTATAACGGTTACCCCGGCCGGGTTGACAACCCTGGGCAGAAGGAGTACACAACTCACACTGCAAGGAGAAGACCCTGTGGGGTGTATGGTCTAATCTGTGTTGGGTTCTTCAGGTTTAAAACCTAACTCTCTCTTCCAACGTTACGGGATGAAGCCGGGCGATATGTTAAAAATTGCAACACCTGCCAAATCTTCGGTAACATACCATAGTTACCATCCATAGAATAAACCCTAGTCATAGCAACATGGCCATTCGACATGTGGGGCATGGACTTAATGGGAAAATTTCTAAAAACACGGAATGGTTACGAGTATCTAGTGGTGGCAGTTGACTACTTTTTCAAATGGATCGAAGCTAAAGCCTTAAGGCATCCCATAGAGGAAAATGTCACGAAATGCTTCCACGAAAATGTCTTATGCCGCTTTGGAGTCCCCAGGGCGGTGGTTACCGACCACAGAGTCCAATTTTGGAAGTCTTCAGTCGCACATCAAATGCCACCGATTACACATCAAATATTGGAAGTCGTCAGTCGCACATCCACAGGGAAACGACCAAGCAGAGGCCGCGAACAAATTGGTATTACTGGCTCTACGAAAAAACCTAGAAGGGATATCCAACAAATGGGCTGACGAGCTGCACCCCACCCTATGAACAGTCCGTACATCGACTAGAGGCCCTACTGGTGAAACAGCGTTCGCACTAGTATATGCTTCAGAGGCTATTGCGCCAGCCGAAGTCGCGATACCTACGGCAAGAGTGGCGATGTACGGCGAGGTGAACAACGGAAAAAAAAATTATGGATCTCGACTAGAAAGAACGAAACAGACTCATGATAAAAAGATATCCAAAAGACCAATCAGAATTGGAGACTGGGTACTTTAGAAAATCGAAAGGACAGCAAGGCATATCCAGGCAAACAAATTAACCCCAAACTGGGAAGGTCTGTACCTCGTCAAGGGCGAAGTAAGGCCTGACACGTATCGCCTCATGAATAAAGATGGCATCCTCATGTCGAATCCATGGCACGCAGACCATTTGAAGAAATATTACGCATAAGTAAAATCCGTGACACGTTCTTTTTCATTACCAAGGCAGCCTTGGGAAGTTTTCTTTTATTTCCAAATACCGAGCTAAGCCTTGGAAAGTATCTATTCCATCCTTCTTGCAATGTAGAAATAAAAGTACCGAGCTATGGCTCGGGAAGATTTTGAATTACCACTAGTGAAAACTGTGGTTAAACGAAGTACCGAGCTACGGCTCGGGGAGATTTTAAATTACCACTAGTGAAAACTGTGGTTAAACAAAGTACCGAGCTACGGCTCGGGGAGATTTTAAATTACCACTAGTGAAAACTGTGGTTAAACGAAGTACCGGGTTACGGCTCGGGAAGAATTCTAAAATTACCACTAGTGAAAACTGTGGTTAAACGAAGTACCGGGTTACGGCTGAGGAGGAATTCTAAAATTACCATAAGTGAAAGCTATGGTCGAATTAAACGAAGTACCGAGCTACGGCTCGAGGAGATTCTAAAATTACCATAAGTGAAAGCTATGGTCGAATTAAACGAAGTACCGAGCTACGGCTCAGGGAGATTTTAAAATTACCATAAGTGAAAGCTATGGTTGAGTTAAACGAAGTAACGAGCTACGGCTCGGGGAAATTTAAAAAAAGCTGTGGTTGAATTAAACGAAGTGCCAGGTTGCGGCTCGGGAAGAATTTTGGAAATTATAAACAAAAATGATGGTTATCCCGAACTACAACTTGGAATATTTTACGATTGAAGGACCACGATCACGGATCAAACGAAGTACTGAACTATGGCTATCCCAAACTACGACTTGGAATATTTTACGTACCAAGTTATGACTTAGAATATTTCACAAAAAAAAAAATTTCATTAAACAAAACGAATCTTCTATTAAACAAAGGGAAGATACAACGTTCTGTTTACAAAAAAGAAGAGGAAAAACTAAGGAGCCGAGTCAGAGCCATCCCAGAAAGTCGGAACGGAAGGTTAGGGAGGTTCCCAGAATAGTTTTCCTCTCTTCTCATCACGTTCTCGGACTGCCTCCATCTCTTCGGCAGTGAAGGGAACGGAGTCTGCACCTTGTCTGCAAACCTCGTTGTCGAAGTTCGACAGGTAAGCTCACACTAGAACGCTCTTGTCTTCGAAGTGAGGATGGAGCTGGCAGATAATATGAACACAACCCTTGTCCAAAAAAGAGTCGGCCTCGCGTCCTACCTCCTCGTGATATTCGGCCGAGCTCCTGAAGTCGTCGATGATGTTCTTCTTAAAGCCGTCTGACTTACAGTGCTTGAGCTCCTCCTGAATGGAAATCTGACTTGCGACAGCTTCATCCCGGGCTGTGTTCAACTCAACATTCGCAGCCCGCAACTCCGCCATCCCCTCCTCAGCCTTAAGCAGCTACTCCTTAAAATCAGAAACCTCGCTGGTCGGCCGCAACTTTTCAGACTCAGCCCATTCCAAGCGAGTGGCCTGATCTTTCACTTCGGATTCCAGGGCTGCCAAGCGTGGCTCGTTAATCGCTCGCCACTCCGCATCAACTACTGCCCTTCTAGTTTCCTCCGAAGAGCGGGATCGGTAGATTTAAAGAAGAAGGGAGGAAACCTAAAAAAAAAAGAGAGAAAGGTCAGAGCAAAAAAAATAAAAAAGGACCTGCTAATGGAAACATTCCCTTACCCGAGCTAAGAGAGCACCGGCCCTATTGGTTGCCTCCTCAACTCCCATCTCGCCAATACCGGCTAGGGACTCAATGTCGGTAGCTTGGTCCAGGATGGCTCCCCCAAGAAACGCAGCCACATAACGGTTGGTGAAACGAAGGTTATCGAGAGGAGGACTCCTGTTTGATCCAGGATGGCTCCCCCAACTCCCACAGGGCCCCCTCTTCTTCGGGAATCACGAACCCTGGCCTTAGCCATGACGGGCCGGGGTCCCCTCCAACTCCATCCACGCCCCTGTTTGCCGGAGTAGAGGGCATCTCTTCCCGCACCTCCGAAGACAGAATATCGTTGGGGGTGCCTTCGGGAGCTGAAGGACTAGGAATCAACTCCGTCGAAGTGCGCGGGGGTGACTTCCGTTGCCGCTGGCGTGGACGAAGTTGCTCTTCATCCACGATCTGTTCAGCCTCCTCGAGGGGATCGCGAATTAGGGGCCTCTGAGATCCAATGGGAGTAGACCTGGGGGTCCTTGTTCGTGGTCCCTCTTCTCTTGGACGCCGGGGGGCCCACCTCGACGTGGAGTCTGACTTGCCTAAGAGGAGTAGGTCAGGACAGTATCCCCTGTGGCACCTCGGTCGATCAACCTCGGTGGAAAGCAAGGGAGAGAGTCCAGGTGCGACTGTCGGGTGTTCCTCCCCCTTTCACGTTCTTTCCAAGCTACTCTGAACATGGTGGGCTCTACAAAAAAAGAAAAAAAAGAAAAGTAAGTATATCAGTAAAGCATATGGAAAAATGAGAAGTGAGAATACACAAAGTATAACGGTTACCCCGACCGGGTTGACAACCCTGGGCAGAAGGAGTACACAACTCGCACGGGAAGGAGAAGACCCCCCGGGGTGTATGGTCCAATCTGCGTTGGGTTCTTCAGGTTTAAAACCTAACTCTCTCTTCCTAGCGTCTAACCCCGCCCCTATACCGCACCACTCCAAGCTCCTCTCACTCAACAAGTCAGTCGAAGAATACACCCGAGACTGATTCTACCGACACTCCCCTAAGTCCCGAGTGATGAGCTCGAGAAAAGACCTCTCGGATGGATCCAGAGAGGAGGGATGGACTGGAGGCAACTGGCTGTCTTCATTAACACAGGGGCGAAAGGGGAAGCCTACTTTAGACTCAACTATTATCCACCTACTTTTAAAGTCTACCTTGTTAGGAGGGGAGTCAAAAAGTTGAACCCTATTCCTACGGGGTCAGAGTGAGAGGGTGTTGTCAAACATACGAAGTGCGGAAAAGAACATCCCCATGATGTTCATGGAAAGTTCAAAGCCTAAGCGGCGACCCAGTCAGATTAAAGAAAAGAGGGTTCGAACAGCGTTGGGGTGAAGTTGCCCAGGCTGTACGCGGGCAAACACGAGGAAATCTTCGAAGGCTGGGTCCATGGGTAATCTAAGTCCCACTTCGAAGTGGGCTAGGGGAAGAGGGATGCGTCTAGTAGACATTTTACCTATTTCAAAAGCTACGGAAAGCCTATATACACTTCGATCTATACCATACCTACGGGCAAGGGACTTAAGTTGGTCGTAGGTAATTTTACTCCGTTAAAAGGGAAAGTCTGCGCCTAAGGTCCCAAGCACCACGGGTCCTGAAGGAGCGGCATCAGGGTCCTCTCTAGTCACCGTGGACGGTACATCACGAGCAGGCAAAGGGTCTCCAAAACCCTCAGCCATCAGCTCGGAAATTTCCTCCCTAGCCACATCTCCGTGTTGATCAGCCATTACCTACCTGCGAACGGAGGTTCAAAACTCAGAACTCCATTCAAGGACTACCCGAAAAAGCATATAATCATATCTAAAACAAGCCCCCGACCATAACAGCCCAGAAGAGAAAAAAGTGAACCAAAACACAGTTTAAGTTCTACACCAATTTAAAGCCACCCCACATGCATAAAAACCCAGAAGACAAGCACACAAAGATATAGGCATTCATCACACACTACTGCTCAGAGCAACAAGAAAGGCCACATTCTTACAGAAATACCAGGCGAAGATAAAAAGGATGATAACTGCGATAGGGGGATAGGGACAGGAAACTACCTACAACAAGAAAGACAAAACACACCTTTCTGATTACCACGGATGTTCGAGATGGAGAATACGAGACTGAACTTGCGACGGGAACAAAGACGAGGAATCTTCAAAAAAGCTTGCAGAGCAGTAATGGCAGAGATAAATTTTGAGAAAGGTCTGATAAAGGGAGAAGGAAATAAAGGATGTGTATAAAGTAGGTTTAAAACGGATATAAAAAAGTTACACTTACAAAGTGCCATGATTATTTCCAAAGACCAACGCCTCGGGTACGCGAAAAGGTGATCTGGTGACTGATAACTTAGCACTCATGACAAAAGTCAGAAGGTGAGGCGACAGCCGTCACCGTCAGAAACCCTAAGATTACCTCGTTCACACGCAACGTCCCACTGCTCGAAACTCGCTAACCGCAGCGGAATTTCGGAAAGATAGCCATCACCATCGAAAATCCTGCTAGTAAAGCCCAGGAGCCCGATAAAGAACCCCGCAACACAATCTATTCAGCGAAATCCACCACAAAGCAGTGTTATACTTCGCTGAGGGCTACTGAAAGGAAAATAACATCCGCCAAGGGTAGAAACGTCATCTACATAGCAGAATAAACCGCATAACACCCGATACTTCGCGATTTGACTCAAAGTCAAATCGCAGGCGTAAAAAGTGGAGCACACAACTCTACTCATTCCAATCGTGGATTCCCACTCTCCCACTACCAAAGACCGTTTCCCATAACGGCAACATCAGAAAATCCCACGAGCGGGGTAAACACGATGCCATGGTCTCTTCCACTTTCTTCCCCTGAGAAGGCTATAAAAGGAAGGAAAGGGACAAAAGGTAGGACATTCAATCCCAGATATCCTAAACCGTTGCTAATTCAATACCAAACTGACTTGATCGTCGGAGAGTTCACGGGGATCCACGTCCCCACCGAACTTCCTTTGTTTTGCAGGTTACCTATACTTCGGGATTCTCAAGGATTTCTTGAGTCACATTTACTTTTTTTACCCTCAAAACACCCAAACTAATTTTTGACCATTCAATATATATTTACTTCATGATATAAAATTTAGACAAAATCTGAGTTGTTTTTAAAGTAAGGTGGGTAGATTATGTCTGAAATTTGAGTGTCCTAATACAAGTAATTACCTACTTTACTTTTAATTCTTCACCTAATCAATACTTTTACCATTTACCAAATCAAACCAATTTTTTTTTTCTTTTTTCCTTTTTTTTTTCATTTTTATGGGTGCCGAAATAAATTAAATTATTAGAATAGAAGGTCAAATTACATTATCGATGCTGACAGAAATTAGATAATAAACTTTTATTGATTTTTATTTATATTATTAGAAATATTAGTAGGTAAAGAATACATTTTTCCATTAAAAAAAAATTAGAGATATTTTTGTCTTCCAATTCAACTAGGTCTTCTTTCTTCATAAAATATATAGTAGTTTTATTGTATTTGTGTATATATATGAATTTAAAAAAAAAAATTATATTGGAAGATACTATATTTAAATGATCACCTGAAAAGATCTTTTCAAAAGAATTAGGATAATCATGGTTGACTACAAAAGGTAGAAACTTCTTTCTAGAAATCCATTAAGTCCATATTTAATTTATTTTATTACCAAGACACATATTATATATATATATATATATATATATATATATATATATATAGTGTACCAATTACATAATTGTTCTTGAAAGAGCTACTTTGTACATGATATTGTTTTATGAATTTGCCATAGTGAAGAATATGTAATTTTAGATATTTAAGTAAAATATGTGATTATAGTTTGACTTTTAATTTAGAATAATTGAAATGTATTCAGAATATTTTGTGTCATAAACAAAAATATTTTAAAGCATAAGTTTTCTTATGTAATTGAAAGACAACCCTGAGGGTTTTATATCTTATTTAATTCAACAAAAATTAGAATAAAAGATGAACAAAAACAATAACAATCTGATGATGAGTAGCTAATGCTTACTCTTATTATTATTTATGAAGATTTGATTACCAATTGTTATCCCACCAAAACTGTGACTGAAGATAGTTTATGACATTCTTGTCAACTTGGAATGCTTTGGTCAGAACATCAACGGAGATGGGAGGATCCGATCCGAAAACCGCGTTTGCAATGGTGATTACACTTGGGTTTTGGCTGCTCAATCCGGCGAATGCAATGGCCGGAGAATGTCCGATGTTGAACTGGAAATGAATTAGACCTTCAGGGAACACAAACACATCTCCTGCATTTAATCTCTTGGTGAAAAGACGGTTCTTTTGGTTATTTGCAAGGTTTGAAGTCACAAATCCAACGTACAAAGTGCCTTCTAAAACTACAAGAACCTCAGTTGCACGAGGGTGGGTATGGGGTGGGTTTAGGCCAAAAGGTGCATAGTCAATTAGAACTAAGGAAACCCCTAACGTGTTGAGACCTGCTAGGTTGTTCACGTTCACAGCTGTCACGGCTGAACCCACCGGATTCGATGTGTTTCCAGGCTTGTTGAGCCCTTGGAAGAAGAAATCTTCAGCTTTCACCATGTTAGGGTTCTTGCATATCTTCCCATTCACAAACACTGCACATATTTATTAAAATACATTTGTTAAAATAAGTGACAGTTTATCTCAATTTAATGAAGTATTAGAGTTTGAGAATTATGCCCTATATGATATATGTATAGTTTGAAGAAGACATACCGGATGCAGCAGAATCATTGACAGCAACACAGAAATCTTGCAGAGGGCTTGGATCGTGTGCAGATGCTAATGCAAAAGCTGATATCAAAATGGCTGTGAAAACTAGGAAACGAATTGCCATCTTTCTTAGCAAATTAGTGTTGGTGATAAAGATAACATGGGACATATGTGTATTTATAATGGGAGCTTTGTGTATATTAAACGGTCTTAAAAATTCAGTCATGAATCCTTCTCCAACCACTACTAAAGACTTTAACTATTATAGGTTTTCTAGTAAGTACTTATTTTCTTTGATCACCTCCTCTTTCATCATGTTATTTGGTATCAACAATCTTTATATATATATATTAAACCTTAATTTAAGGTAATAAAAAAATGTATCGTGAAAGTTTAATATTTGACAGATCTACACCTGAATAAAAATTATACTATATGAATATAATTCAAGTAAATTTAGATTTATGGGAGTCAGTAATGACTTTAGATCCTAGTTTAAAAATTAATAATAATTTGTATATGCTGATGTTTATGACTGATTTGAACATTTTTTTAAAATTGAAAACAAACTTTGAATAGACAATATTTTAGTGTTTAGTACAAATTCATAATCACAAGTTTTATTATTGTACAAGTCTAGGTTAATGGATTTCTTTTTCTCTTTTTATATATATATGTATGATAATCTGGAAGTTGGGCACATCAAATCAAACGACCACGTATGTATTTTACAACGTAGGTAATTTTCATAATCTATAAATTGTTAAGTCAACTAAAAAGATTGCCTAATTACTCACATTGTTACTTTGTCAATTCGGGAGTTTCACTTGGGGAGGCGCTTAGTATATATATATATATTTATTTATTTATATTTTTGATTTAAATTTGTGTGTATATATATATATATATATTAAAAACATAGAGCCTTTTTCTAAAAATAGTAAGGGCTAGTGAAAACTACCTTTTATCCAATGACTAGTGACTAGGTTTTGCTAAACACTCAAAAAAGCAAAATTAAAAAAAGAAAAGAAAAGAAAAACTCAAAATTGATATATATATATTAACAATCTTTATATATATATATATATATATTAAACCTTAATTTAAGGTAATAAAAAAATGCATTGTGAATGTTACACGGAAGTTTAATACTTGACAGATCTACACTTGAAAAAAAAATTATACTATATGAATATAATTCAAATAAATTTATATTTATGAGAGTCACTAATGAGTTTAGATCCTAGTCTAAAAAATAATAATAATTTATTAATCATCTTTACAAACAAAAAGTGTTCAGTCATTTAACAATGGGTAATTATTTAATTAAACTTTTATCATATTATTAATATTTTCAAAATAATAATAATATTGTGTACTGCTTTGAAGATTCAATAGAAACTGTTATATATATATATATACACAAGAAAATTATTGGTTGTTTGCATTCTTCTCTTCTTTCTGTGGTTCCATTTTCTCATCAGTACACATAAAGGATAAAGTTACTATCAAATTTTTATTAGAAAAGCTCTCAATATATCTATATTTTTTTTATAGATAAATTTAAATTTGAGATTTTGTTGATGGAGAACCAACTTCTTCCGACCAACAAAGTGTTGGTTCTATTACTTATATATCAATTATAAGTTTTATAAAATATTAATTAATTAAAATTTAATATTTGTGTGTGTGTATATATATATATATATATATTGCCATCTGTTCTCTACTTTACTACTACTACTAATTTTTTTGTGAGGCAAAACAATTTGGATAAAGTTTTGAAGATATTTGTATTGTATTTCTATATAAAATGGGAACAGCAGCCCAAGTCAGACTGCCAAATTTACAATGTAAAATTGAGTAGTTAGACAATCTCTTTAGTTGATTTAATAACAAATTTCTAGATTATCATACTTGGTCATTTGATGTATAGCTATCCAACTTCCATATATATATATATATATATTTTTTTTTTTTTTGATTTATTTGAATTCAAATTATGTTGCATTTATTTATAAACTTGTATTTTTTTTTTTTTTTTAAATATTTGTACATAAGTGTGGGTGTTTATTATTTGAGCAACTCTTTCTTGACTATAGACTTGTATATTAGTAATTTTTTTATTAAAAAAAATTTATTTTGTTTTTTTATTAAACCCTAAACTAATGTGTATTTAAGATGTGTTTTTGTTCTCAAAATAGTTCATCTGATGTTCGAATAAATCTTCAGAAAACAACACAGATTATACATATGTATATATATATATACACACACACACATATATATATATATATTGAAATGGTATATATCAAATCTATAACGTGCATGCATGGTGGAAATGACGAATGACCTACTTAGAAAACTATATATATACCTACTTAGAAAACTATATATACATATGGTTGAAGTCTTTAGTAGTTGTTGTAGATGTAGGATTTTAACGATGCACAATACGAATTTGATAGACGAAATTAATAAGCAATAAGACAATAAAATAAGAACATCACGATTTACCTAGGTTCACCCCAATTTAGGGCTACGTCCTGTAAAAGGAATTCACTATTATTATGCTTTTTTTTCCTTCGTAATTCGTTACAATTATATCACTATATATAGGCTATCATACGAGTATAAAATATTGGGCCTAAACCCTACATAATACTGGACCTAAACCCTACATAACATTGGGTCTAAATCCTATGGAACCCTGCCCGCTAACCGGGCAACGGGACCTCCGAGGCGGAGTCTTCGCCCCCAAGGTGTCCTCGAAATACTTACCAACTCCAACAGTAGAACCATTCATCACTGAATTCTAAATTGATATTAGCACACAAATCTTCCAATATAAATACACATATTTCCCATATGTTTTCTTCACCAAAGATTCAGTTAATAAGAAATCTTCTCTTTACGTATTAATATATAGTATTAATTAATTTAACATGGCATTTCGTTTCCTAGTTTTCACAGCCATTTTCATATCAGCTTTTGCATTTGCATCTGCACATGATCCAAGTCCCTTGCAAGATTTCTGTGTTGCTGTCAATGATTCTGCTGCATCCGGTATGTCTTCTTCAAACTATACATATATCATATATGGCATAAATCTCAAGCTCTAATACTACGTTAAATTGAGATAAACTGTCACTTATTTTAACAAATGTATTTTAATAAATATGTGCAGTGTTTGTGAATGGGAAGATATGCAAGAACCCTAACATGGTGAAAGCTGAAGATTTCTTCTTCCAAGGGCTCAACAAGCCCGGAAACACATCGAATCCGGTGGGTTCAGCCGTGACAGCTGTGAACGTGAACAACCTAGCAGGTCTCAACACGTTAGGGGTTTCCTTAGTTCGAATTGACTATGCACCTTTCGGCCTAAACCCACCCCATACCCACCCTCGTGCAACTGAGGCCCTCTTCGTCTTGGAAGGAACACTCTTTGTCGGATTCGTTACTTCAAACCTTGCAAACAACCAAAGAAACAGACTTTTTACCAAGACTTTGAATGCAGGAGACGTGTTTGTGTTCCCTGAAGGCCTCATTCATTTCCAGTTCAACATCGGACATTATCCGGCCGTTGCATTAGCCGGATTGAGCAGCCAAAACCCAGGTGTAATCACCATTGCAAACGCCGTTTTCGGATCAGATCCTCCCATCTCCGTTGATGTTCTGACCAAAGCATTCCAAGTGGAGAAAGATATCATAAACTATCTTCAGTCACAATTTTTGGTGGGATAACAATTCGTAATAAAATCTGATGAATCTTTGAAAAGTTTGATATAATAAATCTGTGTGGCACATTTTATTCTGCCCCAACTAAATGTTGTTGCTTATGTCCGTCCATCTTTTATTGTAATATTTCCAGCATCTTGAAATTGTTGTTGAATTGAATAAAATATAAAATCCGTTGAATCCATGTCTTTCCCTATTACATTAATTCTTATAAATGTGTACCTTATTCAAGCCAAGGAAGATTTTACAAAGAATATGGACTTATATAAAAAAAAATAATAATACAGACAAACAATATATAAATGAATAAATAAATCAAGATTTGGATGGGAAATTGGTCCAAATACATACACAAATCTCATTATTATAAATAGTCTCCTAAAATTATCTATTTTACTGATTGAATAAAGTTTTTACACACTATTATATCAGCTAGAGATTTTTCGTAAACACCATGACATTCAACCAAATTAGAAATATATATACATCTTTTATTTTCTTTTTTTATATAAATGGAATTTTATTCAGCAATGCAGTAAAGAGGTTATATCAGTGTCTTCCATGAGAAGAAAATTACAAGAGCGAACTCGTATATGGTACAAAACACCTAACAAATCTTTGTGAAAAATAGTAAAACTAAAGCTAGGAGGATGATGAAACATATTGAAATTTTTCTCATTCGGTAGTCTGTATTTTGCTAGTAAATTTGTAAAAGAGTTTGATTCATGATAGATATGTTTAATTGCGCATTTCTTTAGATTCTTCAGGAGCAATCTACAATTGTATACCATAGTTCTCAAATTAGGTGAGGATGTATCATCATTAATGATCTTCACCAGAACTTGGGAATCAGTCTGAATTTCAAGTAATTGTAGTCGTTGTGATATTGCAATTTCCATTGCATATTTTGAGAGCCAAAATTTCTGCCTGATTACTTGACGAGCAGTAGAAATTTGCTGTGAAACCTGCTAACCATTTACCTGTATGATCTCTAAAAACTCCTCCTGCTCCTCCTTTATTAATGGATGGGGTAAATGATCCATCAATATTAACTATGGCGAAAGGAAGGTTGGGGGGTGCCATTTAATATAGATATATGTAGTGGTTGGCAAGATGTGGCTAAATAACGTGGTAATATTGATGAATTCAGTTGCTAGACTAAGAATGGAATGAAGAGATGACGCAAGAGATGATTCTTTTTTAAATTTTCCTACGATTCCTAGTTTTCCAAATCATCCAGCAAGAGTAGGCAAATAAAGTGTTCCAAGGAATATTAATAAAGAGTGATAATTGCAGTTCGAGGTTAGCTTGGAGCCAATCTTTTAACGGGTGACTTCCTAGCAATAAGTCATTGGTAAGGTTATCTAGATGTGGTTGAAAATAATTTCACACTTCTTTAGCTTGAGAACATTCTCTAAGAATATGATTTGTGGTCCTTCAATTTTTTGACAAATTTGACAATTAGGGTCTATATCTAAGCCTCTATGATGAAGGAGGGAATTTGATTTTATTTTATTATGCCAACAAAGCCATAAGAAGTAATTTATTTTGTTTGGGACTTTAGTTTTCCAAATCCAATTGATGTTAGTGATAGTGTCAGTGGATATGGAGGAATTTTGAGTCAAGGATAAAGCATGATGACAAGAAGAGACAAAGAATACTGTATTTGTAGTAATGCTCCAACATAAGGTATATGAGTGAATTGTATATTGGGGAATGAATGTGTCTTTAATTTTGGTTTGAAAATCTACAAGAATGGGATAAGATAAACTGTGAAGGTTCCATTTATTGTTTGATCTTACTTCTTTTAGAGTAAGAGTAAAATCAATTTTAGTTAAGGGGCCTTCTAAGTAATAGGCAAGAGATTTAGGGAGAGTGGTAATCCAAGGATCAAGCTAAAATCTAATGAGGGAACCATCTCCTATTGTCCATTTAGAAGTGTTTTCCAGCCTAGAAGTAGATTGTTCCAGATAAAGGAGTTTGTTGGCTTTTTTGAAAGGACAATAAAATGATTATAATTAATTGAATTATGTGAGGAATATTGCAGAATAACCTTCCAGATTTAGTTTTCCGTATAAGAATGAAAGCGCCAAGCAAGAGCACTCAGAAGAGCTAAGTTTTGAAGTTTTGCATCTCTAATTTGAAGGCCTCCTAGTTTTTAAGGTAATGTGACAATTTTCCATTTGAGAACATGTATTTTCTTCTTTTCTTTAGAGGAGCCCCAAATAAAATTTCTGATTGTTCTATTAATGATGTTAGTAGTTTGTGAAGGTAAAATATGACATTGCATAATGTGTGTAGAAACTGAAGCTAATACTGATTTTGCAAGAGTGACTCTCCCTGCCATTGTTAGAGTCTTTGATTTCTAATTTTCCAATTTTGCTTTTAAGGTTGAAATAATGGGAGAGAAATCGGTGTGTCTTGGAGTTTTTTGGAGTGAAAAACCAGAGTCCCTAAGGAAGCGGTTATTTTAATGTCTAGTATATTAGTAACAATAGGTTGTGTGGCTTTACGGAAATTATTTGAGAATAAAATTTTTGATTTTTTATAATTTATATGTAAGCCACTATGATGCATGAAATCTTCAAGAACATTTGATATACTTGCGGCATTCTGAGGAGTGGCTTCAGCAAAAAGAAAAACATCATCGGCAAAAAGTGTGTGTGAAATGGAAGGACCATTTGATGTGATTTGAATAGGAGTCCATAATCTTTGAGTGACATTATGAATTAGAATAGATAAAGATTTCATCCCTAAGATGAGAAGATAAGGGGAGAGAGGATCTCCTTACCTCACACCTCTTGATGGTTGAAAGTAATCAGCTGGTTGACATTTTATTAGAATTGTCTGTTCTGAATTTGACAAACATAAGAGAATTATCTTTATGAGTTTCTCAGGAAGATTTATTGAATGCATCATATTTCTAATAAAATGCGATTCAATTTTATTAAAGGCTTTTTCTAAGTCAATTTTGATCGCCATATAAGGTATTTGGGAACTGCACCTTTTTTTTGAAACAATTTAAAGTTTTCTTAACTATAATATAATTATCACTAGCTCTCCGATTAGGTAGGAAACTACTTTGTAATGGATCAATGATATTATTTAAGGTCTCATTCTGTTAACAAGAATTTTTGTAAATATTTTATAGATGCTTAAACTTATGGGTCTAAATTGTTGGATTATTTCTAGATTAGTTTATTTTGGGATAAGACAAACGAATGTTTGATTGATAATTGATGGAATAGATTCTTTAGTGAAGAGCTCAGAAAACAAAGAATGGATAGCAGGAAGTGTGTTTGCTAAGAAATTCTTTTTAAAAAAAAGGGTGAAACCCATCGGGGCTTGGTACTTTATAAGGTTTAAAAGATTTAATTGAAGAAATAATTTCATCCATTGTTATGGGTTCAATAAGTTTACCATGGTCCATTTCAGAAAGGGCTTGTTGATGTATAGAAAATTTTGAAAATAAATTGCCACTTAAAGATTTTGAAGTAGAGCAAGATATGACATAATTTTGGATGTGTTGAAAGAGATGAGTTTTGTCAGTGAACTAATTTTGAAGTGCAAAAATTAGAATTTGAGATCTAAGAAAGTACAATTAAAATAATTTACCGTTTTTAAAATAGCTTTTCTTTTTTTTCCTGTTGTTAATAAACTCCAACGTGTGATTGATTATGCCTCCTTTTTCTGTCAGCTGCCTTCAATGATGACTTCTGCTACTGTCCTGGATATGCTACGTTTTCCTATTTCCTTCCACAAATACATGCAAATCAAATCCATTCATCTCTCTAATTATATATATATATATATTTCTTTTCCCATTATATAATGCCACTATAATTAATTCAGACTATAACAAACACACTCCTGATTATCATTTTTGTGGGTTTTTCTTATGAGTTTTAAGTATGAGTTCTGAGATGAGTAGTGATTATGCCAAGAAGCTCAATGGAAGGCCAAAGGCTTGTGGTCAAGAAGTAACAGTCTTTCCTAGTTTTCCTCTCTTTTTCTCTTTAAATTTTAAATAGTCTTTGGATTGGATAAATCTTTCTCTTTTTTTTTTCTTTGTTGCAATTTGAAAATGTGGTTTGTATGTAAAAATGTTGCTGCGTTTCTTTCAAATGGGAAAACAAATATAGAATTTGGTTATATGTATAGAAAATATTTGATTTTGGAAGACGACTTTTTTTTGTAATTGTAATGGAATTGGAATGGATTGTGCGCCTATTAATTGTACACTTACGGTATGAACTTTCATTTCCTAAATTACATGATTAATATAGACCATGGTTAATTAGGAGAACCAGTTTGTTGGCGGTCTCTGCTTGGCTATTGCCTTGAGGATGTGCGACTGAAGACTTCCAGTGCTTGATGTGTAATTCCGATGTGAACTTGGAGGAAAACTGAACTCCGTGATCGGTGATCACTGCTCTAGGAACATCAAAACGACATAGAATATTGTCCCAAAAAAACTTGGATACATTTTCCTCGGTAGGATTGACCAAGGGTTTTGCTTCGATCTATCTTGAGAAATAGTCTACGGCTACTACTAAATACTCGTAACCATTCCAAGTCTTTGGGAATCTTCCCATTAGGTCCATTCTCCACATATCGAACGGCCAATCCGCTACCTCCGGAGTTTGTTCGATGGACGGTAATTGTGGTGTATTCCCGAAAAGCTAGCAAGTGTTACAACTCTTGACGTATGCCTTAGTGTCTTCTCGAAGTGTCGGTTAATAATAGCCCTGGTTCATTACCCCCTCTACCAATGGCCTAGCTCCGAATGTCTGTCACAAACTCCTTCATGCATCTCGTTGAGTAATTCCCTCATTTGAGATGTGGCTATGCATCATAATAACGGCTTGGAGAATGACTGTCAGTATAAGGTGTTATTATGGACCATATATCTAGCCGATTGTCGACGGATTTGTCTAGCTTGTACGAGATCGTTTAGTAGTAGCCCTTGTTGGATGAACTTCATCATCTCGTCAACCCAATTACCCAATGTTGGTTGCAAAGGATGGACTAGGCCGATTTCCATGGAAGCCGATAGGAGAACTTCTACCTCGATCCCTTCATCATTTGGAGCTTCTCCCGAGGTAATTTTTGCCAATTTATCTGCTAGCTAGTTGTCTTTTCGGCTAATTAAAGATAGATTGAAGGGATTGAATTTTACCTTTCATTGTCGAGCTCTATCTACATATGGCTGAAGACTTTTCGAGTGGACTGCATAAGTGTCTTTGACTTGATTTACCATTATCTGCGAGTCGTTGTAGATACTTAAAGCCTTTATGCTCGTTCCTTGGGCTCATTCCATCCCTATGATTAATTCCTCATATTCCGTTTGATTATTTGAGAGGGTAGATTTAAGCTTGATGCTCCGCCTTTCAGTGTACTGTTGGTTTGGTGAAATCTGAACCATTTCAACTACGACTTTGCTAGCGTTCATTGCTCCGTCAACCATCATGGTCCAAGGATCTGTTGTCGGCTCAAATCTGCCAACATTTACCTTTGTGAATGATCCTTCCGCCAGGAAGTCAGCCAGAGCTTGCGCCTTGATGGCTGTTCGTGGTACGAAACTTATGTCTTGACCACATAATTCGATGGACCATCGGAGCATCCTGTTGGATTGATCCATTTTGTGGAAGACTTGTCGTAGCAGCGTATTGGTGTAGGCAACAATCAGATGAGACTCGAAGTACGTCCTAAGCTTTCGTGTGGAAATTACCAATGAGTATGCCAGTTTCTCAATGTTTGAGTACCGTGATTCAGCATCATTAAGAGCTTTACTGATGAAGTACACGGGATGTTGCTTTAATCCCTCTTCTTTTATTAATACTGAGGCTACGATCAAATCGGAGAAAGAGAGGTAGAGAAAAAGTGTTTCTCTGGTGTTTGGGGATCGCAATAAGGGAAGCTTGGATAAATGATGTTTCAGATCTTTCCAAGCTTTGCTACATTTCTCAGTCCACTTGAAATAGGTCTTTGAAGCTTTCAAGGCTTTAAGAATGGGAGGCACTTTTCTGCCGATTTGGAGATGAACCTGTCCAATCCCGCAATACATTCATTCAAGCGTTGGACATCCTTGATGCACCGAGGTTCTAAGAGTCGTGCAATCACTTCAAATATAATATTTCCAGCATGTTGAAATTGTTGTTGAATTGAATAAAATATAAAATCCATTGAATCCATGTCTTTCCCTATTACATTAATTCTTATAAATGTGTCTCGTATTCAAGCCAAGGCATATTTTACAAACAATATTGACTCATATAAAAAGAAAATTTTTTAAAAATACAGACAAACAAAATATAAATGAATAAATAAATCAAGATTTAGATGAGAACTTGGTCCAAATATATTAATATACCTCATTATTATAAATAGTCTCGTAATATTATTTATTTTGCTGATTGAATAAAGGTTTTACACACTATTATTTCAGCTAGAGATTTTTAGTAAATACCATAAAATTCAACAAAATTAGAAATATATATACATCTTTTCTTCTTTTCTGCTTTATATAATTGGAATTTTATTAGCAATGCAGTAAAGAGGTTATATCAGTGTCTTTCCATGAGAAGAAAATTCCAAGAGCAAATTCTTTATGGTACAAAGCACCTAACAAATCTTTGTGAAAAGTAGTAAAACTAAAGCTAGGAGGATGATGAAACATAGTGAAATTTTTCCCATTCAGTAGTCTGTGTTTTGCTAGTAGATTTGCAAAAGAGTTTGATTCACGGTAGATATGTTTAATTGCGCATTTCTTCAGATTCTTCAGGAGCAATCTGCAATCGTATACCATAGTTCTCAAATTAGGTGAGGATGTATCATCATTAATGATCTTGACCAGAACTTGGGAATCAGTATGAATTTCAAGTAATTGTAGTCGTTGTGATATTTCAATTTCCATTGCATATTTTGAGAGCCAAAATTTCTGCCTGATTACTTGATGAACAGTAGAAATTTGCTATGAAACCTACTAACTATTTACTTGTGTGATCTCTAGAAACTCCTTCGGCTCCTCATTTATTAATGGATGGGGTCAAGGATCCATCAATATTGACGATGGTGAAAGAAAGGTTGGGGGTGCCATTTAATATAGATATATGTAGTGGTTGTTTGTCCAAGTAAATTTTGGACCAGTAAACCCTAAATCAATAATCTTACATTTGTTAATTGTGTTATTAAAACAGTTAATACCATTATGATCAGGGGGAAGACCTCCAAAATTTTCAGAAGGAGAGGTAATGTCATTGAAATCTCCTAATACTAACCAGGGTTCTAAACAATTATGAGCAAAAGTTTCCAAGTTTCACAAGACATGCTTATAAGAAAGATAAGGTTTGGAGTAAATTGCAGTGAGGTGATGCGTTCCGGTTGACGTACTAAATAGGTGTTATTTTACCCTAAGTTGATTATGAGTAATTAAGGACTGTGATTGACTAATTGTCACATTTAGTCTCTATGGTGTCACTTAATCAGCCAGAACCTAAGGCAGAGTACCTATCGTGTAGCTAGTCTGTTGGAAAGTATCTACGATTTTATTAAATACTTATCGTACTCCCAGGGAAGTGGCAACGGCTTAGTAGTAACTAGCCTTTATCCTAACTCTTATCTTATAATCCAGTTATGCAATCTTCATCAATAACTTTGATGAGAGGGTGATTCATTCTCCACTAGGTTTAAGTCTAATAAAACCTAAAAGTGTTTATAGACGAGGTCCTGATTCTATGTTATATTGTTCCTATATGTTGATTGACCTATATTCGAGTATTTTAGATATATCTTAGCTTGGATTGCAACTATGTTTTGTGTCTAAAGGCGTACCACATTCGAGGTCTCTAATAAACCGCCCTACCTTAATGACGGCCCTACTCACGGTTCGGGACGAAGGCATCGATGAAAGCCCTATGTCACTTCGGGGATCATACCGCTTGCCCTAGCCGCCGGCATAATCGGACTCAGCTCGGCCCCTACCTAGACTACTCTTAACAAGCAGGGTGTTCAGCAAGTTATTTTTATCTAGCATGGCAGACACCAATACTAATTGATGCCTGTTAAACTAAACAGGTTATGATTAGACCGTGGTTAGGAATTGTCTATAACCCTAACTTTAGTTTAAAAGAGCACATTAAACATGTAGACATAGTGAATGTTAAGCCGGTGGCTATTTCCGGAAAAATATAACAACTTCAACATATAAAACAAATATTCATACAAATCGTAATCTCGTATACATAATAGATCTTTAGAACAACACAATAACAACATATAAGAGAGGGACATGGGGACTGATGCCATAAAGAAATCACCCTTTACGTAGACTCGCCGACGGAGCGTACTGCTGTGTATGTCGTATTGCTCACCCTGACTCTGCTCACCAGAACCTTCGGAGGACGCTTCCTCAGCCTAGTAACTGGGCTTTACCTTAATACCCAGCTTAAGCCCAACCCTGTGGACTGACTCTTCGAACGCCTAGAGCCCTCTTAGGATCTCCTAACGAAATCCCGGGTATTCTATGAATACCAGAAACGAACCTATCTATAGAAGCCTAAGATCTGAGACTATTTCTCAGAAACTAAAACGAAGCACTAATAAGAAAGAAACTGAGATCCGAGTCTCTGAGTGAGTTGTGTACTAGAGAAGTGTACACTGGAAACCACTTAATGACTCAGATCGAGTGGAGAGGAATGATTTCAACTGCTGGAGACCTGGGGTATTTATAGCAGCTTCCCCGGGTGATTTTTCATCAAAAATTCGATGTGGGACTGGATCTGGGGGTTCGGGACTCCCGTCCGTCCTGACCCTTTGACCAAGTCAACATTTCCAAAAATTGAGTTTTTGCCCCAAAATTTGCTGTTTTCATCTACTTTTCACCTGACACTTCCAAAATCATAAAAACCGTGAAATTGAGTAATTAACAAACAATTAAGATCAATTTGCCCTCAATTTCACCCGAAATCATACATAAAAACATGCTAAAAAGGTGATACGATTTTCGCGTATCAGATAACCCCACACTTAGCTTTTTGCTTGTCCTTAAGCAAAGTCTACCTGAAGTTAGTGATTCTAAATCGTAGTGCAGTCACTTAAATTCCTAGGTTGCTATGACAAGGTCTCAGATGTTTTTAGTAGCTTGTTATGATCAGGCAGAAAACAAATCAACAACTAGGTTGAACCTTTTTTTTTCTTAGTCACAGGGTCTTCCTGATGTGTAGTGTGTGTACTAGTCTAGACCAGATAGTCAACACAACGTACTCTTGTCTTAACTACTACCAGATAACACTTCGACCCATCGCTAGACATATTAACAGCAGACAACTTTTTGAGTTCTAAGCTTTGGTGATCAGATTTTTAATGTTTTAGCATTTAGTTATTTTCTTTATAGATTCAGGGTATTTTGAGTCTGCTTAGAACACGTCAACTTCAACTACGCATGTAGCGAGTCCCACTCCGATGACTCCCAGATCTACACTACCTTAGGGCATCAGGCTTTAAATTCCCCGAAGGAGTGGTGCTCGAGTAGCGAAGGCCGCTGGCAAACTACCCTTATTTGATTAACTTCCTTTTGTTTCTTTTCACTTTTAGCTCAGAGTCTCATCTAGTCATTCTAACTGCCAATATATCCACAACTGGTCTAATTTTATCTAGTTAAGTCTCGAACAGGCAATTGGCTGAGGTCTCTAATCCAGACAAAGTTGTGCTCAGTTATAAGGAATTCCATATTCCTAATCAATTAGTTCAGCACTAGTCATCAATTATCTCCTACTAACCATAACATACTACCTACATATCCTAGACGTAAGCAATTGTTTAACCAAGCATACTGCATTTAGAAGTCTGAAAGACGGAAAAATTTTGAAATTCTTTTTTTGGAAGGGTGTGAAAATACGGGGAAAACAAACAAAATCATGCAAAAAATTTTGCAAACTGCTACAGTGCACCGTGCACTGCTACCCCACACTTAAGTCTGGCACTGTCCTCATTGTTCATGCATATCTAAATACCCCACACTTATTTGAAAACAAGAAATAAAAGAGAAAGAAAACTCTTACCCCACACTTATTTGACTAACTAATGGTAAGAGAGAAAATAAAACAACCAACAAAACAAGACACAAAAATGAAGAAAATAAAAGTAAAGGAAGATGAGATTAGAAAAACTCCCTTCTTGCCTCGAGAAGAAGGGTTTTCTCTGATCTATCAATTGGCTCTTCACCTTAGCCATGTGCTATTGCTGAGGCATTCTTGACTATGTAAGCTCTAGATACTGGAATGGATGACGTCAGCTTCGATCCTTCATCGTCGAGCTCTAGGTAGTGGCCTATTCATTTGATGAATGGCTCGAGCCCCACGGACTGCTTCCTCGAATCATTTGTAAGATTTCTCACAATCTTACAAATGATTGTGAGATTTCTTGGGATTTGTGTGCCTTCCTGCCAATGTTAGTAAAGGTATTGCATGCAAGTCTCGAATGGAAGAAAAGATACCTGAAGTTTTGGCGAAGCTATGGTGGTAGAGGCTCCAGTTGTATAGATCTGGGCCCAAGTATTTGAGACTTCCTCGGGGAAGTTTCTCACAGCTGATTGGCATGCAGGGAATGCAAGCTCCTCCATTGCTATGCTCCTGATACAATGCTAAATTCCTCTATATCCTTCGACCGTTCGAGACCACTTGGTAGATCACTTGCTTGCACTGGTCTGGCTTTAATTGTCGCCAGTATCTCCTCTGTTGATTCTGCGGGTGTGGGTTTTGCTGTGGTGGTGTCTTCTGAAAGTTTCCAGTTTCCGAATTATTCCTCAGCTAAATCCCGTATGATTCCTCTAGCTGGGATTGTATGCATTTCCCATTGGAGCAGCATTCTGCAGTAACCTACTCCTACCTCTTTTGGAATGGTCAGTTATTCCCATAGCAATCCCTGCTAAAGTGTGGTACTTAGCAGACTTCACAGATTTGATACACAGGCTGAATATTTCTTCCTAAAACATTGGCACTCTGAATCTGGAAAATAACTAGAATCTGCACATGACTTTAACATCATTAGTAGGTAATGCCTGTAGTTTAGGCTATTTTCGGAAAGTGTTCCACGACTACTATGATGAAATTATTTTCAAAGGAAAGAAAAAGAAAGGATTTAATGAATACCCCCATATATCAAAAAGATTGTAAAACTTTGTGTACCTTGTTGGGGTAGATGATCTCTGAAGGATGTGTTACCTGTTATTTGGCAAGCATCGCAAGACTGTATCAGAGATACAAAAATCCTTGAATATAGTGGGTCAACAAGATCCTGCTTTCAACACTTTCCGGACAGTGTTGATAGCTATCAATTGGTCTCCCGTAGATTCTTTAGGGCAATGCTCCAAAATCTTGTGTCCTTCATCTTCTGAGACACATCTTCTGATCAACTGATCTGCAAAAATTTGAAATAGAAGAGAAACTGCCCAATAGTAATATTTCAAATCAGCAAAGAATTTCTTCTCTTGCTGATAAGTCATATCACTTGGAACTTATTCAGTGACTAGATAATTTGCAATAAACCACAGATGAGAATTATTATACATAGGAAACAATGCAAATAAGTTTTCATCCAAAAATTTATCAGTATTACACTAGCCTCTAACTCGGGGTTTTCTAATCTAGACCAATGGTTTGCTTTCTAGATTTTCAACCCTTTTTCTTATCCCTTTATTCTATATCAAGTTCAAGTAACAATAAAACTTAACTTAATCCAGTATGGTTCAACATTAGTTTTATTGAACACAGATATCTTGGAGTGATCAGTGTCACCTATTGTTTCTAGACAAGACTAGATAAGATCAGGATTTATCATACATGAACTTTCTTATCATCTTTCTGTCCTAAAACAATTCTTACTAATTCATTACATCACATATTAATTCAAAAGGCAGACTTTGATCAGGTGATGCCCTAAGGGGTGCAGTAATTCTTTTTGGTTTAAAAGATCTCATGCAATTATCGACATAACAAAAGGAACATCCTTTTTTTCAATAGAACATTCAAAGGTCTAGCTATTAAGGAAAAATTATTTCATAACTCGTCCTAATAAAGCCGGTATGACTCTAAGAAAATTCTAAAATGGAGTTTCTTCCCAATAAAAATCTAAGCCAAAATTTTACAACTCAGAAGAAAACATATTTTATCCTCATTTCCATTTTTATTTCTCCGAAAAATAGAAAACAATACGAAAAAGAGCAACTAAGAAAACTAATTAAGAAAGAACAAGAGATAGGGAAAAGAACAACTTACCGTTGAGCAAGAAAAATACATTCTTTTTGGATTTTAAATTTAAACAATTTTTTTTCTTTTAATATTTCGAAAGCAATTAAATTCCCTCAATATGGTTCTAGAATAATTTTCTAAAATTTGATTATCCTAAGTGTCTTAATTCCAGATAACATCTTAAAATTAATTAGTTATGATAATCCTATATTTTGGAAACTGATTGTCTAACTAGTATAAGAGAAGTGTTGGGTTAAGGTCTAGGTTACTACCGTTACCTATCATAAGTCTCTAGAATTTTGATCAGGAATCCTAAATTCATTATGACATTTCCCCGGCAACGGCGCCAAAAATCTGATGGGGTTTCCGACCGACGTACTAAATAGGTGTTATTTTACCCTATGTTGATTATGAGTAATTAAGGACTGTGATTGACTAATTGTCACATTTAGTCTCTATGGTGTCACTTAATCAGCCAGAACCTAAGGCAGAGTACCTATCGTGTAGCTCTGTTGGAAAGTATCTACGATTTTATTAAATACTTATCGTACTCCCAGGGAAGTGGCAACGGCTTAGTAGTAACTAGCCTTTATCCTAACTCTTATCTTATAATCCAGTTATGCAATCTTTCATCAATAACTTTGATGAGAGGGTGATTGATTCTCCACTAGGTTTAAGTCTAACCAAACCTAAAAGTGTTTATAGACGAGGTCCTGATTTATTATGTTTGTTCCTATATGTTGATGACTATATTCGAGTATTTTAGATATATCTTAGCCTGGATTGCAACTATGTTCTGTGTCTAAAGGCGTACCACATCCGAGGTCTCTAATAAACCGCCCTACCTTAATGACGGCCCTACTCACGGTTCGAGACGAAGGCATCCATGAAAGCCCTATGTCACTTCGGGGATAAGGTAGGGCGGGGATAACATCCATGAAAGCCCTATGTTGCTTGCCCTAGCCGCCGGCATAATCGGACTCAGCTCGGCCCTACCTAGACTACTCTTAACAAGCAGGGTGTTCAGCAAGTTATTTTATCTAGCATGGCAGACACCAATACTAATTGATGCCTGTTAAACTAAACAGGTTATGATTAGACCGTGGTTAGGAATTGTCTATAACCCTAACTTAGTTTAAAAGAGCACATTAAACATGCAGACATAGTGAATGTTAAACCGGTGGCTATTTCTGGAAAAATATAACAACTTCAACATATAAAACAAATATTCATACAAATCGTAATCTCGTATTCATAATAGATCTTTAGAACAACACAATAACAACATATAAGAGAGGGACATGGGGACTGATGCCATAAAGAAATCACCTTTACGTCTTGGCGACGGAGCGTACTGTGTATATGTCGTATTGCTCGCCCTGACTCTGCTCACCAGAACCTTCGGAAGACGCTTCCTCAGCCTAGTAACTGGGCTTTACCTTAATACCCAGCTTAAGCCCAGCCCTGTAGACTGACTCTTCGAACGCCTTGAGCCCTCTTAGGATCTCCTAACGAAATCCCGGGTATTCTATGAATACCAGAAACGAACCTATCTATAGAAGCCTAAGATCTGAGACTATTTCTCAGAAACTAAAACGAAACACTAATAAGAAAGAAACTGAGATCCGAGTCTCTGAGTGAGTTGTGTACTAGAGAAGTGTACACTGGAAACCACTTAATGACTCAGATCGAGTGGAGAAGAATGATTTCAACTGCTGGAGGCCTGGGGTATTTATAACAGCTTCCTGGGGTGATTTTTCATAAAAAATTCGATGTGGGACTGGATCTTGGGGTTCGGGACGCCCGTCCTGGATTGGGACGCTCGTCCTGATCTGTTGACCAGGTCGGGATGCCCGTCCCGAGTCCTGGACGCCCGTCCCGGCGGTTTGACTGGGTCGGGACGCCCGTCCTGACCCTTTGACCAAGTCAACATTTCCAAAATTGCGCTTTTGCCCCAAAATTTGTTGTTTTCGTCTACGTTTCACCTGATACTTCCAAAATCATAAAAACCGTGAAATGAGTAATTAACAAACAATTAAGATCAATTTGCTCTCAATTTCACCCAAAATCATACATAAAAACATGCTAAAAAGGTGATACGATTTTCACGTATCATGAGGTAAAAAGAAAAGGGGGTGTGGGTACCTTGACGAATAGATAAATCTCTTGTGGCCTAATTGTTACAGGTTGGATATTTGCTTGATCGTTTCAAAATATATGTACCACCCGAAAGTCCATCAACGTCCACTTTGACTGAATGAGGAAAATTAAATTGCGACATTATAAGGTCAACCTCTTCTCCTTTAGCTTTGTTTCTGTAAGAACAAAAAAATGGTTTATGATAACTTAATAGTTCACAGAAGTGGGTTTTAAACCCATGATTGTGTATTCCCTTACAGTTCCATAAGAGAAAGATCATTGGAGGCATTGGAGATGGTTGTTCCACTAGATTTAGAGTACTGTCCCTTTGGGATGTTAGGTCTGCACTAATGAATCAATCTGAATTGGCAGGTCCATTTTAGATGCATTTGTTGAGTTGCTGCCAACGACAGTGACGTTGGTTGTTGAAGTTGGATTTCCTGTTGAGGTTGAGTTTCCTGTTGAGAGAGCTCAAATTTGTTGCCTCCACTATCATTGAAGATTATTGTTATTGTTGAGATGTCATTTCTGTGGTTGTCTGAGATTGGAGTTCCCGTGTCCTTGGTATTATTACTGTTACCATCTTGTCTTCCAACGGAAGATGAAGTAGAGTTGGGTTGTAGAGAATGAAGGACAGTCTGTAAAACCTCGGGTGACAGGAGAAGATGTAAATTTTTGGAACCTCCGACGAATAACTAATCTCCGAAAATTCATCTTTTATTGTGTGAAATAATATTGAGGGTTCGTATTCGGTTATTGGTTCTGTATAAAGGTCCTCCGAAAGAAGGTTCATCATCTGCTGCATGTCGGTGGAATCCAGACTTGGTGTGTGTGAAAGGGATTCTCTTGATAGCTCTGGTGTTGAGTTGTTCTCTGTTGTCGTGTCTTGTGTCTATTGTGTCGTGGTTATGTTCAAAGGATCTATCAGGATTATCATGGAGATGACACTCATTGTTGACATATTTTGAAGAGTCATAGATATTGAGCCCATAGGTGGAGTTGGGCTATTAATGGCCATTGAAATTGGCTCCATATCCACTGACTTTGATAAAATCCATGAGTCGAGTAATGAAGACTCGAATAGCCTGGTGCTGAACTCGGACTTAGTTGCATGTCTGTTGTTGGGGGATGAGGGCAAACAACTTGGTACATAATGTGGTTCATCTCCACTGTTATGATAAAAGCATTGAACAGACCTTGACTAGATTGATCCACAACTACAAGCATTTGCTGTTGGGGAGCTGGAGACTAATTTCGATTCCTTTGGATGGGAGTTTGTTGACGTGTCTGGGATTGTTGCATCCTTCTTCGTTGAAGTGCATTGTTGATGATGTTGGAGTTGTCCATTAGAAGATTGTTGCGGCGACGTTGTGCTGATGAGTGTGCTCGTTGGTTCCTAAAAGAAATTGCCAAGGTATTGCCGATGATTGCAAGGGTGACGAGGCATGATCGTGAGTTGTATTTGTATTTGTATTTGTACACTACTACAAAAATCAAGTTTAGCGACGAATATTTGCGACGGCCTCAAAGCCGTTGCTAATAGCGACCGAATTTGCGACCGCCTACTAAGCCGTCACAAATTGCAACCAAATTTGCGACGGCCTCAAAGTTGTTGCTAATAGCGACAAATTTGCGACCGAATTTGCGACCGCTACTAAGTCGTCGCAAATTGCAACCAAATTTGCGCCGCCTACTAAGCCGTCGCAAATTGCAACTGAATTTGCGATTGCCTAACTAAACCGTCACAAATTGCATCCGAATTTGCGACCACCTACTAAGCCGTCGCAAATTGCAACGAATTGCTACTACCTATTAAGCCGTCGCAAATTGCAACCGAGATTTGCGACCGCCTACTAAGTCGTCGCAAATTGCAACCGAGATTTGCGACCGCCCTACTAAGCCGTTGCAAATTACAACGAATTTACGACCCCTACTATACCCGTCAAATTGTACTGAATTTGCGACTGCCTACTGATACGCGAAAATCATAACCTTTTTAGCATGTTTTATGTATGATTTAGGGTGAAATTGATAGGAATCGATCTTAATTGATTGTTATTTACTCAATTTCACAGTTTTATGATTTTGGAAGTGTCAGGTGAAAAGTAGACGAAAACAACAAATTTTGGGGTAAAAAATGCAATTTTTGGAAATGCTGACTTAGTCAACGGTCCGGGACGGGCGTCCGACCCAGTCAAACCACCAGGACGGGCGTCCCAATCCAAGACGGGCGTCCCGAAGCACAAAAAAGTGTCCCACATCGAAATTTTTGGAATTTTCACTCCAGAGAAAGCTGCTATAAATACCCCAGGCCTCCAGCAGTTGAATTCATTCCTCTCCACTCGATCTGAGTCATTTAGTGGTTTCTAGTGTACACTTCTCTAGTACACAACTCACTCAGAGACTCGGATCTCAGTTTTCTTTCTTATTAGTGTTTTGTTTTAGTTTCTGAGAAATATTCTCAGATCTTAGGCTTCTATAGATAGGTTCGTTTCTAGTATTCATAGAATACCCGGGATTTCGTTAGGAGATCCTAAGAGGGCTCTAGGCATTCGAAGAGTCAGTCCACAGGGCTGGGCTTAAGCTGGGTATTAAGGTAAAGCCCAGTTACTAGGCCAAGGAAGCGTCCTCCGAAGGTTCTGGCGAGCAGAGTCGGGTCAAGCAATACGGCATATACATCAGTATGCTCCATCGGCGAGACTTCGTAAAGGGTGATTTCTTTATTGCATCGGTCCCCCTGTCCCTCTCTTATATGTTGTTATTGTGTTTGTCCAAATAACAGTTTGAATACCAGATTATGATTTTTATGAATAGTTATTTTATATGTTGACGTTGTTATGTTTTTCCGGAAATAGCCACCTGCTTAACATTCACTATGTCTACATGTCTAATGTGCTATTTTAAACTAAAGTTAGTGTTATAGATAATTCCTAACCACGGTCTAATCATAACCTGTTTAGTTTAATAGATATCAATTAGTATTGGTGTCTGCCATGCTAGATAAAATTACCTGTTGAACACCCTGTTTGTTAGAGTAGTCTAGGGTAAGCCGGGCCGAGTCCGATTATGCCGGCGGCTAGGGCAAGCGGTATGATCCCCGAAGTGACATAGGGCTTTTATGGATGCCTTCATCCCGAACCGTGAGTAGGGCCGTCATTAAGGTAGGGCGGTTTATTAGAAACCTCGGATGTGGTACGCCTTTAGACACAGAACATAGTTGCAATCCAGGCCAAGACATGTCTAAAATACTCGAATATAGGTCAATCAACATATAGGAGCAGTATAACATAAAATCAGGACCTCCTCTATAAAACACTTTTAGGATTAATTAGACTTAACCCTAGTGGAGAATGGATCACCCTCTCATCAAAATCATTGATGAAGATTGCATAACTGGATCATAAGATAGGAGTTAGGATAAAAGGCTAGTTACTACTAAGCCGTTGCCACTTCCCTGGGAGTACGATATTTAACTTAATAAAATCGTAGATACTTTCCAACAGACTAGCTACACGATAGGTACTCTGCCTTAGGTTCTGGTTGATTAAGTGACAATAATTGAATGCTAAGTGACAGTTAGTAAGACTCAGTCCTTAATTACTCATAATCGACATAGGTAAATAAAGCCTATCTTTTAGCATACCAATCGGAACTGCATCACCTACTAACCTGTCGCAAATTGCAACAGAATTTGCGACCGCCTACTAACCCGTCGCAAATTGCAACTGAATTTGTGACCGCCTACTAAACTTTCGCGAATTGCGACATAATTAGCGACAACTTTCTAAATCGTTGCCATTTTCGACGGATTTTGTGACGGATCACTAAGCCGTTGTAATTAGCCACACCCATTTACGACGACTTCTGAGTCATTGCAATTACCGACAAATATTTACGACAATGGATCACCCAGCCGTTGTTCCTCTATAATTTACCTCAAACATAGAAAACATATCATTTTTCTTCAACTCAAAGAAACATCATTTTTCTTCAACTCAAAGAAAACATATCATTTTCTTCAACTCAAAGAAAATGTACTCATCATCATCATCACCATTTTGATAATGCAATAAATGCAATAAAACACCCTCAACATACATACATATATACTAATAATTTAAATGTCGATCTAGTTTAAACGGATATAAAGAGCTTTTATAATTTAAATAAAAGAGTTCTTATAATTTAAATGTCGATCCAGTTTAAGCGGATATAAAGAACTTTTATAGTTTAAATGTGAATTCAGTTTAAAGAGATATGAATATAAATAAAGAGGTGTTATCATAGTTTAGAATTGGTGACTATGAAAAAAATGTTAATAAGAATGAAGTAATTTTAATTAATGTTATGTGTTTGAATCATGTTAATAAGAGGGATTTTAAGATTAAAAGAAGAGGAAAGATAGAGATAAAAATGAAGATCAAATATGGTACAAAAATCTCTCTAAGGAAAAAAGAAAAACATAAAGAGAAACTAAGAAGATGATGAAAGAAGTACAATTTTTTATATATTATACTTATATATATTATGCTTATATATATTATTCTTCGGATATATATTATATTTATATATATTATGTACAAATCGAAATGAAAAAAAAGTACAAATTTTTATATATTATACTTATATATATTATTCTTCGGATATATATTATACTTATATATATTATGTACAAATCGAAATGAAAAAGAAGTACAAATTTTTAATTAAAAATCTTTTCAATTAATGTATAAGTTAAAAAACTTTTCAATTCTAATTAAAAATATTTCAATTCAAATTAAAAACTTTCTAATTATATATAAGTATAATATATAGAATATAATATATACACTAAAAAACTCTCTTTACCAAAAAAAAATAAGAAAAAGAAAAAGAAATACAAAATTCTTTTCCCTCTCAAACTAAAAATATTTTCATCTTCTTTCCCTCTCAAACCAAACCCATCTTCCTCTCCCCCCCCCCCCAAAAAAACCCTTCCCCTTTCAAACCCAAGCTATTTCTTGAGTAGAATAATTTTTTATGAAAGTGGATCCCAAAAAGAAAAGGGTGTTCATTTCCGTCTCTTTCTTGAGAGTTTGATCGAACTATTGTTGGGAAAAGAAAGAAACGGAGAGCGAAGATTTAACAACTCAAGAAATGGTTGTTCCCTCTGAGAACGAGAGCCCGAAAGACGGTTCTATGTTGGGCCCGAATATATACCCACAGGACCTCACGGTTTTGTTCTTGGACAACATCACAAAAGGCCATGTTGGGCCCGAATATATACCCACAAGACCTCACGGGTTTCTTCTTGGACAACATCACAAAAGGCCTCATACTAATGGAGTTAGTGAAACTCATGGGCCTCCCCTAGGGTCTCCACATACATCTCTTACAAACAAGCCCATTAACCTTAAGTTCTGATACCACTTGTTGGACCTTAATATATACCAATAGGAATGAGCTTCCACCACTTAACTCCACATTAGTATGATATTGTTCGCTTTGGGCCTAAACCCTCACGGTTTTGTTCTTGGGCAACATCCCAAAAGGCCTCATACTAATGGAGTTAGTGAAACTCTTATATGCTAGTCACCTCTAGCATTATCTTCAGATGTGGGACATGGGTTGATGCTCCAACATTCTATATGTAGATTCGAATCTCTCCGCCGCCTTCTCGAATCTTCTCTCAGCCCTCCACTTTTTCAGGTCACTTTGAATTTGATACCAATTTGAAAAAAAAAAGAGGAAAAAAGGTCTTTTGATTATGGAGTAGTAGTTCATATTATAGGTTTTAATGTTTTGTGGATAAGTTTGACTGGGCATCCAATTAAATTTTATTGGTAATGAATTTGGAAAATCCTTAAATCAATGTTTTTTAATTATATATTTTTTGACAGATTTATCTGTGTTGGTTTCTTGATGTAGGAAGTTAGTAGATTGCTTACTGGTTTAAATCGTGGAAGACCTCTTGGAACCCTAACACTTCCAGATTCTTCCAAAGCTCTCTCTTCCAAATATGACTTTGACTTGGTTCAGTTAATCATCCTAAGTCAGATCTGTGTAGTTGAATATTGTGGCCAGTGGCGAAAAGGTGATATCTTTAGTAAATCTGCACAAACATCTTAAAAAAAGTGTTCATGATAACAAAAAGAAAGGCTTATATGCTAAGATCTTTTGTTTTGTGGATTGGGTTAATCATGTAATGTTATATGGTCCTGTAGGTAGTTAAATTAAATTAAATAGTTAAGTATAGTGAATAAGGCTGTGAATATATGAAAATTAAAAAAAAATTTCTTACAAAAAAAATTTAATCTGAAAATGCATATTTAATGTGTAATGTAGGACCTATGTATTGAGCTTTGGGATTTTACAGGGAAATTTTGGGAAAAAATGTTTTGGAAGAAAATGATTGAAGAAGAAAAAGAACTGCCCAATAATGCTTGCCTGAATATAGTCCATAGCTTAGTTTTCCTTTCTGCTTCAGGTTGGTTATGATCCTAGTTGATTCTTCTGTAAAGTGAACTAATACGATTACTTGAATTAGTTTTGTTATTCTGGAACTTTAGGACTTACTTAGAGCATTCACTGCTCTGAAGCTAAAATTATATCCTTGTTTTTAAAATGATTACAAACTAGTTGACTATTTCCCTGGCTAAAAGTTGATTGTGACATTGAGGAGAAAGATAAGGGCAGTAAAATGTGTTTTCTGAATGTGGGTAAACACGTATGAAGATCAAAGATGATGGCAACTGCCTTCAGAAACATGGAAGTGAGTTTTCTGTGGTATCTACTACTTCATTTTCTTTGCTGAAGGTCTATATGGCTCTTAAAATGGATGCTTGTTATTGTCAGACAATCAGAGATATGTTTGGCCTTTTCTGGTAAGTTCTTACATCTTTTGTCTCTTGCTAATACAGTTTCTTTCTTTGTGACAATACTTAAACTGATCTTAATTGGTGAGGGATCATGTTTGCTTCATTGCTATAAGTGATGAGTAACAACCTGAATTTTGGAATATTGGCTAAGGATGCACATCCTACATTCATCTTTTCATTAAAATATATCTGGATAGAGACATACACCCAATCTGCGTATTTACACTCATATTTAAACTAGGTTGGGAATACATTTTAAAAGTTCCTTAAGAAAAAAGAAAGTCATATTGAGCAAAAAAAGTGTGATGTTGCCCATAAATTTTAGCCACAGATCCAAGCTTTACTATTTTAGGAGGATTTTTTCATTTCAAAACATTGAAGCTGACTGACCTAGGTAAACATGAGATGGTACCAATGCATCTCTACTACATTGTCTATGTATTCTGTTTATCTCTTCACCATGTTCTTCCCCATATTTTGTCTTAACTTTCTTCATCCATTACTCAGATTGCATATGCAACAAATTCAGGAATCCTATGAAGGTGATGGATGTGCACTGATTAACATCACTGCCTCAGAAGTCCTTCATATTGCCTTTGAATGGGTCAATAAACAAATAGGTTTTTGTAACTTTGCTCTGTTTTTTGTTTTTTCCTTTTTCCTTAATTGTGAACTCGTTAGTTTTGGAGCTAATGAAAATCCTTTAAAGCTGTTACAGGGTGGAGATACTTGATATTCTTTGGGCAAAATGATACTTGATATTCTTTGGGCAAAATGATACTTGATATTCTTTCTTTTTTTTTAATGATATGTTGAACCAATTATTGAGGCTGCAGGGGCCTTAGGAGTTAATATCCTTTGTTTGCAAGTGGGTTCTATTGCCCTTATTAGTTTCTATATATATACATACATATATATATATATATATATATATATATATATATGTATATATTACTGTAAAGCTTTTTCCATTGACTGCATTGAGTATTGTTTTCTTTAGGAAGCATGGATGATGCCATTTTATCTAGGAGCTTTTAAAGAATGATGGGAGCTTTTCTGGTATTTCCCGTTGTTTGGAATTTATTGACTGACTTACTTTTCTTGGAATTTTTCTCAGCATGTGACTAATGAAGGCATGGTCTTGGTCCAACAGGCTGAAGAACATGCAAGTAACAAGATCAGTATATATACATATAGGTTAATCATTTATGCAAAAAAAAAAAATGTTATAATTTATTTTACTATTTAACTGCCTTTTGTGCATGATCAGAAGCTTGTAATGACTTGTTTGTTATTAATACTTTAAAAAATTGAGAAGCTTGTGTTGACTTTTCCTTTTTATTAGTATTTATTTTTTGCTTATTTGATGTGATCAAAAGGCTATTTGTGATATTACGTAAAAAAAAACTAACACCATTTATTTTAGTACAAGATATTGACCCAAGTTTTCTGATTTAGCTGTAACTTATTTCAGTTTCCAATATCTGACTCTGTTTTTTCATGCTGAACTTAATTCTTTAATAGGCAGAGAGCGCAGGAGGCTATCAGGAACAGGTAATATTGTTATATACTTTATCACATTGTTATTTTGGAAGTGGTTTGTGACCTCATTAATGTCCTACAAGTTTTTATGAAGAAAGTTACTGAGTTACACGACAAATATGTGATTTATGTGACTGATTGTTTTTCAAACAATTCATTGTTTCACAAGGTAATATCTAAATTTTTTTGTCTCTTTAGTTGGCATGATACAAGCTTTTTACATTTGATGCTTAAGTCTTCTTCTTCTATATTTTAGGCTATGAAAGAAGCATTTGAGGTATTCTGCAATAAAACAGTTGTGGGCAGTTCAAGTGCGGAGCTTCTAGCTTTGCATTGTGATAATATTTTGAAAAAGGGTGGCAATGAGAAATTAAGTGATGAAGCGGTGGAAGAGACATTGGAAAAGGTTGCTTTTAGGCATTTTCAGAATTTTGGTAATGTAGTTTATTATTATTACATTTTAGAAAGAGCAGTTTATTATTATTATAATGATATTTTAGAATGTTTTATTATTTAGATTATATATATATATATATATATTGTAATAGAAATATTATTATTAATAATTTTTATCGTTATTTTTTATTTAAATATAAATTATATTTTTGGATATATATATATATATATTTAAAATTTTATGTATTTAATTAAAAATAAAAAATAATCAAAATAAATCTGTGGCAAATTAATTGTAAAATAGCGACGGATTTGATCGTCGCAAATTTGTTGCTATTTGCGATGAATTTTTGTGTCGTCGAAATTAGCGATGGCTGTCGCAAATTTGTTGCTATTTGCGACGGATTTTTGTGTCGTCGCAATTAGCGACGAAGATATTGCGACGGCCAATTGCCGTTGCAAAATAGCGACGGATTTTCCCCGTCGCAAATCCGTTGCTATTTGCGATGGATTCTGTGTGCCGTCACAATCAGCGGCGAAGATATTGCGACGGCCAAATACGTCGCAAATCCATCGCAAACGTCAATTTGCGACGGATTTGGCCGTTGCAAAACTTGATTTTTCTAGTAGTGGTAGTTTGAGAAGAGTGAAGTGTACCGATAGTCGAAGGAGAGAGTATTTTAGGGTTTTCTAACTCTTTAACGGGGAGCTTAGAAGAAAAGTTGGAAGGGACAATGAGTGCTAAGGTGTTTGTGGAGGTTTCTTGCACGGAAATAAGACAATCATTGGGAATAGGTGAAGGAGTTTTGGCGGTGGTGACATGAGGAATTTGGGACTTGGGATTCAGTGCCTCATCAGTAAGGGGTAATGATGAGGATTGTGAATGATTATGAAGATTTGGCGATGAAATTGAGGAGTGAGGCTCCTTAGTGGGTTTACTTATGGCAGTTTGGTTATTATCTACTACATGAGTAGTTTTTTCTTTCCAAAATGACTTTGAAACCCGTTTATGTGATAAAGTGGATGAACTTTGGTTAGGGATTTGTTGGGTTGAGTGTATAGGTTTAGTGCAACCGTTTTTTTTGGGTATTGGACCAACATCCATGGTCCATGATTGGAATTTTCTTCAATGTGAGTACTGGTTTCAAGATGTTGCAGTTTTGTAGGATGATAATTGAGATTGTAATTACTTACCGCAACTTGCACAATACGATTTGTTGCTGCCTCTGTATTGGCCAGAGGTTGATGGTTGCTTGTGTTTGGGATTTCTGATGAGATTGGAGTGTAGGCTTGATTAGGGTTTTGGATTTTTTCATGAGATCCTATGGGAATTTTGGTTATGTGAGATGAACTGTATGCATAGTTGATATTTGAGTGACCTATTCGGCCACACCGGTAATATATTTTGCTTGTGATTGCCAATAAAGATTGAAGTAGTAAGAGGTTGATCAATCTGAACTTGGATACATAATTTCGCATATTGTCCTCGTTTAGTGGCCTGTGTACATATATCCATGAGAAGTAATTTTCCAATGGAGTTTCCAATCTTAAACAAGACTTGTTGATCACAAAATTCAAAAGAAAGCTTAGGTAGTCTTATCCACAAGGCTGTGAAGCTAAATGTTGCTGATGATGGCTTGAAACCCGGCTCCCATTGTCTCACGACTAAGAATTGACCGCTTATAAACCAAGGCCCTTCATGCAAAGCTTTGGTATAATTTTCGGGATATTTAAAATCAAAAGAAAGAAATCTTTACCAAGATCTATGATGATTAAAGTTTCAGTAGACTTCCATAATTCATGCAGTTTCCTAGTAAGATAATTGAAACCTACTTTGTTACCATAAACTTTAACAATTAGTGCTCGATTTCAACTTCTGTATATTCTCTTCTTGTCTTTGCGGTGTTAGGACAAAGATGCTCCTTTAGATGGATTGATGGTTTCATCCATCAAGTGAGTGAAATAAGAGGGTTGGGTCTGATGAAAGGTAAAGAGGATAATTATTGCATTATTTGACGACGTGGTGGTAGGAAGTTTATCTCAATAGCTTATTATATTGGATTTATTTAATTTTGGGGTATAATCTGAATGATTGATTTGTTCTTCCCAAAATATCAATTTTTTGAGAGAGAAGTGGAGAGGAAGAAGCTGTAGAGAGAGACATTATCAATTTTTTATTGAGAGTTTATTAAAAAAATATATATTATTTTTAAAATAATTCTCAAAGTAACATATGCTTATTTTCAAAATATAGCCTCAATTTATTTAAATAAAAATATTCAGAGTTTTTTTTTTTTTTTACTTGTAAATTTTAATTTTCTAATTTTTTAATAATTATAATTTATTATCAGGGGAAGTATTTTCAATAGAGCAATTGAATTGGCTGCAGAAGCAAAAACTTTGATTAGTGAAATTCCTGAAATCTCAGTACTCGACAGAGCGGATTTTTCCGATTTTCCTGAAATTTATCCGCTGCGAATCACGATCGGCACCAGAGAACTTGGAATTTCTGGTCATGAAGCTAATCGTATCTTGAACATGGATTTTACAAATAAACTATACTTAACTCGAGTCTCTAAGTGACTTGTGTACTTCGAGAAAAATGTACACTTGAAGTCACTAAATGACCCAGATCGAGTGGAGATGGATGATTTCAATTCTTGGTGGCCTGAGGTATTTATAGCAGCTTCCTGAAGTGAAAATCTCCAAAAATTTCCATGTGGGACAACTTCTGGTACTCGGGACGCCCGTCCTGAACTTAGTATTTCCAAAAATTGCTGTTTTCGTGCAATTTGCTCATGAAACTTCCAAAATTAAAATTTAAGCAATTTTATGTCAATTTGATTCAATTAAGATAAAATACATTTAAATATTGACCTAATTTTTGTCTAAAAACATGTTAAAAATGGTATATGATTTGTGCATGTCAATAGGGACAAAGACTGCTCCTTCAAATGGATTGATGGTTTCATCCATCAAGTGAGTGAAATAAGAGGGTTGGGTCTGATGAAAGGTAAAGAGGGTAATTATTGCATTATTTGACGACGTGGTGGTTGGAAGTTTATCTAAGTAGCTTATTATATTGGATTTATTTAATTTTGGGGTATAATATGAAGGATTGATTTGTTCTTCCCAAAATATGAATTATTTTTTAGAGAAGTGGAGAGGAAGAAGCTGTTGAGAGAGACATTATCAATTTTTTATTGAGAGTTTATTAAAAAAATTAATATTATTTTTAAAATAATTCTCAAAGTAACATATGTTTATTTTCAAAATATAGCCTCAATTTATTTAAATAAAAATATTCAGAGTTCTCTTTTTTTTTTAATTTTTTACTTGTAAATTTTAATATTCTAATTTTTTAATAATTATAATTTATTATCAGGGGAAGTATTTTCAATAGAGCAATTGAATTGGCTGCAGAAGCAAAAACTTTGATTAGTGAAATTCCTGAAATCTCAGTACTCGACATAACAGATTTTTCCGATTTTCCTGAAATTGATCCGCTGCGAATCACGATCGGTACCAGAGAACTTGGAATTTCTGGTTATGAAGCTAATCGTATCTTGAACTTGGATTTTAAGGTTGTTGCTGAACTCGTTGGTACTCAAAGGGAGCACGTCCTGAGGCTAATCTCAGGATTGACACATCTATCCACAATTTCAGCAGCAATTGAGAAACAGAAAGATGTAAACGGAATTCAGAATTGGAGTTCTAGGTACTCGAGAATGTAAACATGAATTTGAATCCCAGAGAGGCTTTCTTTGCATCGAAAACAAAGATCGCCATTTCACAGACAATATTTTTCCAATATAAGATATACTGATTTCAAGTATTCGGAAGAAAATTAACACCCTTGGATCAATAGATTGAATTATACTCTAATGATTAATGGCATGCTGTAATTCCTCACTTTCTCCTGTAAAATGCCTTTTGCATGTAGAACAAACATAAAGTTTTGAATAATTGGTCTATCATGTGAATAATCAACAAATGCAACAGAGAAAAAATTCCAACTCAGGATTTCTACTCTAAGTACCTTGTTAAATTTCCACAAGTTGAATTACAACACTTTTAGAAAAGACTCGTTATATCTGTTTCCAGGCTCTTAAATCTAAAATTTTTTTGCAGTATGATTTATATTCCTCTGCTAAGTTTGTTTTCTATATCAAGTGTGTCACTGCTCAATTTTCTCTTAGACGGTTTCTCTTCTTCTTCTCCACATAATCTTCTCGCAAAGGTATTGGACTTAGAAATGAAAATTTTGACATGTTAACACCAGCATCTATATACTCAGGATGTTCTTGCAAGTACCTGAAATAAGTGTATTATGAGGCACTGTAAACATAATTAAAGATGGAAAATTGTACTACAGCACCGAACAGGCACAAAATGTCATGCGAAAGACACAAAGATCAGGAAACAAATAAGTCAAACAGCAAGAGGTAGAATACTTCTGAATCTCAACAATGGAACGGAGTATCTTGCCACTGGGTGACCTATAACACCTGTAAATCCAAACAGGCATTGGAATTTTAGTCCCAAATCTTGAAATTGTACAAGGATAATAAGGGAAAAACTGACATACACATCAGCAAATCTGGTGCATCCAGCACTTCTTGGTCTTAAAAGCCTTTCCCAACCAGAAGGAGGTTGAGCAATACTGGGCTTGTCAATTGCCCAAATCATACTGTCATCTTGAATAATGTCAGGTTCATCATTGCATGATATACTTGGCCGCCACTCACGAGCTGTTTCACAGGAAAAAGGTTGCTCCATAATGTGTTACCTGATTTCTTCATATTTCTTCTTAGATGGCATTAGTCTCCATTTGTGACAATCGGCACACTGAACTGCATATGCCCCAACTGATGGCAAAACTCTGGATTCATTCTCCTCACTATGTTCTTCTCTTTCATGTGTATCATCTACAGGATTCTCAAGTGTATCATTTTGTTCCCTTTCCATGATCCAGGTAGACTGTAATCAGCTGTACCAAGCAAAAGATATTTTATATAAATATATATCCATCCTCATAAAATGAATGTAAAATGTGCACACACCCATGCTCATAATCCATAGGAACACTGCCTGGAAAATGTGCACACACCCATGCTCATAATCCATAGGAACACTGCCTGGAAAATGTGCACACACCCATGCTCATTGCAATATAGGCACATATATAGGGGTAAAAACTAGACAGACAAATACTGAATCAAGATTCAAATTATATAAAATGCACAAAATACAAAAGAAAAAAAATGCAGCATCCATACTCCAAAAAGCACAATTATACACTTGGAAAAATTCAAAATCCTAGATGGGAAATTGTTTATCAAAAACTAAATATTTGGAAAAAAAAAAAACTAAAAAGATTTAAAGAAATAAAAACATCTCATTGCTTCAATGTTATCAAGTGCACCTCTAGGATGGTTGATGAACAGATGTACAGTTTTACTAACAAAAGCACCACAAACCCTTTTAAGGGTGTGCTTACTTGTGTTGAAAAATAATTTTTGAATATTTGACAAGATTCATAAATCTAATTTTTATAAAAGAATATGAGTTTTACAAAAGAAAAATGGAATAACAAGAATGATACAAAGAAAGTAAGTAAGATAAAAGAATCTAATATTCTTTTCTTTCCTCTTTTTTATATTTATAAATAATGTATATGAGTTTGATATTTTATAAGAAATAAAAAATATATCAAAGATACAAAAAATCTATTACAAAATATCTAGGTATATCTTAACCGAAATCTTGATTTATTAGTCCAACCTACCTCTTAACATCCCCTCAAGTTGGAATTTAAAACTCTCAATTTGCTTAACATTTCGTTATGTAAATGTTCATTCAAACCTTTTGTAAAAATGTCTGCAACCTTTAAATTACTAGGAACATGAAAAAGTGAAATGAGACATTCAAGAACTTTATCTCTAATGAGAACTTTATCTCTAATGAAATGACAGTCCAATTCAATATGCTTAGTTCGTTCATGATGCATTGGATTCTTTGCTAACCGTAACGCTGCTTTACTATATGTATACATAACAATAGGAAGAATAGACAAGATAGTCAATTCTTCAAGCAATCTCTTCAACCAAACCAATTCAGCATTTGCCTTACTCAATGCACGGTACTCCGCTTCTGTTGAAGAAAGAGAAACAACATGTTGTTTCTTTGATTTCCATGAAATCAAAACACCTCCTAAGAAAATAGCAAATCCACTAATTGATCTTCTATGATCAATACATGATCTCCAATTTGGATCAAAATAGGCTTCTACATTGAAGTCTTCCACATTCGAAATGAAAATTCCAGCTTCTGAAGTCCCTTTAACATATCTCAATAAGTACAATGCAGCCTTGTAATGAGGTATTCTAGGAGCATGTAAGAATTGACTTAATTGTTGGACAGTAAAGGCTATATCAGGCCCAGTGTTAGTTAAGTAATTCAACTTACCAATCATACTCCTATACTTTTTAATGTCTTTTAATAATTCTCCTTCATTAGCTTGTAGTTTCTGTGATGTATCCATAGGAGTAACACAAGGTTTTGCCATGGAATATTCAAAATCCTCAATCAACGACTTGCATTGATGTATATAAGCTCCTTTATTTCAGTATTCAATCTTTATACCTAAGAAAAAACTTAGAACCCCCAAATCCTTGATCTTTAAAGTTTGATCAAGAACTTGTTTCACATGATTGATTCCTTCAACATTATTCCATGTCATAATGATGTCATCTATATACACAATTAGAAGAATCACAAGATCATTAGCATGTTGAACAAATAAAGAATAATCATTCTTTGACTGCACAAACCCAAGGGAACATAAGAAGTCATTCAATCTTTGATTCCACTGTCTGTCCAGAAGCTTGCTTTAAACCATATAATGATTTCTTCAACTTACAAACTTATGTTTTGTCCTTCAACTTCAATCCTTCTGGTGGCACCATATAAACTTCCTCATCTAGGAAACCATGTAAGAAAGCATTATTTACATCTAGCTGAAAAAGAGACCACTTTCTCTTAATAGCAACAGTAATAAGACATCTCATAGTTGTCATTCTAACAACCAGTGAAAAAGTTTCAGTAAAATCAATTCATTCCTTTTGATTGAATCCTTTAACAACTATCTTGCCTTAAATCTTTCAATAGATCTATCACTTCTACGTTTAATCTTGTACACCATTTACATCCAATAGCTTTCTTCCCAACAGGAAGACTAATAAGATCCCAAGTATCATTAGCAATTAAGGCATCAAACTCCTCTTGCATGGCAGTTTGCCACTCAAGTATTGTGTAAGCTTCATCATATCTTATAAGTTCAAATAAGACATGCTTAGTGGAGTGATTATGACCATTGAACGAAAAAGTGGACTTCGAAGTTTTAGACACGAGCGAAGTAGATTTAGGAATATTAGAATCAACAACAGAATTGCAAACATAATCTTCAAGATATTTGGGAGGTTTTCTAGACCTTTGAGATCTAGGAATGCTAATATGATTATTAATTTGAATATGTCCAGAATTTTGAGATTCTTGACAGTTATGAAAAGGATGATTATCAGTATGATGTTGTTCAGAATTATGAGAATTATAGTTTGGAGGTGAAGAATGGAGATCAAAATTAGGAATATTGTTAACAATATTTTCTTCAATCTCATTGGAAATAACAGTAGGAAGAAAAGATCTAGAGACTAAATGTTTTCAATTGGATAAATGGAAAGGAAAAATAGTTTCATGAAAAATAATGTCTCTTGATATTATGGTTTTATATGTAGACAAATCAAGGACTCTGTAATTTTTTTGTCCAATAGGATATCCTATGAAAACACAGGCTTGAGCTCTAGGTTGTAATTTGTCTCTTCGATGTTTAATGGTGCTAATATAATAGAGACATCCAAAATTTCTAAGATGAGAATGAGAGGATTTTTTGTTGAACAAAAAATCATAAGGAGTTTTCTCATTCAAGACAGAAGAAGGAAATCTATTGATTAGATAAGTAGCAGTAAGAAGGCAATGTCCCCAAAATTTTATAGGAAGATTAGATTGAAACAATAAAGCTCTACAAACATCTAAAAGATATCTGTGCTTTCTTTCAACTATACCATTTTGTTGAGGAGTGTATCTAGCAGAGGTTTGATGTATAATTCCCCCTTGTTCAAAAACTTTTGTGGCTTCTTTACAAATATTTTTCCTTCCATCCATTACTTTTTTTCATATTCGATTGGTTAAAAAAGAAAAAATTTCCTTTTGGTAGTACTAAAAATATATGGCATGTCCAAATAATTACCTTGTTCCCAACTTTTTGCCATTCCAAATATGTTAATAATATGGTCCTTTCTTTCCCACAAAAAAATATTTTGAGAGAAATATAGAAGACTTCATGTAATTTACCTTTTGTCCTGATACTGCTTCATAATTATCAGTACTCCCTTAAGTATCTCGATGCTATTGGTTGTATCTTGGATAAACAACAAACAATCGTCAGCAAAAAAAACTATGAGAAATAATAGGGGCTGACACACCCATTTGTAACCCTAACCATAGTTTTCGATCAATTGCTCGTTGAATTAGGGATGAGAGACCTTCCACATATAGAATGAATAAATATAGAGATAAAAGATCCCCTCGCCGGAGTCCTCTATTTGGTCGAAATTCCCTTGTTAGGGATCCATTTATAGCAATCTCGAAACGCAACGTTGTGACACACCGCATAACCAAATTCTTAAAATACTTCGGAAACTCCATTCTGCCAAGAATCCAATCAAGATAAGCCTACTCAATTCTATCCTAAGCTTTGGACATATCAGCTTTGCCTACAAATATATGAGAATGTTGTCTACCAAGACCCTTACTTAACCAATTAAAACCCTCAGTGGCAACACCTATATTATCAGTGATGAGTTTGTTATTACAAAGCGCACTTTGAGATGATGAAATTAGACCATTTAGTGTGGGTTTCATTCGGTTTACCATTACTTTAGATATCACTTTGTAGATGACATTACACAAGCTAATGGGACGAAAATCATTCATAGAATTAGTGTCCTTTACCTTTGGAATAAGAACTATCATAGTAGCATTAAGGTTAGAAACATCCATGTGTCCCTCAAAAAATTGCATTTAATTCGCACCATATATTTACTAATAATAGGCCAATATATTTGATAGAATGATGCATGAACACCATTAGGTCCTGGAGATTTCGAAGGGTGCATTCCAATAATAACCGCTATTATATCCCGCTCCGTAAAATCTACCTTTAAATTATACTTATTTGTTGAAGATAAGGTTTTAAATTCAGCTCCTTCAAAAACATGATTAAAGTGAGGTGGTCCACCAGATCCTGTAAATAAATTCACAAAATATTTAACAGCAACCTCTTTTATATCCTCCAAACTTTTCACTAAAACTCCTCATCAGTTTGAATAGAGGTGATAGAATTATGACTTTTTCAGTGAGAGGCATGATGGTGGATATACAAAGTATTACGATCACCCTCTTTCAAGTAGTGTGATTTCGACCGCACACGCCAATGTATTTGCTCGATAGCTAACAATTTATTTAATTCATTTGCTACAACACCTCTTTCCCTATCCATATCCATGTTTCCAATTAAACAATTAAATTGATAAATCAGCTACTTGATTTTCTTAGGCATATCACCTATCTACTGTCTGCCCCATAATTTCATTTGGCCTTTAATATCTTCCACAACCAATTGAAAGTTATTTGGATTGATGGACTAGTAGATTCAACTACGGGGTATGAATTATTAAGCTTCATGGATGCATTTTCTGGATATCACCAAATTAAAATGAAGCTCAGTTATCAGTTACACACTTCTTTTTGAGCCTTAAGGGCCATATATTGTTATAATGTTATACCTTTTGGCTTAAAAAATGCAGGGGCTACTTATCAACGAATGATGAACCATATACTCAGAAGCAAGATGGAAAGAAATATAGAAGCTTATGTGGATGATATGGTCGTTAAAACTAAACTGGGAGTTTCGCACTTGAGCGACCTAGAGGAAACATTCACAAATTTGGAAAAGTTCAGTCTGATGCTAAACCCTACAAAATGTGCTTTTGGAGTAAAATCCGATAAATTTTTAGTATTCATGACGTCCGAATGTGGGATATGTTGGAGTTTGGTAAATATCTCGAGGACACTGTGGGGGCGGAGCCCCCGCCCCCCCTCGGGGGTTCCGCTCCCGAAACCCCAACGGGCTTAGGCCCAGTGATATGTAGGGTTTAGACCTAGTGATATGAAGATAGGCCCAGTAATGTGTAGATAGGCCCAGTCATATGTAATTAGGGTTTAGACGCCTATATATAGATATCATTGTAACAAGAAAAGGTGCACCAAGAAATAATAATTGAGAGTTCAGTTTTGAGGACGTAGCCCTAATTGGGGTGAACCTGGGTAAATCGTGAGTTCTATTATTATTATTGTTTTTCCGATATTTGTCTATCAAATTCATATTCTATCGATATCTATCCTACAAGTGGTATCAGAGCCAGAGTTTTATCAGAGATGTCAGGAGGGTCGCGAATTGAGATAGATAAATTCGATGGAAAGCGGTTCGATCTGTGGAAGATGAAGATGGAGGATCTTCTTTGTGATCGAGATCTATGGCTAGCAATCTAATCGGAAAGGCCTGTTGCTGACGAAATAGGTTTGGCGCCCGAAAAAAGGGTTGAAGACTGGGATCGAATCGATCGGAAAGCAAAGGGCTTGATCCGGCTTTGTCTCGCAGACAACATTCTGACGAACGTGATGAGCGAACCAACAGCCAGGGGTTTATGGCGGAAATTGGAGTCGCTATATCAAAGTAAGTCACTCGTCAATAAATTATTCTTAAGAAAAAAGTTGTATAACCTTAGGATGCGTGAGGGTGATTCGTTAACCGCATATTTGTATGAATTTAACACATTGATCGGTCAACTTATATCTATTGGCGTTAAGTTTGAAGATGATGATAAGGCAATAACACTGCTTTGTTCACTGCCGGATTCATGGGATAATCTCATTGTGGTTATTGGTGGTGGGAATCAAGAACTCTCGTATGAAACTGTGTGTGCGGCCTTATTGTCAGAGGAGACACGAAGAAGGGGATCAGGGAATTCCAGTAAAGAGGCTCTTGCAGTTAGGGGTAGACCTACAGAGAAATCTCAAAATTGGAAAGGGTCCGGATCTAGATCTCGTGGGCGATCGAAGAGTAGAGAACGGAAGGTAAAATGCTGGAAGTGTGAAGAGTGGGGCCATATGAAACGTGACCGTAAAAACAAGGCGGTTCATAAAAGGGAAGAAAATTCATCCTCTGGAAAGGAAGTCGAGATGACAGGAGATATGTATGTGGCCACTGCGTGTATGGCACAGTCAGACAAATACATCTGGTACGTTGACACCGGTGCTTCATTCCACATGACACCTCATAGATACTGGTTTTGTGAATATGAGCAGTATGATGGTGGAGACGTCATGCTAGGAGATGATACTGCAGTTCAGGTTATTGGGTGTGGTCGCGTGAAGCTGAGGATGGAAGATGGCACAATAAAAACTCTTCCGAATGTGATGCCCATACCTTCTATGAGTAAAAATCTGTTATCAGTTGGCACGATGACCGACTCAGGGGTTAACTTCAGTTGCAATAAGGATTCGTGCAAGATGACTCGAGGTTCATTTGTAATTGCACGAGGAGTCCGTTATGGGACGCTATATAAATTACTTGCGGAAACAATTACTCTCAGTGGCAGTTTCGTGTCCAAAGAGGCGAAGGATGAAGAGCATGATACTTCTCTGTTGTGGCATCAAAGGATGGGGCACATTGGAGAAAAGGGTTTATCTACCTTGTTTTCAAGCCAAATGGTGGAGGGAGTACCAGAGTGCTCTATGAGTTTCGGGTTTTGTGAACACTGCATTTATGGAAAACATAATCGAGTTAGTTTTCCACAGAATGATGCAAGAACGTCAGAGCTTCTGGGACTAATCCACAGTGATGTTTTTGGACCTACTCCTACACCATCCATAGGAGGATCCAGGTATTATGTATCTTTCATAGATGATCTCTCACGATACAATTGGATTTATTTTCTTAAAACTAAATCTGAGGTGTTTGAAAAATTTCAAGAGTTTAAGGCTTTGATTGAAAATCAATTGGGCAGGAAAATTAAAGGAGTTCGCACACATAACGGAGGTGAATTCTGCTCAAACGAGTTCGAGCAGTTCTGTGTGAAGAATGGTATAGCAAGGCAAAAGACGACCCCTTATACGCCTCAGCAGAATGGAGTGGCTGAAAGACTAAACCAGAAACTCATGGAAAAGGCGAGGTGTATGCTGAGTTGGGCAGGGTTAGAACCTGAATTTTGGGCAGAAGCAGTTGCCACAGCTTGTCACCTGAAGAACAGGTCACCAACCACATCAGTGAAGGATCGAACACCATACGAGGTAGTGTTTGGGAAGAAGCCAAACCTGTCATAACTTCGCGTGTTCGGGTGTGATGCATATACTCATGTACCTAAGGAGAAGAGGGGGAAACTTGACAACAAGTCCGAGAAGAACATATTTATTGGATACAAGGAAGGGGTCAAAGGCTATAAATTGTGGAATCCTGAAACAAGATCTATAGTCTACAGCAGGGATGTTATCTTTCGTGAAACTCAGTCTCAGGCTGGTACACAGAAGCGGGATGAGCAAAACAAAGTAGTAGTGCTTGAAGAAGACATGAAAGATGAAGCTGAGGAAGTAGCGACACAAAGCACATCAGTTGAGAATCGTTCTGATTCTGATTCTGACTTTGATTCTGATCAAGTCAGCTTGGTTGATGAAGTTGATGAAGCTCCTAATACAGGTAATACACCGGGTCTTAGGAGATCAACAAGGAACGGACAGGCGCCTCTACGCTACGGATTCAGTGCTTTGAGTACAGGAGAAATACAAGGCGAGATTGGTTGCAAAAGGGTATTCTCAGATCGAGGGAGTAGACTATGATGAGATCTTCTCACCAGTGGCAAAAGTGACCTCTATACGGTTTGTCCTGTCCATAGCAGCGACTTATGATCTTGAAGTGGAACAGATGGATGTAAAAACAGCATTCCTCCATGGTGATTTGGAGGAGGAGATTTACATGAGGCAACCATAAGGATTTGAAACAAAAGGGAAGGAGAATCTCGTGTGCAGGTTAAAGAAGTCGTTATATGGACTGAAGCAGTCTCCGAGGATGTGGTATCAAAAGTTTGATACGCACATGCTTCAACTTAATTTTGCCCGTTTAAATTCTGATCACTGTGTTTACGTGAAGAGAACAGGTGATGAATTTGTGATTCTTACTCTCTATGTGGATGATATCCTACTAATTGGAAATAGCATGAAGATGGTAAAATGGGTGAAGGATCAGTTGGCCAAGAAGTTTGATATGAAAGACTTGGGGCCTGCAAATTTTATTTTGGGCATGCAAATTAAGAGGGATCGTGAGAAACGGAAACTGTGGCTAGGTGAGGAGAAGTATATCAACAAGATTTTGAAGAAATTTGGTATGGCAGACTGCTAACCTGTTGGTACCCCTATGTCTACAGGGACCAAATTGTCTTGAGGAACAGTGTCCAAAGACTGATGAGGAAGCTGAGGTGATGACTCGAGTACCATACGCTAGTACAGTTGGTAGTTTGATGTATGCTATGATATGTACACGTCCAGATATAGCTCATGCAGTGGGAGTCCTGAGTAGAAATATGTCCAATCCAGGTAAAGAGCATTGGACTGCGATCAAGAGAGTTTTCAGGTATCTTCGTGGAACTTCAAAACTGTCCTTGTGTTTTGAAGGAGCAGAAGTTGGAAAAGTTCTCGATATCATCGGCCATGTAGATGCTGATTGGGGTGCAGATACAGTTCGTAGGCGATCTACTAGCGGATATGTTTTCACACTATTTGGAGGTGCAGTGAGTTGGATGAGTAAGAGACAAAGCGTGGTAGCTCTCTCCTCAACAGAAGCTGAATATATGGCTCTTACTCATGCGGGAAAAGAAGCTATATGGTTACGTCGTTTGTGTATGGAACTTGGTTTTGAGCTAGGAGACATGGAGGTGAGATGCGATAATCAAGGAGCTATTCATTTAGCTAAGAATCCGTCATTTCACTCAAGAACAAAGCATATTGACATTCAGTATCACTTCATTCGAGAGAAGGTGGAAAAGAAACTGATTCAGCTTACAAAGGTTGACACGATGAAGAATAGTGCAGACTTTCTTACTAAGGCTGTCCCAAGTACAAAGTTTGAATGGTGTTCTGCAGCAATTGGGTTGACGACAAATGACAACTGGAAGGCTCTCATTTGCTCAATATATTCACCAAGTGGGAGATTGTTGGAGTTTGGTAAATATCTCGAGGACCCCCCTCAGGGGTTCCGCTCCCGAAACCCCAACGGGCTTAGGCCCAGTGATATGTAGGGTTTAGACCTAGTGATATGAAGATAGGCCCAGTAATGTGTAGATAGGCCCAGTCATATGTAATTAGGGTTTAGACGCCTATATATAGATATCATTGTAACAAGAAAAGGTGCACCAAGAAATAATAATTGAGAGTTCAGTTTTCAGGACGTAGCCCTAATTGGGGTGAACCTGGGTAAATCGTGAGTTCTATTATTATTATTGTTTTTTCGATATTTGTCTATCAAATTCATATTCTACACCGTTAAAATCCTACAGGATAGAAGCCAACCTAGAGAAACTTGAAGTGATTGCACGATTCTCGGAACCTCGGTGCATCAAGGATGTCCAACGATTGAATGAATGTATTGCGGCATAGGACAGGTTCATTTCCAAATCGGCAGAAAAGTGCCTCACATTCTTCAAAGCCTTGAAAGCTTCAAAGACCGATTTCAAGTGGACTGAGAAATGTAGCAAAGCTTGGAATGATCTGAAAGATCATTTATCCAAGCTTCCCTCATTGCGATCTCCAAACATCGAAGAAACACTTTTTCTCTACCTCTCTTTCTCCGATTTGGTCGTAGCCTTAGTATTAATAAAAGAAGAGGGATTAAAGCAACATCCCGTGTACTTCATCAGTAAAGCTCTTAATGATGCCTAATCACGGTACTCAAACATTGAGAAACTGGCGTACTCATTGGTAGTTTCCACACGAAAGCTTAGGACGTACTTCGAGTCTCATCCGATTGTTGTCTACACCAATACGCCACTACGATAAGCCTTCCACAAAATGGATCAATCAAATAGGATGCTAGAATGGTCCATCGAATTATGTGGTCAAGACATAATATTTGTACCACGAACAACCATCAAGGCGCAAGCTCTGGTTGACTTCCTGGCTGAAGGATCATTCACAGAGGTAAATGTTGGCAGATTTGAGCCGACAGCAGATCCTTGGACCATGATGGTTGACGGAGCAATGAACGCCAGCAGAGTCGAAGTTGGAATAGTTCTAATTTCACCAAACCAACAATACACTGAAAGGCGGAGCATCAAGCTTAAATCTACCCTCTCAAATAATCAAACGGAATACTAGGAATTAATCATAGAGATGGAATGGGCCCACGAAACGAGCATAAAGGCTTTAAGTATCTACAACGACTCGCAGATAGTGGTAAATCAAGTCCAAGACACTTATGCAGTCCACTCGAAAAGTCTTCAGCTATATGTAGATAGAGCTCGACAATGGAAGGTAAAATTCAATCCCTTCAATCTATCTTTAATTAGCCGAAAAGACAACCAGCTAGCAGATAAATTGGCAAAAATTACCTCGGGAGAAGCTCCAAATGACGAAGGGATCGAGGTAGAAGTTCTCCTATCGGCTTCCATGGAAATCAGCCTAGTCCATCCTTTGCAACTAGCTTTGGGTAATTGGGTTGACGAGATGATGAAGTTCATCCAACAAGGGCTACTACTAAACGATCTCGTACAAGCCAAACAAATCCGACGATAGTTGGCCAAATATATGGTCCATAATAACACCTTATACTGACAGTCATTCTCCAAGAAGTTATTACGATGTATAGCCACATCTCAAATGAGGGAATTACTCAACGAGATGCATGAAGGAGTTTGTGACAGACATTCGGAGCTAGGCCATTGGCAGAGGGGGTAATGAACCAGGGCTATTATTAACCGACACTTCAAGAAGACGCTAAGGCCTACGTCAAGAGTTGTAACACTTGCCAGGTTTTCGGGAATACACCACAATTACCGTCCATTGAACAAACCCCGGTGGTAGCGGCTTGGCCGTTCGATATGTAGAGAATGGACCTAATGGAAAGATTCCTAAAGACTTGGAATGGTTACGAGTATTTAGTAGTAGCCGTAGACTATTTCTCATGGATCGAAGCAAAACCCTTGGTCAATCCTACCGAGGAAAATGTATCCATGTTTTTTTGGGACAATATTCTATGTCATTTTGGTGTTCCTAGAGCAGTGATCACCGATCACGGAGTTCAGTTTTCCTCCAAGTTCACATCAGAATTACACATGAAGCACTGGAAGTCTTCGGTAGCACATCCTCAAGGCAATAGCCAAGCAGAGGCCGCCAACAAACTGGTTCTCCTAATTAATCATGGTCTATATTAATCATGTAATTTAGGAAATGAAAGTTCATACCGTAACTGTACAATTAATAGGCGCACAATCCATTCCAATTCCATTACAATTACAAAAAATGTCGTCTTCCAAAATCAAATATTTTCTATACATATAACCAAATTCTATATTTGTTCTCCCATTTGAAAGAAACACAGCAACATTTTTACATACAAACCACATTTTCAAATTGCAACAAAGAAAAAAAAAAGAGAAAGAAAAAAAAAAGAGAAAGATTTATCCAATCCAAAGACTATTTAAAATTTAAAGAGAAAAAGAGAGGAAAGCTAGTAAAGACTGTTACTTCTTGACCACAAGCCTTTGGCCTTCCATTCAGCTTCTTGGCATAATCACTACTCATCTCAGAACTCATACTTAAAACTCATAAGAAAAGCCCACAAAAATGATAATCAGGAGTGTCTTTGTTATCCTAATTAATTATAGTGGAATTATATAATGGGAAAATGATATATATATATATATATATAGATAGAGAGATGAATGGATTTGATTTGCATGTATTTGTGGAAGGAAATAGGAAAACGTAGCTTATCCAGGACAGTAGCAGAAGCCATCATTGAAGGCAGCTGACAGAAAAAGGAGGCATAATCAATCACACGTTGGAGTTTATTAAAAAAAATTTTTTTGTTATTTTAAAATAATTTTAAAAATTTCCGCTTTTTTTTTCTTATTTTTCAGTTTATATATATATTTTAACAAAGTATCCAGGATCGACTTTATCAAAATATACTCTCATTATTTTGTATAAATTTTAATTTTTAAATTTTACAATAATTGTAATTATAATTTTTTTAATATAAATTTTATTTATTAATAATTATTATAATTATTTAGTTGTAAAAATCAATTCAAAATTTATATGAAGTCATATAAATTTTATAATATATTATAATACTAAAATAATATTATTAAATAAAATAATTGTCTATATATATTGTTATTAAAAAAATATAATTTTAACGATTATTAAAACTATACTGTATATTATGAAAGTTATAAAAATAATTATTTATAAATTATAATTATTAAAAATTAGAAAATTAAAATTTACAAGTAAAAAAGAAAAGAAAAGTAAGTGAGGCATACGTTGTTAAATAGACTCTAAATATTTTATTTAAATAAATGAGGCTCTATTTTAAAAATAAACATATGTTACATTGAAATTTATTTTAAAAATAATAATATTTTTTTAATAAACTCTTCTTAGGTTTTAAATAGGTTATCAATATTTGGAAAGATTCTTTTAGTAAAAAAATGTATATATAAAACTTCAAATAAAAATTGATAATGTCTCTCTGTACACTTCTTCCTCTCCACTTCTCTCCTCTGAAGAAATTGATAATCTGGGAAGAACAAATCAATCATTCATATTATATCCCAAAATTAAATAAATCCAATATAAATAAGCTATGAAGATAAACTCCCACCACCACACCGTCAAATAATGCAATAACTACCCTCTCTATCTTTCATCAAACCCGAACCTCTTATTCCACTCACTTGCTGGATGAAACCATCAATCCATCTGAAGGAGCAGTCTTTGTCCCTATCACCGCAAAAGACAAGAAGAGAATATACACAAGATGAAATCGAGCACTAATTGTTAAAGTTTATGGTAAGAAAGTGGGTTTCAATTGTCTTACTAGGAAACTGCATGAAATATGGAAGTCTACTGAAACTTTAATCATCATAGATCTGGGTAAAGATTTCTTTCTTGTTGATTTTAAATATCCCGAAAATTATAACAAAGCTTTGCATGAAGGCCCTTGGATTATGAGCGGTCAATTCTTAGCTGTGAGACAATGGGAGCCTGGTTTAAGCCATCGTCAACAACCTTTAGCTTCAAAACCTTGTGGATAAGACTACCTGAGCTTCCTTTTGAATTTTATGATCAACAAATCTTGTTTAAGATTGGAAACTCCATTGGAAAATTACTTCGCATGGATATATGTACACAGGCCACTAAATGAGGACAATATGCGAGATTATGTATCCAAGTTCAGATTGATCAACCTCTTACTACTTCAATCTTTATTGGCAATCACAAGCAAAGTATATTATACGAAGGAATTGATCTCCTCTACTACCGGTGTGACCGAATAGGTCACTCAAATATCAACTGTGCATACACTTCATCTGACACAGCAAAAATTCCCATAGGATCTCATGAAAAAATCCAAAACCCTAATCAAGCCTACACTCCAATCTCATTAGAAATCCCAAACACAAGCAACCATCAACCTCTGGCCAATAGAGATGTAGCAGCAAATCGTATCGTGCAAGCTGCGGTAATTAATTACAATCTCAATTATCATCCTACAAAACTGCAACATCTTGAAACTAGTACTCACATTGAAGAAAATTCCAATCATAGACCATGGATGTTGGTCCAATACCCAAAAAACCGTTGCACTAAACCTATACACTCAACCCAACAAATCCCTAACCAAAGTTCATCCACTCTATCACACAAAGCGGTTTCAAAGTCATTTTGTAAAGAAAAAACCACCCATGCAGCAGATAATAGCCAAACTGCCATCAGTAGACCCACTAAGGAGCCTCACTCCTCAATTTCATCGCCAAATCTTCATAATCATTCACAATCCTCATCATTACCCTTTACTGAGGAGGCACTGAATCCCAAGTCCCAAATTCCTCATGTCAGCACCGCCAAAACTCCTTCACCTATTCCCAATGATTGTCTTATTTCTGTGCAAGAAACCTCCACAGATACCTTAGCACTCATTGTCCCTTCCAACTTTTCTTCTAAGCTCCCCATTAAAGAGTTAGAAAATACTAAAATGCTCTCTCCTTCGACTATCGGCACACTTCACTCTCCTCAAACTACAAATACAAATACAAATACAACTCGCGATCATGCCTTGCCACCCTTGCAATCGTCAGCAATACCTTTGGAAAGTTCTTTTAGGAAGCCAATGAGCACACTCATCAGCACAACGTCGCCACAACAATCTTCTAATGGACAACTCCAACATCATCAACAATGCACGTCAACAAAGAAAGATGCAACAATCCCAGACACGTCAACAAACTCCCATCCAAAGGAATAGAAATCAGCCTCCAACTCCCCAACAACAAATGCTTGTAGTTGTGGATCAATCCAGTCAAGTTCCGTTCAATGCTTTTATCATAACACTGGAGATGAACCACATTATGTACCAGTTTGTTTACCCTCATCCCCCAACAATAGACATGCAACTAAGTCTGATTTCAGCACTAGGCTATCCGAGTCTTCATTACCCAACTCACGGATTTTAACAAAGTCAGTGGAAAGGAGCCAATTTCAATGGCCATTAACAGCCCAACTCCACATATGGGCTCAATATCTATGGACTCTTCAAAATATGGCAACAATGAGTGTCATCCTGATAGATCATTCGAACATATCCACGACACAAGACAAGATAATAGATAACAACTCAACACCGGAGCTATCAAGAGAATCTCTTTCACACACACCAAGTCTGGATTCCACCGACATGCAACAGATGATAAACCTTCTTCCGGAGGACCTTTACACAGAACCAATAACCGAATACGAACCCTCAAAACTATTTCACACAATAAAAGACAAATTTTTGGAGATTAGTTATTCGTCGGAGGTTTCAAAAATTTACATCTTCTTTTGTCACCCGAGTGTTTACAGACTGTCCTTCATTCTCCACAACCCAACTCTACTTCATCTTCCGTTGGAGACAAGATGGTAACAGTAATAATACAAAGGACACAGGAACTCCAATCTCAGACAACCACAGAAATGACATCTCAACAACAACAACAATCTTCAATGATAGTGGAGGTAACAAATTTGAGCTCTCTTCAACAGGAAACTAAACGTCAACAGGAAATCCAACTTCAACAACCGAAGCCACTGCCGTTGGCAGCAACTAAACAAATGCATCAAACCATTCAGATAGACCCTCCAATTTAGATAGATTCATCAGTGCAGACACTAACATCTCAATGGGACAGTACTCTAAATCTAGTGGAACAACCATCTCCAATGCCCCCAATGATCTTTCTCTTATGGAACTGTAGGGGAATACACAGTCATGGGTTTAAAACCCACTTCTGTGGACTATTAAGTTATCACAAACAATCTTTTTTTGTTCTTACAAAAACAAAAGCTAAAGGATAAGAGTCTGACCTTATAATGTCGCAATTTAATTTTCCTTATTTGGTAAAAGTGGACGTTGATGGACTTTCGGGTGGTATATACATTATATGGAACAATCAGGCCACAAGTGATTTATCTATTTGTCAAGGTACCACCCCCTTTTCTTTTTACCTCACTACAATTTACTCCAAACCTTATCTTTCTATTAAGCATGTCTTGTGAAAAAACTTGGAAACTTTTGCTCATAATTGTTTAGAACCTTGGTTAGTATTAGGAGATTTCAATGACATTACCTCTCCTTCTGAAAATTTTGGAGGTCTTCCCCCTAATCATAATCGTATTAACCGTTTTAATAACACAATTAACAAATGAAAGCTTATTGATTTAGGGTTTACTGGTCCAAAATTTACTTGAACAAACAACCGCCCTAAATCAACACTCATACCGTAACGCTTAGATAGGTTTCTGGCTAATCCGACATGGTTGAATCGGTTTCCTAATGCTATAGTTACCCATCTTTCAAGGACCTATTCTGATCATTGTCCTTTAATTATGGATACAAATCCAAAATCAAATTTCCAAATAAATTCTAAACCTTTTAGAATTGAACCCATGTGGCTCTCTCATCCTAGTTTTGAAGGTGTTATTTATTCATCCTGGCCATCCTCATCTCTCAATTATATCCAATCTATAAATTTATTAAAATACATTATTATGAATAGGAATAAAAATACTTTTGGAAATATATTTTATAAAAAAAAAGGATTCTGTCCAGACTCCTTGGAATCCAATCAAACCCTCATTTCCATAAAAATCCTTATCTCCTTCTTCTTGAAAAAAAAATTGCAATCTGACCTAAATATTATTCTAACTTGAGAGAGGCAATTCTGGGCCACAAAATCTCGAGTCTCATGGCTGAAATATGGTCATGCCAACAACTCTTTCTTTCATACTACAGCCATAAAATGAAGAAGACGTAACACCATAATTAGTTTGCGAGATAGTGTAGGAAATTGGTTCACACAAAACTCATCTCTTCCAACACATCCAAAATTATTTCATATCTTGCTCTACTTCTGAATCTTCAAGTGGCAATTTATTTCCAAATTTTCCTATACATCAACAAGCCCTTTCTGAAACGGACCATGGTAAACTGAATGAACCCATAACAATGGATGAAATTATTTCTTCAATTAAATCTTTTAAACCTTATAAAGCACCAAGGCCAGATGGGTTTCACCCTTTTTTCTTTAAAAAATTCTTAGCAAACAAACTTCCTACTATCCACTATTTGTTTTCTGAGCTCTTCACTAAAGAATCTATTCCATCAATTATCAATCAAACATTCGTTTGTCTTATCCCAAAACAAACTAATCTAGAAACAATCCAACAATTTAGACCCATAAGTTTATGTATCTATAAAATATTTACAAAAATTCTTGTTAACAGAATGAGATCTTAAATAATATCATTGATCCATTACAAAGTAGTTTCCTACCTAATCGGAGAGCTAGTGATAATTATATTATAGTTAAGAAAACTTTAAATTGTTCCAAAAAAAGGTGCAGTTCCCAAATACCTTATATGGCCATCAAAATTGACTTAGAAAAAGCCTTTGATAAAATTGAATCGCATTTTACTATAAATATAATGCATTCAATAAATCTTCCTGAGAAACTCATAAAGATAATTCTCTTATGTTTGTCAAATTCAGAACTGGCAATTCTAATAAATGGTCAGCCAACTGATTACATTCAACCATCAAGAGGTGTGAGGCAAGGAGATCCTCTCTCCCCTTATCTTTTCATCTTAGGGATGGAATCTTTATCTATTCTAATTCATAATCAAGTCACTCAAGGATTATGGACTCCTATTCAAATCACATCTAATAGTCCTTCCATTTCACACACACTTTTTGCCGATGATGTTTTTCTTTTTGCTGAAGCCACTCCCCAGAATGCCTCAAATATATCAAATGTTCTTGAAGATTTCACGCATCACAGTGGCTTACATATAAATTATAAAAAATCAAAAATTTTATTCTCAAATAATTGTCCTAAAGCCACACAACCTGTTGTTACTAATATACTAGACTTTAAACAAACCGCTTTCTTAGGTACTTAGGTTTTTCACTCCAAAAAACTCCAAGGCACACCGATTTCTCTCCCATTATTTCAACCTTAAAAGAAAAATTGGCAAATTAGAAATCAAAGACTCTAACAATGGCAGGGAGAGTCACTCTTGCAAAATAAGTATTATCTTTAGTTCCTACACACATTATGCAATGTCATATTTTACCTTCACAAACCATTAACATCATTAATAGAACAATCAGAAATTTTATATGGGGTTCCTCTGAAGAAAAGAAGAAAATACATCTTCTCCAATGGAAAATTGTCACATTACCTTAAAAACGAGGAGGCCTTCAAATTAGAGATGCAAAAATTCAAAACTTAGCTATTCTCAGTGCTCTTGCTTGGCGTTTTCATTCTCATACGTGAAACCAAATTTGGAAGGTTATTCTGCAATCTTCCTTACATAATTCAATTAATTATAATCCTTTTATTGTCCTTTCAAAAAAGCCAACAAATTCCTTTATCTGGAACAATCTACTTCTAGGCTGGAAAACACTTCTAAATTACACTAAATGGACAATAGGAGATGGTTCCCTCTTAGATTTTGGCTTGATCCTTGGATTACCACTCTCCCTAAATCTCTTGCCTATTACTTAGAAGGCCCCTTACCTAAAATTGATTTTACTCTTACTCTAAAAGAAGTAAGATCAAACTATAAATGGAACTTTCACAGTTTATCTTATCCCATTCTAGCAGATTTTCAAACCAAAATTAAAGACACATTCATTCCCCAATATACAATTCACTCATATACCTTATGTTGGGGCATTACTCAAACACAGTATTCTTTGTCTCTTCTTGTCATCATGCTTTATCCTTGACTCAAAATTCCTCTATATCCACTAACACTATCACTAACATCAATTGGATTTGGAAAACTAAAGTCCCAAACAAAATAAATTACTTCTTATGGTTTTGCTAGCATAATAAAATCAAATCAAATTCATTCCTTCATCATAGAGGGTTAGATATAGACCCTAATTGTCAAATTTGTCCAAAAATTGAAGAGACCACAAATCATATTCTTAGAGAATGTTCTCAAGCTAAAGAAGTCTGATATTATTTTCAACCACATCTAGATAGCCTTACCAATGACTTATTGCTAGGAAGTCACCCGTTAAAAGATTGGCTCCAAGCTAACCTCACATTGCAATTATCACCCTTTATTAATATTCCTTGGAGCACTTTATTTGCCTACTCTTGCTCGATGATTTGGAAAACTAGGAATCGTAGGAAAATTTAAAAAAGAATCATCTCTTGCGTCATCTCTTCATTCCATTCTTAGTCTAGCAACTGAATTCATCAATATTACCACGTTATTTAGCCCCATCTTGCCAACCACTACATATATCTATATTAAATGGCACCCCCAACCTTCCTTTCGCCATAGTTAATATTGATGGATCATTTACCCCATCCATTAATAAAGGAGGAGCAGGAGGAGTTTTTAGAGATCATACAAGTACATGGTTAGCAGGTTTCACAACAAATATCTACTGCTCGTCAAGTAATCAGGCAGAAATTTTGGCTCTCAAAATATGCAATGGACATTGCAATATCACAACGACTACAATTACTTGAAATTCAGACTGATTCCCAAATTCTGGTCAAGATCATTAATGATGATACATCCTCACCTAATTTGAGAACTATGGTATACGATTGCAGATTGCTCCTGAAGATTATGAAGAAATGCGCAATTAAACATATCTACCGTGAATCAAACTCTTTTACAAATCTACTAGCAAAACACAGACTACTGAATGAGAAAAATTTCACTATGTTTCATCATCCTCCTAGTTTTAGTTTTACTGCTTTGCACAAAGATTTGTTAGGTGCTTTGTACCATAGACGAATTCGCTCTTGTAATTTTCTTCTCATGGAAGACACTGATATAACCTCTTTACTACATTGTTGAATAAAATTCCAAATATATAAAAAAAGAAAAGAAAAGATGTATATATATATATATATATATATCTAATTTTGTTGAACTTCATGGTGTTTACGAAAAATCTCTAACTGAAATAGTAGTGTGTAAAACCTTTATTCAATCAGTAAAATACATAATATTACGAGACTATTTATAATAATGAAGGTTTCTGTATGTATTTGGACCAATTTCTCATCCAAATCTTGATTTATTTATTCATTTATATTTTGTTTGTCAATATTTTTTAATTTTTTAATTTTTTATTTTTATATAAGTCAATATTGTTTGTAAAATCTCCCTTGTCTTGAATAAGGGACACATTGATAAGAATTAATGTAATAGGGAAAGACATGGATTCAACGGATTTTATATTTTATTCAATTCAACAACAATTTCAAGATGCTGGAAATATTACAATAAAAGATGGACGGACATAAGCAACAACATTTATTTGGGGCAGAATAAAATGTGCCACACAGATTTATTATATCAAACTTTTCAAAGATTCATCAGATTTTATTACGAATTGTTATCCCACCAAAATTGTGACTGAAGATAGTTTATGATATCTTTCTCCACTTGGAATGCTTTCGTCAGAACATCAATGGAGATGGGAGGAGCTGATCCGAAAACGGCGTTTGCAATGGTGATTACACCTGGGTTTTGGCTGCTCAATCCGGCGAATGCAACAGCTGGATAATGTCCGATGTTGAACTGGAAATGAATGAGGTCTTCAGGGAACACAAACACTTCCCCTGCATTCAAAGTCTTGGTAAAAAGTCTGTTTCTTTGGTTGTTTCCAAGGTTTGAAGTAACGAATCCGACAAAGAGTGTTCCTTCCAAGACGAAGAGGGCCTCAGTTGCACGAGGGTGGGTATGGGGTGGGTTTAGGCCAAAAGGTGCATAGTCAATTCGAACTAAGGAAACCCCTAACGTGTTGAGACCTGCTAGGTTGTTCACGTTGACAGGTGTCACGGCTGAACCCACCGGATTCGATGTGTTTCCGGGCTTGTTGAGCCCTTGGAAGAAGAAATCTTCATCTTTCACCATGTTAGGGTTCTTGCATATCTTCCCATTCACAAACACTGCACATATTTATTAATGTTGAAATTAATGCTCATTTTCATATTCAAAATGTTTTTGAGAGTTAGAGAATATTCTAGAATACCCTAGAATATTGTGGAGAATACTGGTACATAGTAGATAGGCCTTGAGCATGCTAGAGTTGAGTAGAATCTTCTAGAGCATGCTTGAATATGTAGGAGATTTTGTTAGAGGACTCTAGAATATGTTCTAGAGCCTTCACCTTGTGTAGAACCATATAGGCTTTTCTAGAAGACTCCATTTGAGGAGGTGGAGCACTATAAATAAGAAGGGTGCTCCTCATTTGTAAATCATCCAAGCAACTAAGCAATAAACTAAATATTCTCCCAAGTGTCCATCTTCCTCCTTCAACACCAAACTATCCTTCAACTAATCAACTATCCTCCATCCTAAAATCTCCTTAAACCCTCTCTAAACTAAATAATTTCCTAAACTAACCTTCCATAAACTAACAGTGGTATCAGAGCCCCGTTCGATCATGAATTGGGCGTCCCCTCACTACAAACTATTTTTCTAAAATCATCATACACTACTACACAAACTCAACTATGGCCAACGCACTATCCAATAACCAAATTGCTCTTCCTATCTTCGTAGGAAAAAATATGATTATTGGTCTATCAAAATGAAGACCTTTAAATCTCAAGGATTATGGGAAATTGTCGACAAAGGGTTCACCATCCTGATCGACTCTTCCATGCTATCTCAAGAGGAGCAAACTAAACTAGCCAAGGATATGGAGAAAGATAACTTGGCACTCTACAACATTCAAATGGCAATGGAGGAGTCTATATTTCCAAGAATTTGTGGAGCTACAAGTGCAAAGGAGGCATGGGATACTTTCAAGGAGGAATTCCAAGGCAATGCTAAGGTACGCACGATAAAACTTCAATCTCTAAGAAGAGAGTTGGAGAATATGAAAATGAATGATTCTGAGACCATAAAAGAATACTACTCTAGACTAAGAGAATTAGTTAATCAATTGAGAGCCAATGGAGAAGATATTGTGGATAAAAGAGTAGTAGAGAAAATATTAATTAGTCTCCCAGAAAAATATGATCCCATAGTAACAACTATGGAGGAGACAAAAGATATCTCTATTCTGTCTGTCACGGAACTGGTAGGCTCTCTAGAAGCATACGAGAAAAGACTAAGTAGACGAGAAGGTGACTCAATCGAAAGTGCCTTCAAGTCTAAGCTCAAGACATGGTCTCAGAAAAGTAAACTAAGAGAAGGTTCTAGAAATGAAAAATATAACGCAAAAGAAGATGGTGTAGAAGAAAATGGACGAAGAAAATCCAAGTATCCTCCATGTCGAATCTGTAAGAAGAGTAGTCATCTTGAGAAGGACTATTGGTTTCTCGGAAAGCCACAATGTCAAGGTTGTGGGAAATTCGGACACGTCCAAAAAGAGTGTCGTTCGAGGCCAAGTCACCATGCCAACCTCACGGAAGAAGACGAGAGGAGTAACAATATGTTCTATGCATGTCATGCCGCATCCGAAGCAAGAAGCGACACATGGTATATTGATAGCGGGTGCAGCAACCACATGACAAGCAACGAAAAGATCTTTCAAGACATAGACAAGTCTGTCACGACAAAAGTAAAGCTTGGTGATGGATCTCTAGTGGAAGCTGAAGGCTTAGGCACAATCGCAGTCAACACTAAGAAAGGTACGCGTCTCATCTCAGATGTGCTACTGGTGCCTAAACTTGACACAAGTCTCTTGAGTGTGGGACAAATGATAGAGAAATGATATTCTCTAGTCTTCGAGGGAGACTCGTGCACAATATACGACACTAAAAATAAGAGCTCAGAGGTAGCTAAGATTAGAATGCAACCGAAGAGAAACTTCCCTATCAACATGCAGCATATTGAAGTAGCCATGAAAGCTCAAGAAGACAATTCATGGATTTGGCACCGGAGATTCGGTCACTTCAACTACAACAGGCTAAAGATCCTTCATCAGAAGAATATGATGAGAGATCTTCCGGCAATCCACCAGAAAGAAGACATGTGCGAGGGATGCTTACTTGGCAAGCAGCATAGGAAGTCGTTCCCCTCGGACAAGGCATGGAGAGCCAAGAGAGTTCTACAGCTCGTACACACTGACGTATGTGGACCGATGAGGACACCGTCAATGACGCAAAACAGGTACTTCATGCTCTTCATTGACGACTATACGAGGATGACATGGGTCTACTTTTGCGAGAAAAATCAGAAGTTTTCAAGATCTTTACAAAGTTCAAGAATCTAGTAGAAAACCAAAGTAACCAAAAGATAAAGGTCATAAGGAGTGATAGAGGAAACGAATATACCTCCAACGCGTTCAACAAATTCTGTGAAAATGAAGAAGTTGAACACCAACTAACAGTCGGATACGCTCCCGAGCAAAATGGCGTCTCAGAAAGAAAGAACAGAACTGTGATGGAGATGGCAAGATCGATGCTAGAAGATAAAGGAATGCCAAAGACATTCTGGGCGGAAGCAGTATACACTGCGGTCTATCTACTTAACAGATGTCCCACCAAGGCTGTGCTCGACAAAACACCCATTGAAGCTTGGAGTGGTCGGAAGTCGTCTGCCAAACACCTAAAAGTGTTCGGAAGTATATGCTACGTCCACATTCCAACAGTCAAGAGGCACAAACTAGAAGAAAAGACGGAGAAGGGGATATTTCTTGGATATAGCACGGAGTCCAAGGGATATTAGATATACAATCTCAAGACAAAGAAGATAGTCATAAGTCGCGATGTCGAGTTCGACGAGAGAGCTACTTGGGATTGGGAAAAAGAAGAGAACATAAAGAAAACTATTATGGTGCCCAGAAGACAAAATACCTCAAATGATCAAGTACAAGAACCAGAGGAAGTGGAGACTCCAAGAGGATCTAACAGTCCAGGAGACGAAACTAACGAAGAAGAATCATCTCCAAAGTCACCACCATGAAGAACAAGAACGCTCGAAGACATCTACGAGACGTGTAACTTTGCAGCTATGGAGCCAACCAGCTTTGACGAAGCATCCAAACACCAAGTATGGATACAAGCTATGGAGGAGGAAATCAAGATGATCGAGAAGAACAAGACGTGGGAGATGGTAGATCGTCCTCCTAACAAGGAAGTTATTGGAGTAAAGTGGGTATACAAGACAAAGCTTAATCCAGAAGGCTCAGTCCAGAAACACAAAGCAAGACTTGTCGCCAAAGGATACTCACAACTACCAGGTATCGACTACACTGAAACCTTTGCTCCAGTAGCACACCTAGACACTATAAGAGCACTCATAGCACTAGCTGCCCAAAAGAAATGGAGTGTTTATCAACTAGATGTCAAGTCAGCATTCCTGAATGGCTATCTCGAGGAAGAAATATACGTAGAGCAACCTCAAGGGTTCGTGAAGAAAGGAAAAGAAGATAAAGTACTGAGGCTGAGGAAAGCTTTATACGGGCTTAAGCAAGCATCGCGAGCTTGGTATAGCCCAATAGATAACTACTTCACGAGTCAAGGATTCAGGAGGAGCTTAAGCGAGCCCACTCTCTATATCAAGACTCAAGGTACTACCGACACACTCCTTGTCTCCTTATATGTGGATGACCTTATATACACAGGAAACAATGAGAAAACGGTGAAACAATTCAAAGAAGATATGATGAAGACATTTGAGATGAGTAATCTCGGAACGATGCACTACTTCCTCGACATAGAAGTAAATCAGAACGAAG